>CM059038.1:18458275-19058275 GCA_030279155.1 Forsythia viridissima
TCTTAAAATGCGAGTTTTCTAATAGAGTTTTGATGGTCAATACATAATAAACTCAATCGAAAAATGCGTTTAGAACATCCAACGGTGGATTATAATCGTGAATTTTTCAAACTATAACCTAAATTGTTCAACATTTAACAACCCATATGCTTGTTCAAAATGTATTATGGCATTTCCAAAATAGTATATAGGGATTTTTATGAGTATTATGATACATAAAAACTTTGGAAATAGTATTAAAAACACATTTAGGACGTTAACATTGAGTTTTACGCTTGAATATTGTACAATTTTGACAAAAACGATTGCGATTCAACACTGAACATCCAATATGGTAATTCAAAATGTGTTTCTATAACTCCAAGATGGTATTTAGAGTAGTCTAACAGAGTTTTGATGGACAATACATAATGAAATCAATCGAAAAATGCGTTTAGAACATCCAACGGTGGATTATAATCGTGAATTTTTCAAACTATAACCTAAATTGTTCAACATTTAACAACCCATATGCTTGTTCAAAATGTATTATGGCCTTTCCAAATTAGTATATAGGGATTTTTATGAGTATTATGATACATAAAAACTTTGGAAATAGTATTAAAAAAACATTTTGGACGTTAACAATGAGTTTAACGGTTCAATATTGTACAATTTTGACAAAAACGATTGCGATTCAACATAGAACATCCAATATGGTCATTCAAAATGTGGTTATGTAACTCCAATTTAGTATTTAGAGTTTTCTAGTAAAGTTTTTATGTTCAATACATAATGAAATCTATCTAAAAATGCATTTAGAACATCCAACGGTGGATTATACATGTAAATTTCTCAAACTATGACCTAAATTGTTCAACATTTGACAACTCATATGCTTGTTCAAAATATATTTTTGTGATTCTAAATTAGTATATATCAATTTTTATGTGTGTTATAATGTAGAAAAACTTTTGAAATCAATTTAAAAATACATTTTGGACGATAATGGTGAGTTTTACGCTAGAATATTGTACAAATTTGACAAAAACGATTGCGATTCGACATTGAACATCCAATATAGTTATTCAAAATGTGTTTCTGTAACTCCAAGTTGGTATTTAGAGTTTTTAATAGAGTTTAAATGTTCAATACATAATAAAATCAATCTAAAAATGATTTTAAAACATCCAACAGGGATTATAGTCATTAATTTCTCAAACGATGACCTAAATTGTTCAACATTTAAAAACCCTTATGCTTGTTCAAAATTTATTTTTGTAGTTCTGAATTTATATATATGGATTTTTATGTGTATTATAATGTCGAAAACTTTGGAAATCAAATTAAGAATACATTTTGGACATTAACAATAATTTTAACTCTTGAATATTGTACAATTTTGACAAAAACGATTGCAATTCGAAATTGAACATCCAATATTGTAATTCAAAATGTGTTTATGTAACTTAAGGTTGGTATTTAGAGTTTTCTAATCGAGTTTTGATGGTCAATACATAATAAATTCAATCGAAAAATGCGTTTAGAACATCCAACGGTGGATTATAATCGTGAATTTTTCAAACTGTAACCTAAATTGTTCAACATTTAACAACCCATATGCTTGTTCAAAATGTATTATGGCATTTCCAAAATAGTATATAGGGATTTTTATGAGTATTATGATACATAAAAACTTTGGAAATAGTATTAAAAAAACATTTTGGACGTTAACATTGAGTTTTACGCTTGAATATTGTACAATTTTGACAAAAAACGATTGCGATTCAATATTGAACATCCAATATGGTAATTCAAAATGTGTTTCTATAACTCCAAGATGGTATTTAGAGTATTCTAACAGAGTTTTGATGGACAATACATAATGAAATCAATCTAAAAATGCGTTCGAAACATCCATCGGTGGATTATACTTGTGAATTTGCAAACTATGACCTAAATTGTTCAACATTTAACAATCCATATGCTTCTTCAAAATATATTTTTGTGATTCTAAATTAGTATATATCAATTTTTACGTGTATTATAATGTACAAAAACTTTTGAAATCAATTTAAAAATACATTTTGGACGATAATGGTGATTTTACGCTTGAATACTTTGACAAAAACGATTGCGATTCGACATTGAACATCCAATATAGTTATTCAAAATATGTTTCTATAACTCCAAGTTGGTATTTAGAGTTTTTAATAGAGTTTAAATGTTCAATACGTAATAAAATCAATCTAAAAATGATTTTAAAACATCCAACAGGGATTATAGTCATTAATTTCTCAAACGATGACCTAAATTGTTCAACATTTAAAAACCCTTATGCTTGTTCAAAATTTATTTTTGTAGTTTTGAATTAATATATATGTATTTTTTTGTGTATTATAATGTAGAAAAACTTTGGAAATCAAATTAAGAATACATTTTGGACATTAACAATAATTTGAACTCTTGAATATTGTACAATTTTGACAAAAACGATTGCGATTCAAAATTGAACATCCAATATTGTAATTCAAAATGTGTTTATGTAACTTAAGGTTGGTATTTAGAGTTTTCTAATCGAATTTTGATGGTCAATACATAATAAATTCAATCGAAAAATGCGTTTAGAACATCCAACGGTGGATTATAATCGTGAATTTTTCAAACTGTAACCTAAATTGTTCAACATTTAACAACCCATATGCTTGTTCAAAATGTATTATGGCATTTCCAAAATAGTATATAGGGATTTTTATGAGTATTATGATACATAAAAACTTTGGAAATAGTATTAAAAACACATTTAGGACGTTAACATTGAGTTTTACGCTTGAATATTGTACAATTTTGACAAAAACGATTGCGATTCAACATTGAACATCCAATATGGTAATTCAAAATGTGTTTCTATAACTCCAAGATGGTATTTAGAGTAGTCTAACAGAGTTTTGATGGACAATACATAATGAAATCAATCTAAAAATGCGTTCAGAACATCCATCGGTAGATTATACTTGTGAATTTTTCAAACTATAACCTAAATTGTTCAACATTTAACAATCCATATGCTTCTTAAAAATATATTTTTGTGATTCTAAATTAGTATATATCATTTTTTATGTGTATTATAATGTTGAAAAACTTTTGAAATCAATTTAAAAATACATTTTGGACGATAATGGTGATTTTACGCTTGAATACTGTACAAATTTGACAAAAACGATTGCGATTCGACATTGAACATCCAATATAGTTATTCAAAATATGTTTCTGTAACTCCAAGTTGGTATTTAGAGTTTTTAATAGAGTTTAAATGTTCAATACATAATAAAATCAATCTAAAAATGATTTTAGAACATCCAACGGAGGATTATAGTCGTTAATTTCTCAAACTATGACCTAAATTGTTCAACATTTAAAAACCCATATGCTTGTTCAAAATTTATTTTCGTAGTTCTGAATTAGTATATATGGATTTTATGTGTATTATAATGTAGAAAAACATTGCAAATCAAATTATGAATACATTTTGAACGTTAACAATAAGTTTAACGCTTGAATATTGTACAATTTTGACAAAAACGATTGCGATACGAAATTGAACATCCAATATTGTAATTCAAAATGTGTTTCTGTAACTTAAGGTTGGTATTTAGAGTTTTCTAATAGAGTTTTGATGGTCAATACATAATAAACTCAATCGAAATATGCGTTTAGAACATCCAACGGTGGATTATAATCGTGAATTTTTCAAACTGTAATCTAAATTGTTCAACATTTAACAACCCATATGCTTGTTCAAAATGTATTTTGGCCTTTCCAAAATGGTATATAGGGATTTTTATGAGTATTATGATACATAAAAACTTTGAAAATAGTATTAAAAAAACATTTTGGACGTTAACAATGAGTTTAACGGTTCAATATTGTACAATTTTGACAAAAACGATTGCAATTCGACATAGAACATCCAATATGGTCATTCAAAATGTGGTTATGTAACTCCAAGTTAGTATTTAGAGTTTTCTAGTATAGTTTTTATGTTCAATACATAATGAAATCTATCTAAAAATGCATTTAGAACATCCAACGGTGGATTATACATGTGAATTTCTCAAACTATGACCTAAATTGTTCAACATTTGACGACTCATATGCTTGTTCAAAATATATTTTTGTGATTCTAAATTAGTATATATCAATTTTTATGTGTGTTATAATGTAGAAAAACTCTTGAAATCAATTTAAAAATACATTTTGGACGATAAAGGTGAGTTTTACGCTTGAATACTGTACAAATTTGACAAAAACGATTGCGATTCGACATTGAACATCCAATATAGTTATTCAAAATGTTTTTCTGTAACTCCAAGTTGGTATTTAGAGTTTTTAATAGAGTTTAAATGTTCAATACATAATAAAATCAATCTAAAAATAACTTTAAAACATCCAACAGGGATTATAGTCATTAATTTCTCAAACGATGACCTAAATTGTTCAACATTTAAAAACCCTTATGCTTGTTCCAAATTTATTTTTGTAGTTCTGAATTAGTATATATGGATTTTTATGTGTATTATAATGTAGAAAAACTTTGGAAATCAAATTAAGAATACATTTTGGACATTAACAATAATTTTAACTCTTGAATATTGTACAATTTTGACAAAAACGATTGCGATTCGAAATTGAACATCCAATATTGTAATTCAAAATGTGTTTATGTAACTTAAGGTTGGTATTTAGAGTTTTCTAATCGAGTTTTGATGGTCAATACATAATAAATTCAATCGAAAAATGCGTTTAGAACATCCAATGGTGGATTATAATCGTGAATTTTTCAAACTGTAACCTAAATTGTTCAACATTTAACAACCCATATGCTTGTTCAAAATGTATTATGGCATTTCCAAAAGAGTATATAGGGATTTTTATGAGTATTATGATACATAAAAACTTTGGAAATAGTATTAAAAAAACATTTTGGACGTTAACATTGAGTTTTACGCTTAAATATTGTACAATTTTGACAAAAACGATTGCGATTCAACATTGAACATACAATATGGTCGTTCAAATGTGTTTCTGTGAGTCCATGTTGGTATTTGGAGTTATCTAATAGAATTTTAATGGCCAATACAAAATGAAATCAATCTAAAAATGCATTTAAAACATCAACCGGTAAATTATACTTGTGAATTTCATTGTTCAACATTTACAACCCATATGCTTATTCAAAAAATATTTTTGTGATTCTAAATTAGTATATATCAATTTTTATGTGTATTATAATGTAGAAAAAATTTGGAAATCAAATTAAAAATACTATTTGGACGTTAACAGTAAGTTTTATGCTTGAATATTGTACAATTTTAACAAAAACGATTGCGATTCAACATTGAACATCCAATGTGGTAATTCAAAATGTGTTTCGGTAACTCCAAGTTGGTATTTAGAGTTTTCTAATAGAGTTTTGATGGTCAATACATAATGAAATCAATCTAAAAATGCGTTCAGAACATCCAACGGTGGATTATATTTGTGAATTTCTCAAACTATGACCTAAATTGTTCACCATTTAACAATCTCTATGCTTGTTCAAAATGTATTTTTGTGATTCTAAATTATGGCGTTTCCAAAATAGTATATAGGGATTATTATGAGTATTATGATACATGAAAACTATGGAAATCGAATTAAAAATACATATTGGACGTTAACAATGAGTTTTAAGGTTGAATATTGTAGAATTTTGACAAAAACAATTGCGATTCGGCATTGAACATCCAATATGGTTATTCAAAATGTATGTATGTAACTCCAAGTTGGAATTTAAAGTTTTCTAATATAGTTTTTTATGGTCAATACATAATGAAATCAATCTAAAATGTGTTTAGAACATGTAACGGTGGATTATACTCTTGAATTTCGCAAACTATAGCCTAAATTGTTAGACATTTAACAATCCATATGCCTGTTCAAATTGTATTTTTGTGATTCTAAATTAGTATATATGGATTTTTATGTGTATTATAATGTAGAAAAAATTTTGGAAATGAAATTAAAAATATATTTTGGACGTTAACAGTGAGTTTTACGCTTGAATATTGTACAATTTTGATAAAAATGATTGTGATTCAACATTGAACATCGAATATGGTATTTCAAAATGTGTTTCTGTAACTCCAAGTTGGCATTTAGAATTGTCTAATGGAGTTTTGATGGTCAATAGATAATGAAATCAATCTAAAAATGCGTTTAGAATATCCAACGGTGGATTATGCTTGTGAATATCTCAAACTATGACCTAAATTGTTCAACATTTAACAATCCATATGCTTGTTTAAAATATATTTTTGGGAATCTAAATTAGTATATATGGAGTTTTATGTGTATTATAATGTAGAAAAACTTTGGAAATCAAATTAAAATATATTTTGGACATTAATAGTGAGTTTTACGCTTGAATATTGTACAATTTTGACAAAAACGATTGCGATTCAACATTGAACATCCAATATGGTCGTTCAAATGTGTTTCTGTGAGTCCATGTTGGTATTTGGAGTTATCTAATATAGTTTTAATAGCCAATACATAATAAAATCAATCTAAAAATGTGTTTAGAACATCAACCGGTAGATTATACTAGTGAATTTCATTGTTCAACATTTACAACCCATATGGTCGTTCAAAATATATTTTTGAGAATCTATATTAGTATATATCAATTTTTATGTGAATTATAATGTAGACAAACTTTGGAAATCAAATTAAAAATACTATTTGGATGTTAATAGTAAGTTTTACGCTTGAATATTTTACAATTTTGACTAAAACGATTGCGATTCAAAATTGAACATCCAATATGGTAATTCAAAATGTGTTTCGGTAAGTCCAAGTTCGTATTTAGAGTTTTCTAATAGAGTTTTGATGGTCAATACATAATGAAATCAATATAAAATGCATTTAGAACATCTAACTGTGGATTATACTCGTGAATTTTTCAAATTATGACCTAAGTTGTTCAATATTTAACAACCCATATACTTGTTAAAAATGTATTGTGGCGATACCAAAATAGTATATATGGATTTTTATGAGTATTATGATGCATAAAAACTTTTGAAATTGAATTAAAAATACATTTTAGACGTTAACATTGAGTTTTACGGTTGAATATTGTACAATATTGATAAAAACGATTGCGATTCGATATTGAAAATCCAATATGGTTATTCAAAATGTGTTTATGTAACACCAAGTTGGTATTTATAATTTTCTAATAGAAATTTTATGGTCAATACATAATGAAATCAATCTAAAAATGTTTTTAGAACATGTATCGGTGGATTATACTCTTGAATTTCGCAAACTGTGACCTAAATTGTTAGACATTTAACAATCCTTATGCCTGTTTAAAATATATTTTTGTGATTCTAAATTAGTATATATGGATTTTTATGTGTATTATCATGTAGAAAAACTTTTGAAATGAAATTAAAAATATAGTTTGGACGTTAACAGTGAGTTTTACACTTGTATATTGTACAATTTTGACAAAAACGATTGCGATTCAACATTGAACATCCAATATGGTAATTCAAAATGTGTTTCTGCAACTCCAAGTTGGTATTTAGAGTTGTCTAACAGAGTTTTGATGGTCAATATATAATGAGATCAATCTAAAAATGCGTTTAGAACATCAAACGGTAGAATATACTTGTGAATTTCATTGTGCAACATTTGACAACCCATATGCTTGTTCAAAATATATTTTTGTGATTCTCAATTAGTATATATCAATTTTTTATGTGTATTATAATGTAGAAAATCTTTGGAAATCAAATTAAAAATACTATTTGGACGTTAACAGTAAGTTTTACACTTGAATATTGTACAATTTTGACAAAAACGATTGCGATTCAACATTGAACATCCAATATGGTAATTCCAAATGTGTTTCGGTAACTCCAAGTTGGTATTTAGAGTTTTCTAATAGAGTTTTGATGGTCAATACATAATGAAATCAATCTAAAATTGCGTTTAGAACATCCAACAGTGGATTATACTTGTGAATTTCTCAAACTATGACCTAAATTGTTCAACATTTAACAATCTCTATGCTTGTTCAAAATGTATTTTTGTGATACTAAATTAGTGTATATGGATTTTTATGTGTACTATAATGAATAAAAACTTTGGAAATCAAATAAAAAATACATTTTGGACGTTAACATCTAGTTTAACGCTTGAATATTGTACAATTTTGACAAAAACGATTGAGATTCGTAATTGAACATCCAATATGGTAATTCAAAATGTATTTCTATAACTCAAGGTTGGTATTTAGAGTTTTCTAATAGAGTTTTGATGGTCAATACATAATGAAATGAATCTATAAATGCATTTTGAACAACCAACGGTGGATTATACTCGTGAATTTTTCAAACTGTAACCTAAATTGTTCAACATTTAACAACCCATATCCTTGTTCAAAATGTATTGTGGCATTTCCAAAATAGTATATAGGGATTTTTATGAGTATTATGAGACATAAGAACTTTGGAAATCGAATTAAAAATACATTTTGGACGTCAACAATGAGTTTTACGGTTGAATATTGTACAATATTGACAAAAACGATTGCGATTCGACATAGAACATCCAATATGGTCATTCAAATTGTGTTTATGTAACTCCATGTCGGTGTTTAAAGTTTTCTTATAGAGTTTTCATGGTCAATACATAAAGAAATCAATCTAAAAATGCATTTGGAACGTGTAACAGTGGATTGTAATCGTGAATTTCTCAAATTATGACCTAAATTGTTCAACCTCTAACAATCCATATGCCTGTTCGAAAAGTATTTTTATGATTCTAAATTAGTATATGTGGATTATTATGTGTATTATAATGTAGAAAAACTTAGGAAATCAAATTAAAAATATATTTTGGACGTTAACAGTGATTTTTATGCTTGAATATTGTGTAATTTTGACAAAACTGATTGCGATTCAACATCGAGCATCCAATATGGTCGTTCAAAATGTGTTTTTGTGAGTCCATGTTGGTATTTGGAGTTATCTAATAATGTTTTAATGGTCAATACATAATGAAATCAATCTAAAAATACGTTTAGAACATCCAACGATATATTATACTTGTGAATTTCATTGTTCAACATTTGACAACCCATATGCTTGTTCAAAATATATTTTTGTGATTCTAAATTTGTATATATCAATTTTTATGTGTAATATAATGTAGAAAAACTTTGAAAATCAAATTAAAAATACATTTTGGACGTTAATAGTTAGTTTTACGCTTGAATATTTTACCAATTTGACAAAAACGATTGCGATTTGAAATTGAACATCCAATATAGTTATTCAAAAAGTGTTTCTGTAGCTCCAAGTTTGTATTTAGAGTTTTTAATAGATTTTTGATGGTCAATACATAATGAAATCAATATAAAATGCGTTTAAAACATCCAACTGTGAATTATACTTGTGAATTTTTCAAACTATGACCTAAGTTGTTCAACATTTAACAACCCATATGCTTGTTCAAAATGTATTGTGGCGATTCCAAAATATTATATATGGATTTTTATGAGTATTATGATGCATAAAAACTTTGGAAATCGAATTAAAAATACATTTTAGACGTTAACATTGAGTTTTACGGTTGAATATTGTACAATATTGACAAAAACAATTGCAATTCAACATTGAACATCCAATAAGGTTATTCAAAATGTGTTAATGTGAGTCCATGTTTGTATTTAGAGTTATCTAATAGAGTTTTAATGGTCAATACATAATGAAATCAATCTAAAAATGCGTATATTTCTTGTTATGCATATTATGATATATTAAACTTTGGACATCGAATTAAAAATACATTTTGGACATTAACAATGAGTTTTACGCTTGAATATTGTACAATTTTGACAAAAACAATTTCGATTCAACATTGAACATCCAATGTGGTCGTTCAAAATGTGTTTCTGTGAGTCCATGTTTGTATTTAGAGTTATCTAATAGAGTTTTAATGGTCAATACATATTGAAATCAATCTAAAAATGAATTTATAACATCCAACGGTGGATTATACTTGCGAATTTCTCAAACAATGACCTAAATTATTTAACATTTAACAATCCATATGCTTGTTCAAAATGTATTTATGTGATTCTAAATTAGTATATATGGATTTTTATGTGTATTATGATATACAAAAACTTTGTAAATCGAATTAAAAAATACATTTTGGACATTAACAATAAGTTTTACCATTGAATATTATACAATATTGACAAAAACGATTGCAATTCGACATTGAACACCCAATATGGTCATTCCAAATATATTTCTGTAACTCTAAATTGGTATTTTGAGTTTTGTAATAGAGTTTTGATGGTCAATACATAATGAAATCTATCCAAAAATACGTTTAGAACATCCAACGGTGTACTCATGAATTTATCAAACTATGACCTAAATTGTTCAACATTTAACATCTCATATGGTTGTTCAAAATGTATTTTTGTGATTCTAAATTAGTATATATGGCTTGTTACATGTATTAAGATATATAAAAACTTTGGAATCTAATTAAAAATACATTCTAGACTTTAATAGTGAGTTTTACGCTTGAATATTTTACAATTTTGACAAAAAAACGATTGTGATTCGACATTGAAAATCCAATATGGCATTCAAAATGTGTTTCTGTATCTCCAAGTTGATATTTATAGTTTTCTAATAGAGTTTTTATTGTCAATACATATTGAAATCAATCTAAAATGCGTTTACAACATCCAACTGTAGATTATACTCGTGAATTTCTCAAACTATGACTTAAATTGTTCAACATTTAACAACACATATGGTGGTTCAAAATGTATTTTTCTAAGTTAGTATATATGGCTTGTTACATGTATTAAGATATATAAAAACTTTGGAATCGAATTAAAAATACATTCTGGACTTTAACAGTGAGTTTTAGGCCTGAATATTTTACAATTTTGACAAAAAAGGATTGCGATTCGACATTGAAAATCCAATATGGTCATTCAAAATGTGTTTCTGTATCTCCAAGTTGGTATTTATAGTTTTCTAATAGAGTTTTTATAGTCAATACATATTGAAATCAATCTAAAGATGCGTTTACAACATCCAAATGTAGATTATACTAGTAAATTTCTCAAACTATGACTTACATTGTTCAACATTTAACAACACATATGGTAGTTCAAAAATGTATTTTTCTAATTCCAAATTTGGATATATAGATTTTTATGTGTATTATAATGTAGACAAACTTTAGAAATCAAATTAAATATACATTTTGGATGTTAAACATTGAGTTTTACGCTTGAATAATGTATAATTTTGACAAAAAACATTGGGATTCAACATTGAACATCCATTATGGTCGTTCAAAATGTGTTATTGTGTCTCCAAGTTGGTATTTAGAGTTTTCTAATAGAGTTTTAATAGTCAATACATAATGAAATCAATCTAGAAATGTATTTGGAACATCCCGCGGAAGATTATACTTGTGAATTTCTCAAAATATGACATAAATTGTTCAACATTTAGCAACCATATGGTAGTTCAAAATGCACTTTTTAATTCTAAATTAGTATATATTTCTTGTTATGCATATTATGATATATTAAACTTTGGACATCAAATTAAAAATATATTTTGGACGTTAACAATGAGTTTTACGCTTGAATATTGTACAATTTTGACAAAAATGATTGTGATTCGACATTAAACATATAATATGGTCATTCAAAATGTGTTATTGTGTCTCTAAGTTGATATTTAAAGATTTCTAACAGAGTTTTAATGGTCAACACATAATGAAATCAATCTAAAAATGCATTTGGAACATGCAACGGTGGATTATACTCGTAAATTTCTCAAACTTTGACCTTAATTGTTTGACATTTAACAGCCTATATGGCTATTCAAAATGTATTTTTTGATTCTAAAATAGTATATATGGCTTTTTTTTGTATTATAATATATAAAAACTTTGAAAATCAAAATAAAATTACAATTTGGACGTTAACACTGAGTTTTACACTTGAATATTGTACAATTTTGACGAAAACAATTGCGATTCGACATCGAACATACAATATGGTCATTCAAAAATGTGTTTCCATAACTCCAAGTTGGTATATAGAGTTTTCTAATAGAGTTTTGATGGTCAATACATGATGAAATCAATCTAAAAATGTGTGAAGAACATCCAACTGTGGTGTATACTCGTAAATTTCTCAAACTATGATCTAAATTATTCAACATTTAACAAACCATATGGTTGTTCAAAATATATTTTTGTGATTTCAAATTAGTATACATGTATTTTTATGTGTATTATGATCTATAAAAAATTTGGAAATCGAATTAAAATTATAATTTGGACGTTAACAGTGAGTTTTACGCTTGAATATTGTACAATTTTGATAAAAACGATTGCGATTCGACATTATACATGCAATATGGTCATTCGAAATATGTTTCTGTTACTCTAAGATGGTATTTAGAGTTTTTCTAATAGATTTTTGATGGTCAATACACAATGAAATCAATCTAAAAATGCGTTTAGAATATCCAACGGTGGATTATACTCATGAATTTCTCAAACTATGATTTAAATTGTTCAACATTTAACAGCACATATGGTTGTTCAAAATGTATTTTTGTGATTCTAAATTAGTATATATGGCTTGTTACATGTATTATGATATATAAAAACTCTAGAAATCGAATTACAATTACATTTTGGATGTTAACAGTGAGTTTTACACTTGAATATTGTACAATTTTTACGAAAACGATTGCGATTCGACATCGAACATACAATATGGTTATTCAAAATGTGTTTCAGTAACTCCAAGTTGGTATATAGAGTTTTCTAATAGAGTTTTGATGGTCAATACATGATGAAATCAATCTAAAAATGTGTATAGAACATCCAACTGTGGTGTATACTCGTGAATTTCTCAAACTATGATCTAAATTATTCAACATTTAACAACCCATATGGTTGTTCAAAATATATTTTAGTGATTCCAAATTAGTATACATGTATTTTTATGTGTATTATGATCTATAAAAAAATTTGGAAATCGAATTAAAATTACAATTTGGACGTTAACAGTGAGTTTTAACACTTGAATAGTGTACAATTTTGACAAAAACGATCGAGATTCAACATTGAACATCCAATATGTTCATTCAAAATTTGTTAGTGTCTCCAAGTTGATATTTAGAGTTTTTAACATAGTTTTTTGTGTGAACCTACGAAGAATTGAATTTCATAACCCACAAAATATTTGATCTAAACTCCAATAAAGTTCTTCTTTAGCTGGTGTTTCATCGGGTTGGATGATATGTCTACTATCCAAAATCTCGGACAGTTGCTCTTCACTCATTGTTGTAATGCTTGGCATGTGTTCCAATTGGTTGGCTTCAACTTCACTTGAGAACGTGTAGGAGTATGGACAAAAATTTTGTAACACCGATAGTTTCCATATATCTCCCAAGATCAAGTCATCGTCATCAATTTCAGAAGTTTCATCATATCTCGCTGTATTAGCCTGATGCATTGCGATGAAATCTCCAAAATTTATGTTGTCCTCATCAGTTTCAGAAGTTTCATCATATCTCACTGTATTAGCTTGGTGCATTGCGATGAAATCTCCAAAATTCATGCTGTCCTCATCAATTTCAGAAAGCGCATCATTTCTTGCTGTATTAGCTTGGTGCATTGCGATGAAATCTCCAAAATTCATGTTACCCTTATCAATTTCAAAATATTGGACAGTCGCTGGATTATACTGCTGATGTGTATTATATATCACAAAATTGATATGTTCTTGAGAGGCCAATAACAGACAATTTGATGTCGAGTGGTTAGCCCCACAATTTTCGCACGTGATGGTAGCTTGAATGGCATTAATACTTTGCGTCTGTGTTCTGACCCAAAGCTCCACCTGCTTTGTCAATGCAGCAAGTTGTGCAGTAATAGCATCTGCCATTTGAAAGAAATAAACAAAGAAAAAAGAAAATAGTAATAATAACAATAGTAAAATAAATCAATAATAATAATAATAAAATAAAAATAAAAATAAAACTAATACTAACGATTAATCTAAACTAATATAAAATAAGAATAGTCCCCGGCAACGGCGCCAAAAATTTGTTGTGAAAATAAAGTGATTGCAAGTGTACAATATCGCAAACAAGTAATAAAATGGACCTATTGAGTCCGGATTATCGTTCCCACGAAGACTATCTTATTTAGATACTAGTTAAATTAATCGTAATACTATTTTATTTAAAACAAATTGAATTGAGTTGATTTGAAAGATTTAAACTAAAAATATGAATTTAAGGAAATAATATAATAACTTATGTAAAAGCAAATAACAAGAATTTAGGAAAGAATGATGGTTAAAGCGTTTGGAGAAACGAATTTACCTAGTTGTCATCTTTAATTCCTCATCTCAAGATTCGTTTCCTAAAGTTGTATTCGGTCGAATTCACAAATTTAACATAATTTATCTCTCTCGAGTTCAAATTAGTCCTATCTAATTAAGTCTACTTAGGCAGTCAGAATGGTCCTTAATTAGATGCATTAATTCTTCTAAGAATTCAATTCAGACCGCAGCAATAATAAAAGTGTATTTCTAACTTTTATCCAATTGTCGGATTTTACTACGTGGTCTAGATTAATAATTTACTTCTCAGTTCATTACAATCCACGAGATCAATGAAATAATGGCCAGTTATTCCAAGCATTAAGAGAATAAGTAAAATCAAATACTTAAACAATTTATAAGTCAAAACTTGAAATTCGAAATTAAATAATTAAAACTAGGCTACATCGTTCATCCAAACTTTAAATCTAGCTACTCATGATTCGGGAGAAAGAAAGCGTTAAAAGAATTGAATACATAACCGGATTTTGAATGAAAGAGGAAAAGATGTTGAATATCTTGCACCAAGATATCTTGATCTTTACGTTCCAATCTTCTTGATCTTGGTCGTTCTTCGTTTCTTTCGCCGTTCTTTTCTCCGTCTTTTCTTATGTTCTCCCAAGAATTCCACTCCCTTTTCTTGACCTAGATTAGGTCTTTATATAGTGTTTTACTAATTTTACAACTCATGTCCATGAAAAGATGAAAAAGACTTTGACTGGAATTAAAAATAAGCCAAAAATAACTCAGACGCGTGGACAGCGCATTGCCACGATTTGCAAACCGCAGATTCACTGCAGCAAACAGCAAATAATTGCCTAAAATTGGTTCCAATCCTAATTTGCAAGATTTAGTCCTCAAAGTTTTAATGCATATTTTATTTGGTCCTTGTTTCAAAATTTTTCATTTTGTCTTCTTATTTGCATCTCAAGTCCTTCAACTTTGGATTTATCCTCTTTAGTCCTCTAATTTTTTCTTTCATTTCAATTTAGTCCTCTTTTATTTGCAACCCAAGTCCTTCAACTTTTGAATGTTTGCAAGTTGATCTCCACTTCTCCATTTTCGTACGCCTTTAGTCCCTTTTTGCCTATTTTACTTTGCTTTTCTCCAATTCCTTCCGATCTCGGGGTTTTGACCTAAAATAATTAAATAGACACATAATTAAGTAGAAAATCACTTAAGAGTACTTACAATTGTCTACTTTTAATGGTTCAGATAAGTGTAAAATCACACTTATCAATTCTCAAAGCTACAATGTGCATATATTTTTGGCAATCTACTGCCTTATTTAGTTAATTCATGCCACTTTTTGACTCAGCACTGAGTCATCAAATATATGTTAGCAATGAATGTCATTGTCTTGATTTCCTGGCAAGTTCAGGTCAAATCTGTAATACAATGAGCTCCACTGGTGACTATGATGTTTTAGTCAAATAATGTCAATGGAGAATTTGACATAGTTTTGGCTCAATTGTGAAAGGATTGCTTCACTCGAGTCATAAGTCACTTTGTATTTATAATGAATGATGATAAATGTGATTTTACACTTATTTAAACTGTGGACTATTGTGAGTGCATTTGAGTGTAATTTTATTTAATTATGTGTTTATTTTGTTACTTTAGGTCAAAACTCGAATTTGGTGGTGTTTGGGGGTAAAGTTGGCAAAAAGGACTAAATTGAAAGAAAAGTATAAGTATGGGGACCAACTTGCAAATGTCTAAAATTTTAAGGACCTGGAATGAAAATATATGAGAGCATAATTGGAATAAAAGTTTATTTTGGAGGGTTCAATTGACAAAGATGTAAAGTTTAGGGGCTTATTGTGCAAATAAATAGGATGAATTTGGCACATGCGTTCATTGCGAACGCAGGCCATTGAAATTATAAGTAGATGCCCATTTCTCCTTCCATGCGATTGCATGGGCTTTTCAAGCTTTTCGGCTCTGCAGATTGTTTTTTTTTTCTTTATGTGTTTGAGCTTCTTTTGTACTTCTTTTTTTATACAAATTGAAGCACGGATTTAGTGATAATTTCAACATATACTACAAAATATAAAATAATTTTAAAAATATTATTTAATTTTTTATTCTAAAAATAATATTTTTTATTTTTGTAACACTTGTTGTTACATTTGTTATGTTTGTTAATAGCAAATGTAACACATTTATTATAACTAAAATAATAAATATAATAAATGTAACAACAAGTGTTACAAAAATTAAAAAACAGTATTTTTAGAATAAAAAAAATATGACAGTATTTTAAGAAATATTTTATTTATTGTTGTTATTTCTGAAAAAACCCCCACGGATTTAGGGTAATTGTTGGCCCTATAAATACACATTATTAGATAAGAAAAAGAAGAGTTTATAATCATAACATAACAGAAATCTTTGGAGGAACTCTACATTAAAGACATCAAATTCTTGGAAGAAAAATTACAAGAAATCATTGGAACTTTGGATGATTTTGAATAAGAAGGCGGTGCCGTCCATGATCGTTGAAGAGATTCGAGTTTAAGGATTGTATCAACTTTTATTCTAAATTGTCTGGATTATGTATTTATATTTTATCTTGTATTTTCTTAATCAAAATATGATAGGCTAAACCTTTATGACTACGATTTTGATGAAACTTTTTTTTTAGTCAACACACCATCACATCTCCAGTGTGATTGTTAGGCCTCCACCAAAAAAGGATGGGAGGGGGAAAGGGGGAGGGGGGGGGGAGAGGGGATTCGGATACCCCAACCATATATAAATAACTCATAAAAAATATATGGGAGTATGGAGCATAAAACTTGACATTCAATTAGAAGAGCTAAAGCAAATAAATAAATGAATAAATAATAAAGCAATAAACAAGGAGGTACCTCCCAAACAATATGTCCTAAAAAATTTATAGACCCCTAACTGTAGGGCATGGGCAGATATTCTTATGGCATGACTGATATACTCTCTAAATGATTCGTCTCGGCTCCATAGAGATATCCCGGTACTTTACATCATTCTTAGAAGTCCAAATAAACCAGAGAATCAAAAGAGGAATGATCGTGCGAATATGACCCTGCCTGACAAACTGACCCGTGAAGCGCCAAGACTGAAAGCGATGCTGAAAACCCTCTATTGGCTGAAGGGTTATACGGAAAATGTCAGAAAAGTGGTGCCAAACCTGGTCGGCAATACAACTGTCAATAAATAAGTGCCGAATAGTCTCAATAGCGGAGCAACACTGACAACTAGAAGCTATATGACTCCCAATCCGCATTTGAATCACAACATCAATTGGGATAAAACCTTGCCAAAGTCTCCAGCAGAAAAAAGAGACAGTCGTCGGGATAATAGAACTTCAAATCATGCTGTATACAGCCTGAATAGTATGCCCCGTGCAAACTATCTACCATACAGACTTGTCAGCAAATGTACTATCCAAAGTATCCTTCCACATAATCTGATCATGCACTTCAGCAGTGATAGGGATGCCCCCTATTTACTCAACAATAATATATAGTACTAGCTGAAGAAGTCTCTCAATGTTCCATCCAGTATCATCAAATAAGTCTTTAACCTGGATAGAAGAATGTGTCAAATGGGGTACTGATTAGCTAATGTATACTCACCTATCTAGTAGTCATGCCATAAGAATATTTGTCAATGCCCTAACTGCCAAGCAATGTGTGTCTTTGCCTGTGGGCCTATGTGTTTCAGTCTCTTCCATACAATTGAAACATAGTAAGAAATAGTAGCTAGCAACGGATGAGTACCCAGACCAAACTTTCTCAATTAAAACTGAGCCCATAATGACCGATGAGATCTAAATAACCACCAAAACTTTAGAGAGAATGTATCAACAAGATCCTGTAGTATCCTAAAGCTCAGTCTACTCTTCTTTGTAGGAATATAAATGTCATTCCATCTCCTCTAATGTAATCTATGTGCATCATCTCTAGAGTCCCAAAGGAACCTAGCAAATATACCTTTTAACTTTTTAACATTGGGAGGATTCATAATCTGAAGAAGATAGAAATGAATAGAAGATAAATAAAGGAACACCAAGATAAGTGAAGGGTTGCTGCTGATGACGAAACCATGTTAGATTCTCCAGCCTGTGCATCTGACTAGTAAAAAATCTCCTATGTAAGATAATCCCGCTCTTATCTCTATTCACCAAGTGCCCAAAAGCCCCATCATAGTGCTCAATACACTGTAATACTCGTCTGATAGACTGCTTCTGGCCATTGACAAAAATAATCATATCATCTGCAAAGGACAAATGAGAGATAAGGTGATATGTATGCTATCGAAGGAATATGCTGATACTACTAAGTAAGTAGTCGTGAAAAATAATCTGCAGCAATAATAAATAGTGATGGAGGTATGGGATCACCCTGTCTAAGCCCCCGAGATGATGAGAAAACCCACATGGTCTGCCATTAAGCATGACCGAGAATCGACACTCTGAAATACACCTTCGTATCTGATCAATCTAAAGAGCATCGAACCCAAAACCCTCCATAATGGATATCAAGATGCTCCAATCCATGCGGTCACAGGCCTTAGCCATATCAAGCTTGTGGATAACATTACCCCATCTCATTTTCGTATCAAGTGTATGTAGTAACTCATGTGCAAGGAAGACATTATTCCCAATGAGCCGTCTCGAGATAAATCCGCTCTAAGGAGTTGAGATAATCTGAGGTAGTAAAGTACTCAGTCGCGAGTTCATCAGCTTCGTAATCAACTTATTAAACACTGTACATAAGCTGATAAGACGAAACTCTGACCACCTACAAGCAATGTCCCACTTTGGAAGCTAGACAATATAAGCAGCTGCAAAACCCCTAGGTAGGTGCCCCCAGCGAAAAAGTCCAAGACTGTCTGAAACACATCCTCTGATACTATGTCCCAACAGACCTGAAAAAAGTGAGATGAAAACCCATCTGGCTCGGTGACACTGTCTGGATTAATATTGAAAATAGTCTATCGCACCTCAGTCAAAGTAGGAGTCCGATTAAGCTTCAAATTCTCCTCAACTGACACCAATCTAGGTATAATACCAGTTCGAATAGGGTCTATAGGCTGAGGAGGAGTCGACAGAAGCTCCTGGAAGAAAGATACTCCTGAAGGCTGAATAGTCTTAGAAAACTTAAACACCTCGCTCGAAGATGAAGTAATAGACTGGATGCTGGCTTGAATACATCGTCCCTGAATTATAGAATGGAAGTATTGGATGTTATGATCACCTTCACAAGTCCAACGTGTCCTTTTGTTTCCAAAAGGCCTCCTCAATAGATAAAGTACATTTCAGAACTACCTGAGCCTGATGCAAAGTATCACGATAGGAAAGAGAAGGATCTTTGTCATGGTCTAACTCTGCCTCGTCCACCTTACACTCTGCATCCCAAACCCTCTGAAAAATATCACCAAATACTATCGATTCCACCAACGAGGGCCCTGTTTGAGCCTAAAAATCTTCTCTTAGAGAGCATCCATTCCCATAAGATGGGTAGGAAATGACCACTTATGAGATACAAAGTCCAGAAAATCTTGATGCCTAGACCAAACATTGAAGAATCGAAAAAGACGAGGCCCCAAATCATCGTCAGAAGACCACTGAATCAGAAGAGGTGAGTGATCAGAAGTGTTTCAGTTTAGATGATGAACTGAAAAATGAGAACAAAAGGAGGCAACTAGTGAGTTAATCAAAACTCTATCCAGACGCTTCCAAACTCTCCCATTTGTCCACGTGTACTGACTGTCAGAATATTCTGCATCTGTCAAACCACAATCTATCATCATATCTACAAAGTCTGAAGTACCCCTATCACGAGTATTCGTACCAATACGCTTACCATTGTGAGCAATCACATTAAAGTATACCCCAACTAGCCATAACCCATCTACAGAAATGGATATCTAGTGAAGACCCGCCCATAAATCCCTATGCCCAACTGGCGAGCAGGAAGCATAGAACGGAGTAATAAACAATGGTCTGGCTAATCTAGGATCCTCAACTTTAATGTGGAGGAATTGGGGATGATCAACAATCGAAGTAACAGTAGTCTCCAAATTCTAAAAACACCAAATCTTATCGACCTATTTTGTAAGCCCACATCAAAAGAGAAATCGTGGGATAAAGTGAAAGTTTTTCCTCAAAACAAACGGCTTCAACACCACTTGAAAATACACATGATGAAGTCGAACCAATTTCTTAAGTCGTCTACGAGTGGCAACACTGCCCATACCTCTCACATTCTAGATGCTAACACTCATAAAAAAGATTGGCTCTGTGACGAAGAACTTGACTAACTACGAGTCACCAGTTTGAATGGGCACGTGATATCAATAACTTTCAAATTTTTCTTCTTCTGCTCTATAGTAAAACCATCGGTCTCCTGCCTCTCATCTAAACCAACCAAGTCATCAGAAGAATTCTTACGAAAGTGCATCTACTGATGAACCTCAATAGGAAAAGAGTCATTAGCTGAAAGAATCAAAGTCTCAACATTCTCATTGCAACTGATGTGTGGACTAATATGCAGATCGATATCAAATGGCTCAATTGCTTGATCAGGTGATGGAATCTGAATAGGTATTGAGAAAATCACTGGCTCAACTGGTATTGACAAACTGAACGTCTCTCGAAGAACTGACATCATGTGATCTAACAAGGGATCATAAATAGTTGGATGTGCAGGCTTTGAAGCCACAACAGTAGGAATAATAGGAGGAAGCTGATGGATAGGTCCTACATGCACCACATGAGGTGGTATGACAACTGAAGGCTGAGCTGAAGAAGAACCAACAATTGGGACCAGCCTAGGAGCCTCATCAACAACCTCATTTTCCTTATCCTTTCCGTCCCTATCAAAAATAGTAGCATGAGCATCAATAGGCTTAAGAGCCAGAACAACAACAGGCTTAGGAGTCGGAACAGCAAAACGCTTAATAGCTTAAGTAACAATAGAATATATTGGTGGGGCACCCACCCTGTACTGATCAATAATATGGCCCATATGACGGTACTTGGTACAAAAATGTGGCAACTTCTCATACACAATAGGCTGCCAAAAACTACGGAATTCACTCCGATCAATCCAAATCCTATCTGGGAGCTTATGCTCAAAATTTACCTTAACACATATTCTGGCTTTACTAGGCCTCAATAAATCAACAATAGCCTCATCAATTCTCAATGACACTCCAACAATTTTAAATAAAGCAAATAAAAATTTCTTTGCACGTGAACATGTAGTAAAGGAAAAGATATCTATACAGGGGCAATGGAGGTCTCAGCATCAGGATGAAATCACATGTCCACTTAAGCACACGCATAGGGCAGTCCTCAATAAACCAAAGCGGTTTAAAAAACAATCTACTATAGTCATCATAGTGTGTCAAGTGAATCAATAAGTGCTTGTAATCTATAAGCTCAAGTTTAAAATCACTGTAAAATTCAAATTTCTGAAAACTAGTACGTACCTCTATCATTTTGGGCTTACGATGAGAAAACTTGCCAACAAGTGTGAACTTGAATGGTAAGCCTACTCGTCAGAAGAAATAACCAAGGCTGGCTCACCACAATGCAAATAAGGCTCTTTAGCTACGAACTGATAGTAGGTAGAATCAGGAGAAGTTGGAAGAACAGAAGTAAAAGACTTCCTCACACTCTGTTTAGCCGAAGAAATATTATGTCTATCAGTGACAGCAGCAACATAAGTCTTTCTATCTAAATTCAACACAGACTGAGCTTCATCATGAAATACATATGGGCCTAGAACAATCGAAGCTAAAAAATTTGGCAAATGGAGTGGGCCAGAAAAAATAGCCAGATGTGCGCACGAGGCGTCTTGTTGGCGCTGCGCAGACGCACTCAAGCTGTGCACCTTGTGCTGGCATGGTTACACACGGTGCACCAGCATCAACTAGGTCGCGCGCCACCATAGGCACGACCCCATGTGAGATGAGTGGTTGGCTGATGGTGGGCTGGGTGCGACATAATAGAGAACAGAGACAGATGCGGCTAGAGGGCCTGATGGTGCTGGAAGTCCTTCATGTGACAACCTAGGCTGACCTTCTGGTAATGGATGAAGACCTTCTGAGGTAGGCGCGTCAATGGAAACCACTGGGTTAGACTCGGTTACTTGGACATGGATGCGTGTCGAATGATCAGTTGTATTTTGGTCATCCGACTGAAAACGAGATTGCTACTGGCATGAATCCTGAGATATAGTAGTGACCATGGAGGGCCTAGGTGCGACCCTCAATGCATGGTTGGGGTCACCCAAGGCCGGTGAAGGCAAAAATAGTGGTCCGTCGTCGTGGGTCCCTTCAATTTGGGCGACGGAACTTGGGTTTTACCCTAGCTCCACCGCGACTAGGTTGGTTTTGAGCCACTTTGGGGTGGTGTAAGGCCGACGATGGTATGGAGGATGGTCGGTGGAAAGTGGCCGACCACGTTGGAGACCAGGACGGGTGGTTTAGGGCTCGGGTCAATGACATGTTTGGATGCAAGGCAGGAAGTGCCCATTAAGTTTAATCAGTAGAAACGTCAGATGTGATTTTGATGAAACCTTGTTAACTTTAAATCTAATAAATTGCTCGTTTTTATTCTTGATTTTGGGTTAATTGTTTATTATTCATTAATTCTGTTTTGATATTTAATCACTATTAAAACGTGTTTGTGATTTATATTGCTTTCGAGAGATTCAATATAAATTAACACATGGTAATAAACAACATAGAGTCCTGTAATTGATGGTCTATGTCTTTATGCTCTATCAAATCGTTATGTGATGATCTTTGTGAATTAATACATGCTTACGTATTCAAAATTTAATTAGAGATAATTAGGTTCACATGTAAGTATATAATCGATTGACCATCGAGAGAGACTATTGATTAAAATTGGATCATTGATTTTTAACCTATGCATCTAAAGTTCTTAATTTTATTGATTGTTTGTTATTGAATTAATATTATCCTAAAATTTGGCCAATTTTAGGATAGTTCTTGGGATTTGTGTTGATGTCGAGATGTGCTACATTTGTCTAGCTCAAATAACAAACGACATTAAGTCCAATAGGAGATAGATATATACTTCTACGCTTGGTGCAATTTTTGGTGGTTTTCTAATTTTCTGTTGTATTCTTTATCTATTCGAATCTTTTATAGAGATATAGTTCAGGCATAGATGAGAATTGGTTTAATTTGTATCGAGAGAGCAAATTAACATATAATGAATACCGATTGTCAACATAAATCAAGAATTGAGTATAAACAAGCAATTGAGGGTTAAAGAAGGTTAACAATGGTGGATTCGGAATTCTAATACCTTTCATGATTTGATTAATTCCAATTTTTGTGTAATTCCAATTACTTATTTTAGTAGATTATTAGATTTAATTAGAATTGAATTTAAATAATTGATTGTGTTTTTCTTGAATTAGAGTTAGTATTAATTAAAGTACAAGACTTGGAAAATTCAGTCCTCTTGGGTTCGACACTCTACTTATCATTATATTACTTGTTAATAATCCATTCACTTGCGGGATTAAAGTCGACAACAAATGACTAGCTCAACCAATGTCTTAATAGTGATGTTTCTAGAACTATATCTTTTGGTAAGACTTTCACTTCTCATTAGTTGCATTGAGTAGTTGTC
This sequence comes from Forsythia viridissima, assembly GCA_030279155.1. Taxonomy (NCBI): domain Eukaryota; kingdom Viridiplantae; phylum Streptophyta; class Magnoliopsida; order Lamiales; family Oleaceae; genus Forsythia; species Forsythia viridissima. The sequence goes on from CM059038.1 coordinate 18,482,425, forward strand.
ATAATTCCTCAAAGCTCTTTTTGTCAGATATGAATTCAATCTCCTCATTCGTCGAGAAGAAATCTATGAAGTTCTAGTTGGATAATAAGTGTGTTTTACACCCTTATCCTATCTTATAAACTTGATATATAATTGTAATTTGAGTGGATTTTTACTTAATTTAATATAAATGTTGTCATTGGAGGTAAAACCAAAAAATGGAGGTAAATTGAGAAAAATATAGAATTCGAGCTAAATAAAAGTTGATCGAAAGTGTTTGAAGATTGACATGATGGCATGGGAATAATAAGAACTACTAAAAGAGCCATTGGATGAATGTCATAAGTTTCAGGAGTGGATTTTAACTTACAAAAAGTTTGAGGGCTGAATTGCACACTTATAAAACTTGTGGAGGATCAAATTCAGATGACTAAAGAGTTCTTGGAACCAATTTGGAAGCTCTTGGAAGTTTTGAGATCAATTTTGAAGGATTTGGAGCAAAATGGACCAAATTGCACAACTTTGAAAGTTCGGGAACCAAATTGCAAATTGGCAAAAAAAATTTGTTTCACATGGTCCAGTAGCGGTTTGCAAACCGCGGCAAACATCAACTCCAAATTTTCTGTGGTTTGCAAACTGCGGCTAGCGTAATGTATTTTCTGATTTTTTATAGTGAAACTCAATAATGTTTATGTCCTTTTGAATTAAAACGAGTTGAATGGGCATAGCACTATTTAAAGACATAATCTAGGTTAGACTAGGGAGTTGGAAAATGAAAGAAAACAATAAACAACTAAAAGAGAAAAGAAAGAACAACGAAGATTTTAAATATGGGGGACGTGAAGACAGTGAATTCTTGATGCAAGATATTCAACTTTTTCTTGTCCTCGTTTATTTAAATCCAATTATGAATTCCAAAATCTCCATGTTTTCTTTTTCCGCACGTTTAGTAACAAAGTTTATAGTTTGGATGAATAATGTAACTTAGTTTAGATTCTTTAATTTCAATTCTCAAGTTTTAATTATGTGTTGATTTTGTATTGATTTTACTTCTTCTTGTATTGTTTGAAATAATTGGCCATTATTTCATTGAATTGTGGATTGTAACAAACTGAGAGATAAGTTATTAATCTAGACTACGTAGTAAGATTCAACAATTGGATAAAATGTAGAGATACACTTTTGTTATTGTTGCAGTTTTAAATTGAATTCTTATGAGATTTAATGCATCTAGTTAATAATTATTCTGACTTTACATAGAAATATAATGAGTTGACTTAATTAGATATGACTAATTCGAACTCGAGAGAGGTAAATTAGGTTAAATTCGTGAATTCGATCGAGTACAACGTTAGAAAGAAATCTTGAGATGAGAAATTAAATATGATAACTATGGTGAATTCATGAATTTCGACGATTTAATCATCTTATTTGATAAATTCTTGATATTTGTGTTCACATATGTTTATTTTACTCGTCCGACTTTTTTTTTTAAAAAAATAAAATACTAAATTGGATTTAAATTTGATGAGTTACTCTATTTAGAAGTCCGTCTAAATTTAGACGACTTCCAGACTGAGCCTATTTTTTGGTGTGCCACATAGCTAGACAAAGTCTTCGTCAACATATATTGGAGAGAGTTTTTTTTTTATAACTCTGTCTATATGTACTTATATGACACGTGTAAAAATAATAAATTGAGTGCATTGGAGATGCTCTTATAAAATTATGCATACAATCATGTGACTATAAATGGGGAAACTTTCTCAAATACTTGTGAAATTTATTGTATTGTAAGTCAAGAACGTATTGGGTACATTGGACTAAGAGCTTGTTCGGTAGAGTTTTTTTTGGGAAAAAATGGGTTTTTTTAGTTACTTTTTGACTTTTCAAATTTTTTGGTAGTGTAAAAAGGGTTGAAAAGTCAAAAATTGTAGGCAAAAAAATGGGTTTTTTTGGAGAAAATGGATACCGAACAAGCTCTAAGTAGGTTAAACAGAATAAAGAACAAGTATCATATATTTAATTCTATTGAGTCTAGGGTACCTAATCAATGCATCTCCTTATTGTATATAACACACACACACACACACACACACACACACACACACACAAAAATGGGTTAATTACATGAACTAATGAGGAACTCTTTTCTTGATGGAAGCCATATTTTGAAGTAAGAAAAGCTTTTTGAAAACGTTGACAAGCAGCACCAAGTTTTTCTTCTTTGGAGAAACAGTATCACTATATGTTTTGGACATTTTCAAGTGACAACTATTGCATTCCTCCTCCATGGTTTCAGAATCTGAGAAACTGCTTTCTACACAAGAAATGCTCTGATGAATTAAATCCTCGTTGAAATCTTCCCACAACATGTCCATCTTCTCTTCTTCTTCTTCTTCTTCTTCTGCTTCCTTCTTCATTTCTCCTTCTACCTCTGAGAAACTTTTCCTGAAAATCTTTCCTTTTCTCCCATTTTCCAGCTCGAAATCTGTTCTATTAGAATGAACAAGAGAAGAAATTCTCCACAAAGATGGTATGACTGTCAAATGCTCGACGTTATTGGGATAAACTCTAGGGAAGGTAAACTCTTCTGTTTTCATTCCTCGACTCAGATCTTTGTTCATTCGGATTTGGTGCAACAATGAATATTATTTATCATTCATTATTGGGTTGGCATTTTTTATTAATGGAAGCTCAATTAGTTAGAGGTGTTGTGATGCTTTAATGAGGAATTGAATCATCTCAGCTACCGCCGGATTGTTCGGAGATGATAGATATAGACATGTATGTCTCTATATACATTCTGCCTTGATTGTTGAAAGCTACTCGTAACCCCCTACCTGTCTCTATGGATAATGGACCTAATGGTGTATAAAATATCTATAATAAATTTGAAAAGATAAGTGACCATAATAATCTTGTTTTTTCCTAATGTTTTTACCTACCTGAAATTTAAAAAACTTTGAAAAAATTCAGATTGGATTCTCATACCTTTCAGTGTCGTTTTAGGTCTCAACTTCTAAAAGTGAAGTTTTGATTCTCCAACTTATTTCAATGTGTGAATTTGGGTCTCCCATTAAGGAAACTGTTAATTTGAAATCCCACGCGACTTTCTCATGACTTTAAGTAGAAGCGCAAAACCAACAAGTTACTTAACTTCCAACTTTAAATCATGTTAAAGTCACGTGTGATTTTAACATCCACATTAACAATTTCCTAAATTCACATATTTAAAATGGTCAGAGACCCAAACTTTGAATTTTAAAAATTAAGGACTCAAAACCCGCTACCTAAAAAGTTGAGAAACCTTGACCCAATTTTCTAAAAAATCTTTTTCATTTGTATTGATTTTATAAAAATTATATGTGATGAGCATCGGGTTGGTTAGTGCAAGTATTTCAATGTCCAGAACTACCCATTATACTTCTGGTATTTCGTAAATGGAATCATTCAGATCCATATAATTACCTGACTTGAACCCGAACCCGAACCCGAGTTCTATTATACCCATAACATTGTTTTTTAAAAATCGTGAATTGACAATATATTTTTGTAAAAATAAAAAAATTGCAAACTTATTAACATTAAAATACATTAGATATTAAAATAATTTTTGAAACATCATATATATAAACATTACCTAGAAGAATAGACACCAAAATTGCATACCCATAAATTAGGGTTAGAAAAAGAGAAATTACTTCTCAATATTGAGGACTCGTCACAATTACAAAGTTGCTTCGCCTTCGCATTCGCCTTCGTCGACGCACTGTGTGTTGAGCAAAAGAGAGATGAGGGACAAAGAGATGAGCGAGAGTGCAAGAGTGATGATAATGTTTGTATTATGTATCTGAGCGAATAGCGATTGTAAATTTGAGATTTGGACAATTTGAATTGAGTCAATTGAGTTAGGTTTAGGGGTGGTGGGTTCTGAATTTTTGGGTCTTGGACATTTGAACTCTAGTCTTTGATACTGTGGTATTGGGCCAGTTAATTGGTCATGGTGAATTAATTATAAAAAAATAAAATCTTATATAAAAAAAAAAAAAGACAAATTCAGCTCTAGAGTTGGGTGCCCACGATTTTGGTTCAAGAACCAATAACTAATCCAGACCAAATATGTTTTTGATTCTCGATTTCGATTCCTAATTTTCGTTTTTGAAATAGGATCGGAACCTCCGGTTCCAATTAAAATATTCATCCCTACTGGTGAGGGTGGATTTACTCAAAATCACATTTTAGTCTAACTTTTGGTCAAGGTGTTCGATATGGATGATCGTTGACCAATTGCAAATATGAGCTTATGAGAACAATTGCGAAACTTACGAATCCTCAGTAATTTAAGAAAAGTTTTAGGACACATTTTGGAGCTTCATATTAGATGAGTGAAGATTAATTTAATTGTATTCGGTGTTTGGCGTTGATGATAGAAACAATGACATCTGTTATATGTTGTTTGTCAATAATGGCACGCCCGCTTCAACGATTCACGTGCTTCACCGGCTCGCTCGCATGGTTTCATAGTTCATCTCTAATAGATAGACATCAATAAACCAACTGTCGTTGGGTTAGCCAGACAGGTGACATGACAGTTACCACTGGTGATTGGAAGATGTAACGTCCTTCATTAACTCCTAATAATAAAGGAGATGAATGGTCACTTGCCATTAAAGGCTGTAACTTCAGGCCACCCTTATACATATAGACCAACCCCTGAGGTAAAAACCAACTCTCAGCGATTCTATTATTCTCTATATTGTTATTCTACATAATTTGTTTTAATCATATACTGATTATTACACTGGAGTGGACACGGGAGAAAAAAGCTCCGCCACTTTTTCTAGGTCTTCACTAATGTCACTGTTGTGCTTAGAGGAGGAGAAAATAATTATGATCAGGTGTAAATAATATTTAGAATAAATTTAATTAATCTAGAGGGCTCATCCTCATTTAATAAACCGAATTATTATAATGATAGGTTTTATGAATTTAGATAGGATTATTAATTCATCATGTCATAAATAACAAAGAAATAATCGGAATATGTAAATTTACTTATACATCAATAAGTAAGTACTAAGTTTTATAAATAAATTTAATTTAGTAATGAAAGTTAAAAATAAGTAAGTTATTTATTTTGACAGTAGTACGAATTAATTTAGAAAAGGTAACTTTTTTTACTCAAATATAAAAGAAAAGTAAATTATCAAAATATGTAGAGAGTATGTAACGTCTCATATTCTAGCAACTTAACTCTTTACTAAAAATAAGTTCTTTAGCGTTAAACGTGCGATTAAACAATTCAAAAAAGTGTAGTTAATAAATAGTGGAAGAACTTGAAGATTTTTGTTATGTGCCTGTCCTACCTGGCCGCCTATGAGGGCGAGATAGTCCCACCCACGTGCCACGTAAGCACAGTCGAAACAAATACGCCCTCATCTAACCCTTTTCCGAGGCGGTTTGAACTGAGGAGGCAGGTTACCGAGGCCCATGGGTCGGAACATCTTAATAGGCCGACCCTGGTTACGTGTCCAGGAAGCCTCCCTGCAACTCAACCTTGAAAAGATTGATGGGACAGCCTGCCAATGCGGCTTGTCATGGTCATAGCCCCTTAGTTTGCGGCTGAAAGTGACTTTCCCATTAATGCTAATGACGTGACACCAAGAATGTGACTTGAGAACCCCTTAGATAGAGCCACGTGTCGCACATCAAGAGGAATCATTCCCATGAAATTTTTCTATAAATACCAAACTCATTTCACAAGACAAGGATGTTGAAAATATTACTCTCACTACACATATATCAAGTCCTCCGTTCCAACTATTCCTAAGTACCATAACCACCTGGGAATTTGTTAGGGCGAGGCCCCTAGGCTATCACATTTGCTTTAGAAGTGTTTCTGACCTTTTATCTTCCTTCCATCCGGACGGGAGGTTATCTACGTGGTTGAATAAACCACGTGGCAGTCTTAGTGAAAGGAAAGCACACGTGGGCATAGGTAGCGTGGGGATCCTGTTGGCAACCATTTTTGGGGGTCAACAGATTGGCACCGTCTGTGGGAAACCGTGACAAAAAGTTTCTTTTTCTTTGAACAAAGGAATTTCCCTGAAAAGGGATCAACCGACCCACAAAATGAGTGGAAGCAATGAAGAAGAGAACCTAAGAAGAACCAGGCCCGTAACAAACGACGGAGTCAGGGCTGAAGAAGCTCCCCGAAGGAGGCGAGGAAGAAGGCCTCCCACGAACCTTGAACGAGAAATGAGAACGATGGCTGCCAGCGTGAGGCAGCTGGCTCAGCACCACGCGCAAATGCAGGGGTATATCCAAATGATGCATGCAAGGGGTGAGGACCGCTCCTAAGAGTCTGATCCAGACGAGCTCGAGGAAGAACAAGAAGTTAACAGCAGGCACCCCCGTGACCAGCAAGCCGGAGGAGAGGCCTCTCATGACAGAACCAACGAGGGAGGGGGCAAGGCCACCGCCTCGGAAAGAAGGCCCCAGCCCACAGTGTCTGCCAGTGTGTTTGAAAGGCTAGGCGTACAAGGAAGCAGAAGATGGCCACATGAGAATCCACAGAGGAGAGAACTGCCCCAAAGTCCCCCTAGAAATAGGCGGGAAAGGAGGGCGAAGGAAGCCGAGGCTAGGGGAGAATCGGATTACCAACCGTACGCACCCCAGCCAACAGTTCAACCACAGCAAAACTATGGGGGCGGACAGCAAGCCCAATGCCGCGCCCCATTACCTCCGGAAGTTAACACCGGGGGAGAGTATTCGAGGTAGACGACGATGACGAGAACCTTCCTTTTTCAGCCAGAATCAGGAACGCGTCCATTCCTCACGAGTTTCGCGTACCCAAGATTACTCCTTACACAGGCAGGGGTGATCCACTGGATCACGTGAACACGTACAAAATGGAGATGAGCCTCCGAGGAGCCACCCCGGCATTGAAATGCAGGGCTTTTCACCTGACCTTGTTAGGGGGAGCGAAGCGGTGGTATAACAAACTCGCCGCAGGAAGCATTTTCAGCTGGCCAGAGCTGAAGAAGACGTTCATAAATTACTTCTCATTGCAAAAGCCTGCATCAGCCCTGGTACAACGCCTCCACGATGTAAGGCAGGCCCCAAGCGAGCCGTTGCAAAGTTACCTGGGCCGCTTCAATGAAGAAATGTTGTTCTGTGAAAGGATAACAGACGCCGAGGCCTAGTCCCGCTAGACATGAACCATCCATTCTGGAGGGACGTCCGCAATAAGAACCCGGCTACCTTTGACCAGCTGGTGGAAATGATCACTGAGGAGATAACCAATGAGAACATGATTCTCTACAGGAATCGAGGTGGGTTGGGAGCCAACCCGGCATCAAGGGCCGGGTATATCCAAAATCCCAACAGAGTTGTTCTCCAACACAATCCTCGATGGAGAAACTACCCATCCGACCCAAATGTCGGGATGAGTTATGTGGCCTCTGCACAAGAAGGCCTGCTCCCCCCTTACACGGCTCCCTTGCCGTCGGTCCCCGTGGCCGGGCTATACAACTATGGCACGTCCCCATCCACCTACTATGAGGTCGGAACCAGCATGCTTCCAGTAATTCCTTCTCAAGGAACTCAGTCAAAGTACTGCTGTGTTCACCGAAGCTATGGACATAGCACGGACGAGTGTCGAGAGGTGGAAGAACTTGCCAATCGGAGAATGGTCAACACGGGGGCCAGACGCGGAATGAACACCAGGCGAGGAGACCAGGCCCCGGCAAGAGGACGTGGAACCAATTTTTAAGATAGGCGCTCCCAGCAATGGGATAGGAGACCCCCGGGTCATGAGCAGCGATCAAGGCGTAGTTCAAGAAGCCTGGCCAGACAACCTCGAATAGAGCGCAACCCCGAGCCCCGTCTGATCAAGGGGCTGGAGAAGGCTCCAATTCGGGAGATTGACACTATCCACGGAGGACCTTATATTGGTGGACAGACACGGAACGCCCAGAAAAGCTATGCCAAAGAGGCCGAAGGAATCCAGATGACTAACTGGCTTATCAACAGCAGGCCATCTGGATCAAAAAGAGCCGATCCTATCACCTTCACTGAGGAAGACGTGAAGGGCATACATTACCCCCACTGCGACGCCCTGGTTGTAAGAGCAGTGGTGGCTCGGAATGGACTGGGAAGAATGCTGGTTGACAACGGCAGCTCCGTTAATGTCATCTTCCTAAGCACTTATGAGCAAATGAACGTGAATGTGCAGCTGGAACCATCAATTGAGCCCCTTTACGGGTTCACCGGGGATTGCGTGACCTCGAAAGGGATAGTACGCCTCCCCGTCAGCATGGGAGAAGAGCCCCTCGCATCCCATACTTTCATGGAGTTCCTGGTGGTTGACAGGAGGTCGGCTTATCACGGAGTCTTGGGTCGACCAGCCCTGAAAGAACTTTGGGCAATAACTTCCATCCACCACTTCTGCATGAAATTCCCCACCGAAGGAGGAATAGCAACAGTACGAGGCAATCAACCTGAGGCTCGAAAATGTTATCGTAATGCCTTAAGGAAGGCAGAGAAGAAAGAAGTTAACATGACTTTGCTGGACTTAGAAATGATAGACAAAATGATAGAAGAGCCGGGGGATATCACAATGGAGGAAGTGGCAACCCCCGACGACATCGATCCAAGAATAACGGGAGCTGATTCCCAAGCCTCCCCCAGCGGAGAGTTGGAATGTTTTTAGGTAGATGGAAACGACCCGGCAAAGAAGCTTCAGATAGGGAAAAATCTCCTTAAAGAGACCAAAGAAGCCCTGAAAAGGTTCCTTCGAGAAAATCTGGATGTCTTTGCATGGAAACACGAAGATATGGTCGGGATCGACGCAAGGGTGAGTTGCCACCGCCTCAATATCGACCCCAAATTCTCCTCACACAGGCAGAAGAGGAGGCCACTGAATGCTGAAAAGTACGAGGCCCTGAAGGAAGAAGTAAACATACTTATACGAAACAACTTTATACGAGAAGCCAGATATCCGAAGTGGGTATCAAACCCAGTGTTGGTTAAAAAGTCAAATGGAAAAATGAGGACCTGCATAGACTTCTCTAACCTCAACCAAGCCTGCCCCAAAGACAGCTTTCCGCTGCCTCGGATTGATCAGCTGGTCGACGCCACGGCGGGACACGAGCTCCTGAGTTTTATGGATGCCTACTCGGGATACAATCAAATCCCGATGTATCCACCAGATGAAGAACACACGTCGTTTGTAATAGATAAGGGTCTCTACTGCTACAAGGTCATGCCCTTCGGCCTGAAAAACGTCGGGGCGACGTACCAGAAGCTCATCAATAAGATGTTCGCTTCCCAACTTCGCGTAACTATGGAGGTGTATGTAGACGACATGCTGGTTAAGAGCCCTAAAGCCGCGGACCACATACGCCACCTCGACGAGGCCTTCCAAGTCCTTTGAGCATATAGGATGAGACTAAATCCCTTGAAATGCACGTTCGGGGTGGCCTCTGGGAAATTCCTAGGATACTTGGTCAACCAAAGAGGAATCGAGGCCAATCCCGAAAAGATTAAAGCTTTAGTTGAAATGAGTTCGCCAAGAAAGCCGAAGGATGTGCAATGCCTAACAGGGAGAATGGCAGCCCTCAGCAGGTTTGTCTCTAAAGCAACGGATAAGTGCGTCCCTTTCTTCAAAATTTTGAAAGGAGGCACCAGATTTGAGTGGACAACAGAATGTGAAAACGCATTCCAGGCCTTAAAAGAACACCTCGGCTGCACACCTCTGTTGTCCAAACCAAAAGCCGGCGAGCCCCTGCTGTTGTACCTTGCCGTCTCCGAAGAGTCAGTAAGCTCAGTCCTGATACGAGAGGAAGAACACCAATTGCCCGTCTACTATATAAGTAAATCTTTGGTAGGGACAGAGACGCGCTACCTGGATATGGAGAAACTGGCGCTATCATTAATCACAGCCTCGAGAAAGTTAAGGCCATACTTCTTAGCACACAGTATCCATGTCCTCACCAACTTCCCATTAAGGTAGGTCTTACAAAAGCCAGAAGCCTCGGGAAGACTGCTGAAGTGGGCCGTTGAGCTCAACCAATTCGACATTATTTATAGGGGAAGAGCGATAGTCAAGGGACAGGCCCTGGCCGACTTTGTGGCAGAATTTACCAACCCTCCCAATGTAGACGATCCTATGGCATTGGGTGAACCACCCACGTGGTGTCTATTTGTAGATGGCTCCTCGGGAGACATGGGATCGGGAGCTGGACTGGTCCTTATAAGCCCGGAGGGTCACAGGTTAAATTGCGCCATCAGATTCGACTTCAAAGCCTCAAACAATGTCGCAGAATATGAGGCACTCCTGGCAGGCATCCGACTCTCCGTCGAAATGAAGGTTCAGAAACTCTCCGCGGCAAGCGACTCCCAGCTCGTGGTGAGCCAGGTAAATGGGAGCTTCGTCGCCAGAGAAAAAGGGATGGCCGCGTATCTCAAGTTGGTAAGGAAATCTCATTCCTCGCTTTGACAAATTTGAGTTGGTCCACGTGCCCCGAGCCGACAACTCCAATGCGGACGCACTATCCAAACTGGCCAGCAGCAAAGATTCGGAACTCCTCAAAGTGGTTCCAGTTGAACACCTCGTCCAACCTTCCATCTACGGTGTTGAAGAGATATTGTCAATTGAGGAAGGCCCCACGTGGATGGACCCAATCATCGCCTTCCTCAAAAATCAAACCCTCCCCGACAACGCGTCGGAGGCGAGGAAGTTAAGAAGGCAATCAGCACACTTCCTACTCTGGGATGACGTTCTGTACAAACTTGGCTATTCATTGCCCCTCCTCAGATGCGTAAGCACTAGCGAGACAGGATATATCCTCAGAGAAATCCATGAGGGAATATGTGGCAACTATACCGGTGGGATGGCCCTAGCTCAAAAGATCCTCAAGCAGGGGTACTTCTGGCCCACCTTGAGGAAAGACGCCATGCTTCATGTGAGGAGATGCGACAAATGTCAGCGCTTCGCCACGATCCCGAGGCAGCCCCACCAAGGGCTTACTACCGTATCTAGCCCTTGGCCTTTCGCTAAGTGGGGAATAGATTTCATAGGCCCGATGCCTAGGGGGAGAGGAAATGCTTGCCACGCCCTAGTCGCCATCGACTACTTCACAAAATGGGTGGAGGCGGAGCCAATGGCAAAGATCACCGAGGCAAACACTTCCAAATTCTTATGGAAGAACATCATTTGAAGGTTCGGAATTCCCCATTCCCTGGTTTCGGATAATGGGAGGCAGTTCGACAACAGGAGGGTCAAGAATTTGTGCGAGGAATTGGGGATCGCAAAACACTTCTCTAGCCCCCACCACCCTCAGGCAAATGGCCAAGTCGAAGCTGTCAACAAAACCATCAAGTACACCCTCAAACGGAAGCTAGAGGCCTCTAAGGGAGCTTGGGTCGATGAACTCCCCCATGTTTTATGGGCCATAAGAACCACTGCCAGGACCCCTACCGGGGAAACCCCTTTTTCCATGGCTTACGGTTCCGAAGCTGTGTGCCCCGTCGAAATCGGCATACCTTCTCCCCGTCGGCTATTGTTCAACGAACAAACCAACGACGATGCAATGAGAACGAGCCTAGACCTAATCAGCGAAAAAAGGGATGACTCCCAAGTCCGACTGGCCTCTTACCAAAGAAAGATGGTAAAATACTTCAATAAAAGGGTGAAAAAGCGATCATTTCGCCTTGGAGATCTTGTCTTAAGAAGAGTGTTCTTATCCTCTAAAGAGCCAGGCGTTGGGACCCTAGGCCCCAACTGGGAGGGTCCCTACCGAGTCATCAGCGAGACACGACCTGGCACCTATAGCCTTGAGGACTTATGTAGCAAACGGCAGCCCCATGTATGGAACGCGGAACATTTGCGTCGGTATTACCAATAGCATAGAAGGGGAGTCGTTACTAATATAATGTTTGTCTATCCGTATTCGGTTCCGTTTTTTAGTTACAAATTATCTCCGTTCCGTTTTGATCGAAGCACTACCATTATCATAATAATATCAACAAAACACCAGAAATGCTTCGGAAAATAATTTCATTAAAAACAAGAGGCTCCATTACAAAAAAAAAAAAAAAATTACAAGAAGCGATTCCATCAAAACAAGCGCTACCTATTACAAACTACTTCCTAACTAGTCATCCTCTTCAACATCAGCCGGGGGGAACCTAGCCTCCAAAGGCCCGATATCAAGGTTCGGATAATCCATCCTCAGCACGCTCAGAACCTCTTGGTGCCCGACCTTGGCAAAGTAGTCGGAGAAATTGGTGTAAGCCTCAGTGTTGTGGAAATTGGCTACAAAGTCCGCCTCCAAATTCCCCAACCTAGCCAACGCCTCATCCTTTTCACCAAGTAATCTGGCAGCCTCAGATTCGGCATCCTTTCTCCCCTGCTCAACGGCCTCAAGGCTCCCCCGCAGACTCTGAACTTCCAGCTCGTGTGCATCGCACACATCCTGCAGCTGCCGTTTCTCCAAGTTGGCCGCTTCCAATGCCTCGGAAGCCACCGCCTGAGCAGCGTTGGCATTATCCAACCGCTTGGTCAGCTGCAGGATGTTGGACTCGGATTCCCTCAGGTCCACCTGGAGCTGTTCATAAGCCAACCGGGCACTGTCAGCCGCGGCCTTCAAGCCCTCTAGAGCCTGCTGATGCTCCTTATCAGATCTGGACGCCTCCGCTACAAGCTCCTTATGCTCTTGCATGCGGGTACGGAATTCCCCAAGCGCCTTCAATTGCATCCCAGCAGCCCTTATTGTCAAGGCCAGATCGGCCTCCAAAACATCTCCCAAGTCTCAGTGGGAAGCAAACTCTTCCCACTTGGGGGTGAAGTACTTTTTAACTGCCTGGAAGCCCAGGGAAGGGTAGAAGGGCACATTCTGAAGAGCCTCGCCCAAGATCTTCGATCCCGGAGCGCCGATCAGCTCCTTCAGTTTCTTCTTGGAGTCGTAAGACCCCCGGGCAGGAACCCAAGAACCTTGGGCCAATTGGAGAGGGTCTTCAAGAACCACCTCTCCTGAGGTGTTTATCACGAGGGTCCGCTGGGTGGTCGGCGCACTGCAGACCACATGGTCCTCCACCACCTCAGCGCTTTTCCCCTTCGATTGGGAGGGGGCTCCAGCTTTCCTTTTTCTCAGCAAAGGAACCTCCGCCTCTTTGGGGTCAGAGTCCCCTACCTCCACAGGAGTTTCAGCCTCCTCTCGGGTGCCCTCCCGGCTGAGGTCCTCAATGACCTTCCTCTGTCTCACCTCTTCGGTGGAACCGGGGGCCAGGGTCCGGGGTTTCTTCTTTGCCAATGTTGCGAGAGAAGGTCGAGGACGCGCTCCTTTAACCGCTTCTACCACGGAAACAAGTAACCATTAGTAATTGGCTCCCAAGGCAAAGAAAGTTCAGCTTTATTACCTTTTGACGTCATTAGGCCCAATTCCACCAAGCAGTTATGCCGATTCAAAAGAAATCTGTATCGGCGGGTTGCTGGAGAGGCTTGGTATATGGACTGAAGCAAAGCAACGTCTTCGCTGGACAGCTCACAACGGGGAAGAGCGTCTGCAATGGAAAATAGACAGATCGTTAGAATATACGGAAAAATGCCTGGACAACTACTTCTACCAATCCTACTCACTGGCTATCCCATAGGAACGGGGTACGTCCAGATCAGGCTCCGGGTCATTGACGACCCTCTGCCAATCTTCTGCCACCCAGAACCACGACTCTTTCCACTGCTTGATTGACGACAGACACTCCGTCACCAGTGGCTTGTGAGACCCCCAAGGGCAGAAATAGTACCACCCCGACTCCTCTTGACCCAAATGAATCTAAAAATGCGATTAGCAAATCCAACGGTCGATTATACTCATGAATTTCTCAAACTATGACTTACATTGATGAACATTTAACAACCAATATGCTTGTTCACAATGTAGTTTTGTGATTCTAAATAATACGTATGGATTTTTTTGTTTATTATAATGTAGAAAAACTTTAGAAATCAAATTAAAAATTCATTTTGGACGTTAATAGCAAGTTTTACACTTAAATATTGTGCAACTTTAACAAAATTGATTGCGATTCAACGTTGAACATCCAATATGGTCATTCAAAATGTGTTTCTGTAACTTCAAGTTCGTATTTACAGTTTTCTATTTGAGTTTTCTTGGTCAATACATAATGAAATCAATCTACAAATGAGATTAGCAAATCCAATGGTCGATTATACTCGTGAATTTCTCAAAATATGACCTACATTGATGAACATTTAACAACCAATATGCTTGTTCAAAATGTAGTTTTGTGATTCTAAATAATACGTATGGATTTTTTTGTTTATTACAATGTAGAAAAACTTTAGAAATCAAATTAAAAATACATTTTGGATGTTAACAGTAAGTTTTACGCTTAAAAATTGTACAATTTTAACAAAATTGATTGCGATTCAACATTGAACATCCAATATGGTCATTCAAAATGTGTTTGTGTAACTTCAAGTCGGTATTTAGAGTTTTCTAACAGAGTTTTGATTGTCAATGCATAATGAAATCTATCTAAAAATACGTTTAGAATATGAAACAGTGGATTATACTAGTGAATTTCTCGAACTATGACATAAATTGTTCAACATTTAACAACACATATGCTTGTTCAAAATTTATTTTTGTGACTCTAAACTAGTATATATGGATATTTATGTATATTACAATGTAGAAAATCTTTGGAAATCGAATTAAAAATACATTTTGGACGCTAATAGTGAGTTTTACGCTTGAATATTGTACAATATTGACAAAAATTATTGCAATTCGACATTGAACATCCAATATGGTGATTCAAAATGTGTTTCTGCAACTTCAAGTTCGTATTTACAGTTTTCTATTAGAGTTTTCTTGGTCAAAACATCATGAAATCAATCTGAAAATGCGTTTAGCAAATCCAACGGTAGATTATACTCATAAATTTTTCAAACTATGACCTACATTGATCCGCATTTAACAACCAATATGCTTGTTCACAATGTAGTTTTGTGATTCTAAATAATACGTATGGATTTTTTTGTTTATTACAATGTAGAAAAACTTTAGAAATCAAATTAAAAATACATTTTGGACGTCAACAGTAAGTTTTACGCTTAAATATTGTACAATGTTAACAAAATTGATTGCGATTCAACGTTGAACATCCAATATGGTCATTCAAAATGTGTTTATGTAACATCAAGTTGGTTTTTAGAGTTTTCTAAAAGAGTTTTGATTGTCAATATATAATGAAATCAATCTAAAAATACGTTTAGAACATGAAACAGTGGATTATACTAGTTAATTTCTCGAACTATGACATAAATTATTCAACATTTAACAACACATATGCTTGTTCAAAATTTATTTTTGTGACTCTAAACTAGTACATATGGATTTTTATGTATATTACAATGTAGAAAAACTTTGGAAATCGAATTAAAAATACATTTTGGACGTTAATAGTAAGTTTTACGCTTGAATATGGTACAATATTAACAAAAATGATTGTGATTCGACATTGAACATCCAATATGGTCATTCAAAATGTGTTTCTGTAACTTCAAGTTGGTATTTAGAGTTTTCTATTAGAGTTTTCTTGGTCAATACATAATGAAATCAAACTACAAATACGATTAGCAAATCCAATGGTCGATTATACTCGTGAATTTCTCAAACTATGACCTACATTGATCAACATTTAACAACCAATATGGTTGTTCACAATGTAGTTTTGTGATTCTATATAATGCGTATGGATTTGTTTGTTTATTATAATTTAGAAAAACTTTAGAAATCAAATTAAAAATACGTTTTGGACGTTAACAGTAAGTTTTACGCTTAAATATCGTACAATTTTAACAAAATTTATTGCTATTCAACGTTGAACATCCAATATGGTCATTCAAAATGTGTTTATGTAACTTCAAGTTGGTATTTAGAGTTTTTTAAAAGAGTTTTGATTGACAATGCATAATGAAATCAACCTAAAAATACGTTTAGAACATGAAACAGTGGATTATACTAGTTAATTTCTCGAACTATGACATAAATTGTTCAACATTTAACAACACATATGCTTGTTCAAAATTTATATTTGTGACTCTAAACTAGTATATATGGATTTTTATGTCTATTACAATGTAGAAAAACTTTGGAAAACGAATTAAAAATACATTTTGGATGTTAATAGTGAGTTTTATGCTTGAATATTGTACAATATTGACAAAAACTATTGCGATTCGACATTGAACATCCAATATGGTCATTCAAAATAGGTTTCTGTAACTTCAAGTTGGTATTTAGAGTTTTCTATTAGAGTTTTCTTGGTCAAAACATAATGAAATGAATCTGAAAATGCGATTAGCAAATCCAACGGTCGATTAAACTCATGAATTTCTCAAACTATGTCTTGCATTGATGAACATTTAACAACCAATATGCTTGTTCACAATGTTGTTTTGTGATTCTAAATAATACGTATGGATTTTTTTGTTTATTATAATGTAGAAAAACTTTAGAAATCAAATTAAAAATACATTTTGGACGTTAATAGCAAGTTTTAAACTTAAATATTGTGCAACTTTAACAAAATTGATTGCGATTCAACGTTGAACATCCAATATGGTCATTCAAAATGTGTTTCTGTAACTTCAAGTTCGTATTTACAGTTTCCTATTTGAGTTTTCTTGGTCAATACATAATGAAATCAATCTACAAATGCGATTAGCAAATCCAATGGTCGATTATACTCGTGAATTTCTCAAAATATGACCTACATTGATCAACATTTAACAACCAATATGCTTGTTCAAAATGTAGTTTTGTGATTGTAAATAATACGTATGGATTTTTTTGTTTATTATAATGTAGAAAAACTTTAGAAATCAAATTAAAAATACATTTTGGACGTTAATAGCAAGTTTTAAACTTAAATATTGTGCAACTTTAACAAAATTGATTGCGATTCAACGTTGAACATCCAATATGGTCATTCAAAATGTGTTTCTGTAACTTCAAGTTCGTATTTACAGTTTCCTATTTGAGTTTTCTTGGTCAATACATAATGAAATCAATCTACAAATGCGATTAGCAAATCCAATGGTCGATTATACTCGTGAATTTCTCAAAATATGACCTACATTGATCAACATTTAACAACCAATATGCTTGTTCAAAATGTAGTTTTGTGATTGTAAATAATACGTATGGATTTTTTTGTTTATTATAATGTAGAAAAACTTTAGAAATCAAATAAAAAATACATTTTGGACGTTAACAGTAAGTTTTACGCTTAAAAATTGTACAATTTTAACAAAATTGATTGCGATTCAACATTGAACATCCAATATGGTCATTCAAAATGTGTTTGTGTAACTTCAAGTCGGTATTTAGAGTTTTCTAACAGAGTTTTAATTGTCAATGCATAAAGAAATCAATCTAAAAATACGTTTAGAATATGAAACAGTGGATTATACTAGTGAATTTCTCGAACTATGACATAAATTGTTCAACATTTAACAACACATATGCTTGTTCAAAATTTATTTTTGTGACTCTAAACTAGTATATATGGATTTTTATGTATATTACAATGTAGAAAAACTTTGGAAATCGAATTAAAAATACATTTTGGACGTTAATAGTGAGTTTTACGCTTGAATATGGTACAATATTAACAAAAATGATTGCGATTCGACATTGAACATCCAATATGGTCATTCAAAATGTGTTTCTGTAACTTCAAGTTGTTATTTAGAGTTTTCTATTAGAGTTTTCTTGGTCAATACATAATGAAATCAATCTACAAATGCGATTAGCAAATCCCATGGTCGATTATACTCGTGAATTTCTCAAACTATGACCTACATTGATCAACATTTAACAACCAATATGGTTGTTCACAATGTAGTTTTGTGATTCTATATAATGCGTATGGATTTTTTTGTTTATTATAATTTAGAAAAACTTTAGAAATCAAATTAAAAATACATTTTGGACGTTAACAGTAAGTTTTACGCTTAAATATCGTACAATTTTAACAAAATTTATTGCGATTCAACGTTGAACATCGAATATGGTCATTCAAAATGTGTTTATGTAACTTCAAGTTGGTATTTAGAGTTTTTTAAAAGAGTTTTGATTGTCAATGCATAATGAAATCAATCTAAAAATACGTTTAGAACATGAAACAGTGGATTATACTAGTGAATTTCTCGAACTATGACATAAATCTATCAACATTTAACAACACATATGCTTGTTCAAAATTTATTTTTGTAACTCTAAACTAGTATATATGGATTTTTATGTCTATTACAATGTAGAAAAACTTTGGAAAACGAATTAAAAATACATTTTGGATGTTAATAGTGAGTTTTATGCTTGAATATTGTACAATATTGACAAAAACTATTGCGATTCGACATTGAACATCCAATATGGTCATTCAAAATGGGTTTCTGTAACTTCAAGTTGGTATTTAGAGTTTTCTATTAGAGTTTTGTTTGTCAAAACATAATGAAATGAATCTGAAAATGCGATTAGCAAATCCAACGGTCGATTATACTCATGAATTTCTCAAACTATGACTTACATTGATGAACATTTAACAACCAATATGCTTGTTCACAATGTAGTTTTGTGATTCTAAATAATACGTATGGATTTTTTTGTTTATTATAATGTAGATAAACTTTAGAAATCAAATTAAAAATACATTTTGGACGTTAATAGCAAGTTTTACACTTAAATATTGTGCAACTTTAACAAAATTGATTGCGATTCAACGTTTAACATCCAATATGGTCATTCAAAATGTGTTTCTGTAACTTCAAGTTCGTATTTACAGTTTTCTATTTGAGTTTTCTTGGTCAATACATAATGAAATCAATCTACAAATGCGATTAGCAAATCCAATGGTCGATTATACTCGTGAATTTCTCAAAATAGGACCTACATTGATCAACATTTTACAACCAATATGCTTGTTCAAAATGTAGTTTTGTGATTGTAAATAATACGTATGGATTTTTTTGTTTATTATAATGTAGAAAAACTTTAGAAATCAAATTAAAAATACATTTTGGACGTTAACAGTAAGTTTTACGCTTAAAAATTGTACAATTTTAACAAAATTGATTGCGATTCAACATTGAACATCCAATATGGTCATTCAAAATGTGTTTGTGTAACTTCAAGTCGGTATTTAGAGTTTTCTAACAGAGTTTTGATTGTCAATGCATAATGAAATCTATGTAAAAATACGTTTAGAATATGAAACAGTGGATTATACTAGTGAATTTCTCGAACTATGACATAAATTGTTCAACATTTAACAACACATATGCTTGTTCAAAATTTATTTTTGTGACTCTAAACTAGTATATATGGATTTTTATGTATATTACAATGTAGAAAAACTTTGGAAATCGAATTAAAAATACATTTTGGACGCTAATAGTGAGTTTTACGCTTGAATATTGTACAATATTGACAAAAATTATTGCAATTCGACATTGAACATCCAATATAGTGATTCAAAATGTGTTTCTGCAACTTCAAGTTCGTATTTACAGTTTTCTATTAGAGTTTTCTTGGTCAAAACATCATGAAATCAATCTGAAAATGCGTTTAGCAAATCCAACGGTAGATTATACTCATAAATTTTTCAAACTATGACCTACATTGATCCGCATTTAACAACCAATATGCTTGTTCACAATGTAGTTTTGTGATTCTAAATAATACGTATGGATTTTTTTGTTTATTACAATGTAGAAAAACTTTAGAAATCAAATTAAAAATACATTTTGGACGTCAACAGTAAGTTTTACGCTTAAATATTGTACAATGTTAACAAAATTGATTGCGATTCAACGTTGAACATCCAATATGGTCATTCAAAATGTGTTTATGTAACATCAAGTTGGTTTTTAGAGTTTTCTAAAAGAGTTTTGATTGTCAATATATAATGAAATCAATCTAAAAATACGTTTAGAACATGAAACAGTGGATTATACTAGTTAATTTCTTGAACTATGACATAAATTATTCAACATTTAACAACACATATGCTTGTTCAAAATTTATTTTTGTGACTCTAAACTAGTACATATGGATTTTTATGTATATTACAATGTAGAAAAACTTTGGAAATCGAATTAAAAATACATTTTGGACGTTAATAGTAAGTTTTACGCTTGAATATGGTACAATATTAACAAAAATGATTGTGATTCGACATTGAACATCCAATATGGTCATTCAAAATGTGTTTCTGTAACTTCAAGTTGGTATTTAGAGTTTTCTATTAGAGTTTTCTTGGTCAATACATAATGAAATCAAACTACAAATACGATTAGCAAATCCAATGGTCGATTATACTCGTGAATTTCTCAAACTATGACCTACATTGATCAACATTTAACAACCAATATGGTTGTTCACAATGTAGTTTTGTGATTCTATATAATGCGTATGGATTTGTTTGTTTATTATAATTTAGAAAAACTTTAGAAATCAAATTAAAAATACGTTTTGGACGTTAACAGTAAGTTTTACGCTTAAATATCGTACAATTTTAACAAAATTTATTGCTATTCAACGTTGAACATCCAATATGGTCATTCAAAATGTGTTTATGTAACTTCAAGTTGGTATTTAGAGTTTTTTAAAAGAGTTTTGATTGACAATGCATAATGAAATCAACCTAAAAATACGTTTAGAACATGAAACAGTGGATTATACTAGTTAATTTCTCGAACTATGACATAAATTGTTCAACATTTAACAACACATATGCTTGTTCAAAATTTATATTTGTGACTCTAAACTAGTATATATGGATTTTTATGTCTATTACAATGTAGAAAAACTTTGGAAAACGAATTAAAAATACATTTTGGATGTTAATAGTGAGTTTTATGCTTGAATATTGTACAATATTGACAAAAACTATTGCGATTCGACATTGAACATCCAATATGGTCATTCAAAATAGGTTTCTGTAACTTCAAGTTGGTATTTAGAGTTTTCTATTAGAGTTTTCTTGGTCAAAACATAATGAAATGAATCTGAAAATGCGATTAGCAAATCCAACGGTCGATTAAACTCATGAATTTCTCAAACTATGTCTTGCATTGATGAACATTTAACAACCAATATGCTTGTTCACAATGTTGTTTTGTGATTCTAAATAATACGTATGGATTTTTTTGTTTATTATAATGTAGAAAAACTTTAGAAATCAAATTAAAAATACATTTTGGACGTTAATAGCAAGTTTTAAACTTAAATATTGTGCAACTTTAACAAAATTGATTGCGATTCAACGTTGAACATCCAATATGGTCATTCAAAATGTGTTTCTGTAACTTCAAGTTCGTATTTACAGTTTCCTATTTGAGTTTTCTTGGTCAATACATAATGAAATCAATCTACAAATGCGATTAGCAAATCCAATGGTCGATTATACTCGTGAATTTCTCAAAATATGACCTACATTGATCAACATTTAACAACCAATATGCTTGTTCAAAATGTAGTTTTGTGATTGTAAATAATACGTATGGATTTTTTTGTTTATTATAATGTAGAAAAACTTTAGAAATCAAATAAAAAATACATTTTGGACGTTAACAGTAAGTTTTACGCTTAAAAATTGTACAATTTTAACAAAATTGATTGCGATTCAACATTGAACATCCAATATGGTCATTCAAAATGTGTTTGTGTAACTTCAAGTCGGTATTTAGAGTTTTCTAACAGAGTTTTGATTGTCAATGCATAATGAAATCTATCTAAAAATACGTTTAGAATATGAAACAGTGGATTATACTAGTGAATTTCTCGAACTATGACATAAATTGTTCAACATTTAACAACACATATGCTTGTTCAAAATTTATTTTTGTGACTCTAAACTAGTATATATGGATTTTTATGTATATTACAATGTAGAAAAACTTTGGAAATCGAATTAAAAATACATTTTGGACGCTAATAGTGAGTTTTACGCTTGAATATTGTACAATATTGACAAAAATTATTGCAATTCGACATTGAACATCCAATATAGTGATTCAAAATGTGTTTCTGCAACTTCAAGTTCGTATTTACAGTTTTCTATTAGAGTTTTCTTGGTCAAAACATCATGAAATCAATCTGAAAATGCGTTTAGCAAATCCAACGGTAGATTATACTCATAAATTTTTCAAACTATGACCTACATTGATCCGCATTTAACAACCAATATGCTTGTTCACAATGTAGTTTTGTGATTCTAAATAATACGTATGGATTTTTTTGTTTATTACAATGTAGAAAAACTTTAGAAATCAAATTAAAAATACATTTTGGACGTCAACAGTAAGTTTTACGCTTAAATATTGTACAATGTTAACAAAATTGATTGCGATTCAACGTTGAACATCCAATATGGTCATTCAAAATGTGTTTATGTAACATCAAGTTGGTTTTTAGAGTTTTCTAAAAGAGTTTTGATTGTCAATATATAATGAAATCAATCTAAAAATACGTTTAGAACATGAAACAGTGGATTATACTAGTTAATTTCTTGAACTATGACATAAATTATTCAACATTTAACAACACATATGCTTGTTCAAAATTTATTTTTGTGACTCTAAACTAGTACATATGGATTTTTATGTATATTACAATGTAGAAAAACTTTGGAAATCGAATTAAAAATACATTTTGGACGTTAATAGTAAGTTTTACGCTTGAATATGGTACAATATTAACAAAAATGATTGTGATTCGACATTGAACATCCAATATGGTCATTCAAAATGTGTTTCTGTAACTTCAAGTTGGTATTTAGAGTTTTCTATTAGAGTTTTCTTGGTCAATACATAATGAAATCAAACTACAAATACGATTAGCAAATCCAATGGTCGATTATACTCGTGAATTTCTCAAACTATGACCTACATTGATCAACATTTAACAACCAATATGGTTGTTCACAATGTAGTTTTGTGATTCTATATAATGCGTATGGATTTGTTTGTTTATTATAATTTAGAAAAACTTTAGAAATCAAATTAAAAATACGTTTTGGACGTTAACAGTAAGTTTTACGCTTAAATATCGTACAATTTTAACAAAATTTATTGCTATTCAACGTTGAACATCCAATATGGTCATTCAAAATGTGTTTATGTAACTTCAAGTTGGTATTTAGAGTTTTTTAAAAGAGTTTTGATTGACAATGTATAATGAAATCAACCTAAAAATACGTTTAGAACATGAAACAGTGGATTATACTAGTTAATTTCTCGAACTATGACATAAATTGTTCAACATTTAACAACACATATGCTTGTTCAAAATTTATATTTGTGACTCTAAACTAGTATATATGGATTTTTATGTCTATTACAATGTAGAAAAACTTTGGAAAACGAATTAAAAATACATTTTGGATGTTAATAGTGAGTTTTATGCTTGAATATTGTACAATATTGACAAAAACTATTGCGATTCGACATTGAACATCCAATATGGTCATTCAAAATAGGTTTCTGTAACTTCAAGTTGGTATTTAGAGTTTTCTATTAGAGTTTTCTTGGTCAAAACATAATGAAATGAATCTGAAAATGCGATTAGCAAATCCAACGGTCGATTAAACTCATGAATTTCTCAAACTATGTCTTGCATTGATGAACATTTAACAACCAATATGCTTGTTCACAATGTTGTTTTGTGATTCTAAATAATACGTATGGATTTTTTTGTTTATTATAATGTAGAAAAACTTTAGAAATCAAATTAAAAATACATTTTGGACGTTAATAGCAAGTTTTAAACTTAAATATTGTGCAACTTTAACAAAATTGATTGCGATTCAACGTTGAACATCCAATATGGTCATTCAAAATGTGTTTCTGTAACTTCAAGTTCGTATTTACAGTTTCCTATTTGAGTTTTCTTGGTCAATACATAATGAAATCAATCTACAAATGCGATTAGCAAATCCAATGGTCGATTATACTCGTGAATTTCTCAAAATATGACCTACATTGATCAACATTTAACAACCAATATGCTTGTTCAAAATGTAGTTTTGTGATTGTAAATAATACGTATGGATTTTTTTGTTTATTATAATGTAGAAAAACTTTAGAAATCAAATAAAAAATACATTTTGGACGTTAACAGTAAGTTTTACGCTTAAAAATTGTACAATTTTAACAAAATTGATTGCGATTCAACATTGAACATCCAATATGGTCATTCAAAATGTGTTTGTGTAACTTCAAGTCGGTATTTAGAGTTTTCTAACAGAGTTTTGATTGTCAATGCATAATGAAATCTATCTAAAAATACGTTTAGAATATGAAACAGTGGATTATACTAGTGAATTTCTCGAACTATGACATAAATTGTTCAACATTTAACAACACATATGCTTGTTCAAAATTTATTTTTGTGACTCTAAACTAGTATATATGGATTTTTATGTATATTACAATGTAGAAAAACTTTGGAAATCGAATTAAAAATACATTTTGGACGCTAATAGTGAGTTTTACGCTTGAATATTGTACAATATTGACAAAAATTATTGCAATTCGACATTGAACATCCAATATAGTGATTCAAAATGTGTTTCTGCAACTTCAAGTTCGTATTTACAGTTTTCTATTAGAGTTTTCTTGGTCAAAACATCATGAAATCAATCTGAAAATGCGTTTAGCAAATCCAACGGTAGATTATACTCATAAATTTTTCAAACTATGACCTACATTGATCCGCATTTAACAACCAATATGCTTGTTAACAATGTAGTTTTGTGATTCTAAATAATACGTATGGATTTTTTTGTTTATTACAATGTAGAAAAAATTTAGAAATCAAATTAAAAATACATTTTGGACGTTAACAGTAAGTTTTACGCTTAAACATTGTACAATTTTAACAAAATTGATTGCGATTCAACGTTGAACATCCAATATGGTCATTCAAAATGTGTTTATGTAACATCAAGTTGGTTTTTAGAGTTTTCTAAAAGAGTTTTGATTGTCAATATATAATGAAATCAATCTAAAAATACGTTTAGAACATGAAACAGTGGATTATACTAGTTAATTTCTCGAACTATGACATAAATTGTTCAACATTTAACAACACATATGCTTGTTCAAAATTTATTTTTGTGACTCTAAACTAGTATATATGGATTTTTATGTATATTACAATGTAGAAAAACTTTGGAAATCGAATTAAAAATACATTTTGGACGCTAATAGTGAGTTTTACGCTTGAATATTGTACAATATTGACAAAAATTATTGCAATTCGACATTGAACATCCAATATAGTGATTCAAAATGTGTTTCTGCAACTTCAAGTTCGTATTTACAGTTTTCTATTAGAGTTTTCTTGGTCAAAACATCATGAAATCAATCTGAAAATGCGTTTAGCAAATCCAACGGTCGATTATATTCATGAATTTTTCAAACGTTGACCTACAATGATCCGCATTTAACAATGTAGTTTTGTGATTCTAAATAATACGTATGGATTTTTTTGTTTATTATAATGTAGAAAAACTTTAGAAATCAAATTAAAAATACATTTTGGACGTTAACAGTAAGTTTTATGCTTAAATATTGTACAATTTTAACAAAATTGATTGCGATTCAACGTTGAACATCCAATATGGTCATTCAAAATGTGTTCTTGTAACTTCAAGTTGGTTTTTAGAGTTTTCTAAAAGAGTTTTGATTGTCAATACATAATGAAATCAATCTAAAAATACGTTTAGAACATGAAACAGTGGATTATACTAGTTAATTTCTCGAACATGACATAAATTGTTCAACATTTAACAACACATATGCTAGTTCAAAATTTATTTTTGTGACTCTAAACTTGTATATATTGATTTTTATGTATATTACAATGTAGAAAAACTTTGCAAATCGAATTAAAAATACATTTTGGACGTTAATAGTGAGTTTTACGCTTGAATATGGTACAATATTATCAAAAATGTTTGCGATTCGACATTGAACATCCAACATGGTCATTCAAAATGTGTTTCTATAACTTCAAGTTGGTATTTAGAGTTTTCTATTAGAGTTTTCATGGTCAATACATAATGAAATCAATCTACAAATCCGATTAGCAAACCCAATGGTCTATTATACTTGTGAATTTCTCAAACTATGACCTACATTGATCAACATTTCACAACCAATATGCATATTCAAAAAGTAGTTTTGTGATTGTAAATAATACGTATGGATTTTTTTGTTTATTATAATGTAGAAAAACTTTAGAAATCAAATTAAAAATACGTTTTGGACGTTAACAGTAAGTTTTACGCTTAAATATCGTACAATTTTAACAAAATTTATTGCTATTCAACGTTGAACATCCAATATGGTCATTCAAAATGTGTTTATGTAACTTCAAGTTGGTATTTAGAGTTTTTTAAAAGAGTTTTGATTGACAATGCATAATGAAATCAACCTAAAAATACGTTTAGAACATGAAACAGTGGATTATACTAGTTAATTTCTCGAACTATGACATAAATTGTTCAACATTTAACAACACATATGCTTGTTCAAAATTTATATTTGTGACTCTAAACTAGTATATATGGATTTTTATGTCTATTACAATGTAGAAAAACTTTGGAAAACGAATTAAAAATACATTTTGGATGTTAATAGTGAGTTTTATGCTTGAATATTGTACAATATTGACAAAAACTATTGCGATTCGACATTGAACATCCAATATGGTCATTCAAAATAGGTTTCTGTAACTTCAAGTTGGTATTTAGAGTTTTCTATTAGAGTTTTCTTGGTCAAAACATAATGAAATGAATCTGAAAATGCGATTAGCAAATCCAACGGTCGATTAAACTCATGAATTTCTCAAACTATGTCTTGCATTGATGAACATTTAACAACCAATATGCTTGTTCACAATGTTGTTTTGTGATTCTAAATAATACGTATGGATTTTTTTGTTTATTATAATGTAGAAAAACTTTAGAAATCAAATTAAAAATACATTTTGGACGTTAATAGCAAGTTTTAAACTTAAATATTGTGCAACTTTAACAAAATTGATTGCGATTCAACGTTGAACATCCAATATGGTCATTCAAAATGTGTTTCTGTAACTTCAAGTTCGTATTTACAGTTTCCTATTTGAGTTTTCTTGGTCAATACATAATGAAATCAATCTACAAATGCGATTAGCAAATCCAATGGTCGATTATACTCGTGAATTTCTCAAAATATGACCTACATTGATCAACATTTAACAACCAATATGCTTGTTCAAAATGTAGTTTTGTGATTGTAAATAATACGTATGGATTTTTTTGTTTATTATAATGTAGAAAAACTTTAGAAATCAAATAAAAAATACATTTTGGACGTTAACAGTAAGTTTTACGCTTAAAAATTGTACAATTTTAACAAAATTGATTGCGATTCAACATTGAACATCCAATATGGTCATTCAAAATGTGTTTGTGTAACTTCAAGTCGGTATTTAGAGTTTTCTAACAGAGTTTTGATTGTCAATGCATAATGAAATCTATCTAAAAATACGTTTAGAATATGAAACAGTGGATTATACTAGTGAATTTCTCGAACTATGACATAAATTGTTCAACATTTAACAACACATATGCTTATTCAAAATTTATTTTTGTGACTCTAAACTAGTATATATGGATTTTTATGTATATTACAATGTAGAAAAACTTTGGAAATCGAATTAAAAATACATTTTGGACGCTAATAGTGAGTTTTACGCTTGAATATTGTACAATATTGACAAAAATTATTGCAATTCGACATTGAACATCCAATATAGTGATTCAAAATGTGTTTCTGCAACTTCAAGTTCGTATTTACAGTTTTCTATTAGAGTTTTCTTGGTCAAAACATCATGAAATCAATCTGAAAATGCGTTTAGCAAATCCAACGGTAGATTATACTCATAAATTTTTCAAACTATGACCTACATTGATCCGCATTTAACAACCAATATGCTTGTTAACAATGTAGTTTTGTGATTCTAAATAATACGTATGGATTTTTTTGTTTATTACAATGTAGAAAAAATTTAGAAATCAAATTAAAAATACATTTTGGACGTTAACAGTAAGTTTTACGCTTAAACATTGTACAATTTTAACAAAATTGATTGCGATTCAACGTTGAACATCCAATATGGTCATTCAAAATGTGTTTATGTAACATCAAGTTGGTTTTTAGAGTTTTCTAAAAGAGTTTTGATTGTCAATATATAATGAAATCAATCTAAAAATACGTTTAGAACATGAAACAGTGGATTATACTAGTTAATTTCTCGAACTATGACATAAATTGTTCAACATTTAACAACACATATGCTTGTTCAAAATTTATTTTTGTGACTCTAAACTAGTATATATGGATTTTTATGTATATTACAATGTAGAAAAACTTCGGAAATCGAATTAAAAATACATTTTGGACGCTAATAGTGAGTTTTACGCTTGAATATTGTACAATATTGACAAAAATTATTGCAATTCGACATTGAACATCCAATATAGTGATTCAAAATGTGTTTCTGCAACTTCAAGTTCGTATTTACAGTTTTCTATTAGAGTTTTCTTGGTCAAAACATCATGAAATCAATCTGAAAATGCGTTTAGCAAATCCAACGGTCGATTATATTCATGAATTTTTCAAACGTTGACCTACAATGATCCGCATTTAACAATGTAGTTTTGTGATTCTAAATAATACGTATGGATTTTTTTGTTTATTATAATGTAGAAAAACTTTAGAAATCAAATTAAAAATACATTTTGGACGTTAACAGTAAGTTTTATGCTTAAATATTGTACAATTTTAACAAAATTGATTGCGATTCAACGTTGAACATCCAATATGGTCATTCAAAATGTGTTCTTGTAACTTCAAGTTGGTTTTTAGAGTTTTCTAAAAGAGTTTTGATTGTCAATACATAATGAAATCAATCTAAAAATACGTTTAGAACATGAAACAGTGGATTATACTAGTTAATTTCTCGAACATGACATAAATTGTTCAACATTTAACAACACATATGCTAGTTCAAAATTTATTTTTGTGACTCTAAACTTGTATATATTGATTTTTATGTATATTACAATGTAGAAAAACTTTGCAAATCGAATTAAAAATACATTTTGGACGTTAATAGTGAGTTTTACGCTTGAATATGGTACAATATTATCAAAAATGTTTGCGATTCGACATTGAACATCCAACATGGTCATTCAAAATGTGTTTCTATAACTTCAAGTTGGTATTTAGAGTTTTCTATTAGAGTTTTCATGGTCAATACATAATGAAATCAATCTACAAATCCGATTAGCAAACCCAATGGTCTATTATACTTGTGAATTTCTCAAACTATGACCTACATTGATCAACATTTCACAACCAATATGCATATTCAAAAAGTAGTTTTGTGATTGTAAATAATACGTATGGATTTTTTTGTTTATTATAATGTAGAAAAACTTTAGAAATCAAATTAAAAATACATTTTGCACGTTAACAATAAGTTTTACGCTTAAATATTGTACAATTTTAACAAAATTGATTGCGATTCAACGTTTAACATCCAATATGGTCATTCAAAATGTGTTTATGTAACTTTAAGTTGGTATTTAGAGTTTTCTAAAAGAGTTTTGATTGTCAATACATAATGAAATCAATCTAAAAATACGTTTAGAATATGAAACAATGGATTATACTAATGAATTTCTCGAGCAATGACTTAAATTGTCCAACATTTAACAACACATATGCTAGTTCAAAATTTATTTTTGTGACTCTAAACTAGTATATATGGATTTTTATGTATATTACAATGTAGAAAAACTTTGGAAATCGAATTAAAAATACATTTTGGACGCTAATAGTGAGTTTTACGCTTGAATATTGTACAATATTGACAAAAATTATTGCAATTCGACATTGAACATCCAATATGGTGATTCAAAATGTGTTTCTGCAACTTCAAGTTCGTATTTACAGTTTTCTATTAGAGTTTTCTTGGTCAAAACATCATGAAATCAATCTGAAAATGCGTTTAGCAAATCCAACGGTAGATTATACTCATAAATTTTTCAAACTATGACCTACATTGATCCGCATTTAACAACCAATATGCTTGTTCACAATGTAGTTTTGTGATTCTAAATAATACGTATGGATTTTTTTGTTTATTACAACGTAGAAAAACTTTAGAAATCAAATTAAAAATACATTTTGGACGTTAACACTAACTTTTACGCTTAAATATTGTACAATTTTAACAAAATTGATTCGATTCAACATTGAACATCCAATATGGTCATTCAAAATGTGTTTGTGTAACTTCAAGTCGGTATTTAGAGTTTTCTAAAAGAGTTTTGATTGTCAACACATAATGAAATCAATCTAAAAATACGTTTAGACTATGAAACAGTGGATTATACTAATGAATTTCTCGAACAATAACTTAAATTGTCCAACATTTAACAACACATATGCTTGTTCAAAATTTATTTTTGTGACTCTGAACTGTATATATGGATTTTTATGTATATTACAATGTAGAAAATTTTTGGAAATCGAATTGAAAATACATTTTGGACGTTAATAATGAGTTTTACGCTTGAATATTGTACAATATTGACAAAAACTATTGCAATTCGACATTGAACATCCAATATGGTCATTCAAAATGTGTTTCTGCAACTTCAAGTTGGTATTTACAGTTTTCTATTAGAGTTTTCTTGGTCAAAACATCATGAAATCAATCTGAAAATGCGTTTAGCAAATCCAACGGTCGATTATATTCATGAATTTTTCAAACGTTGACCTACATTGATCCGCATTTAACAATGTAGTTTTGTGATTCTAAATAATACGTATGGATTTTTTTGTTTATTATAATGTAGAAAAACTTTAGAAATCAAATTAAAAATACATTTTGGACGTTAACAGTAAGTTTTACGCTTAAATATTGTACAATTTTAACAAAATTGATTGCGATTCAACGTTGAACATCCAATATGGTCATTCAAAATGTGTTTTTGTAACTTCAAGTTGGTTTTTAGAGTTTTCTAAAAGAGTTTTGATTGTCAATACATAATGAAATCAATCTAAAAATACGTTTAGAACATGAAACAGTGGATTATACTAGTTAATTTCTCGAACATGACATAAATTGTTCAACATTTAACAACACATATGCTAGTTCAAAATTTATTTTTGTGACTCTAAACTTGTATATATTGATTTTTATGTATATTACAATGTAGAAAAACTTTGCAAATCGAATTAAAAATACATTTTGGACGTTAATAGTGAGTTTTACGCTTGAATATGGTACAATATTATCAAAAATGTTTGCGATTCGACATTGAACATCCAACATGGTCATTCAAAATGTGTTTCTATAACTTCAAGTTGGTATTTAGAGTTTTCTATTAGAGTTTTCATGGTCAATACATAATGAAATCAATCTACAAATCCGATTAGCAAACCCAATGGTCTATTATACTTGTGAATTTCTCAAACTATGACCTACATTGATCAACATTTCACAACCAATATGCATATTCAAAAAGTAGTTTTGTGATTGTAAATAATACGTATGGATTTTTTTGTTTATTACAATGTAGAAAAACTTTAGAAATCAAATTAAAAATACATTTTGCACGTTAACAATAAGTTTTATGCTTAAATATTGTACAATTTTAACAAAATTGATTGCGATTCAACGTTTAACATCCAATATGGTCATTCAAAATGTGTTTATGTAACTTTAAGTTGGTATTTAGAGTTTTCTAAAAGAGTTTTGATTGTCAATACGTAATGAAATCAATCTAAAAATACGTTTAGAATATGAAACAATGGATTATACTAATGAATTTCTCGAGCAATGACTTAAATTGTCCAACATTTAACAACACATATGCTAGTTCAAAATTTATTTTTGTGACTCTAAACTAGTATATATGGATTTTTTTGTATATTACAATGTAGAAAAACTTTGGAAATCGAATTAAAAATACATTTTGGACGCTAATAGTGAGTTTTACGCTTGAATATTGTACAATATTGACAAAAATTATTGCAATTCGACATCGAACATCCAATATGGTGATTCAAAATGTGTTTCTGCAACTTCAAGTTCGTATTTACAGTTTTCTATTAGAGTTTTCTTGGTCAAAACATCATGAAATCAATCTGAAAATGCGTTTAGCAAATCCAACGGTAGATTATACTCATAAATTTTTCAAACTATCACCTACATTGATCCGCATTTAACAACCAATATGCTTGTTCACAATGTAGTTTTGTGATTCTAAATAATACGTATGGATTTTTTTTGTTTATTACAATGTAGAAAAACTTTAGAAATCAAATTAAAAATACATTTTGGACGTTAACAGTAAGTTTTACGCTTAAATATTGTACAATTTTAACAAAATTGATTGCGATTCAACGTTGAACATCCAATATGGTCATTCAAAATGTGTTTATGTAACATCAAGTTGGTTTTTAGAGTTTTCTAAAAGAGTTTTGATTGTCAATATATAATGAAATCAATCTAAAAATACGTTTAGAACATGAAACAGTGGATTATACTAATTAATTTCTCGAACTATGACATAAATTGTTCAACATTTAACAACACATATGCTTGTTCAAAATTTATTTTTGTGACTCTAAACTAGTACATATGGATTTTTATGTATATTACAATGTAGAAAAACTTTGGAAATCGAATTAAAAATAAATTTTGGACGTTAATAGTAAGTTTTACGCTTGAATATGGTACAATATTAACAAAAATGATTGTGATTCGACATTGAACATCCAATATGGTCTTTCAAAATGTGTTTCTGTAACTTCAAGTTGGTATTTAGAGTTTTCTATTAGAGTTTTCTTGGTCAATACATAATGAAATCAAACTACAAATGCGATTAGCAAATCCAATGGTCGATTATACTCGTGAATTTCTCAAACTATGACCTACATTGATCAACATTTAACAACCAATATGGTTGTTCACAATGTTGTTTTGTGATTCTATATAATGCGTATGGATTTGTTTGTTTATTATAATTTAGAAAAACTTTAGAAATCAAATTAAAAATACATTTTGGACGTTAACAGTAAGTTTTACGCTTAAATATCGTACAATTTTAACAAAATTTATTGCTATTCAACGTTGAACATCCAATATGGTCATTCAAAATGTGTTTATGTAACTTCAAGTTGGTATTTAGAGTTTTTTAAAAGAGTTTTGATTGTCAATGCATAATGAAATCAACCTAAAAATACGTTTAGAACATGAAACAGTGGATTATACTCATTAATTTCTCGAACTATGACATAAATTGTTCAACATTTAACAACACATATGCTTGTTCAAAATTTATATTTGTGACTCTAAACTAGTATATATGGATTTTTATGTCTATTACAATGTAGAAAAACTTTGCAAATCGAATTAAAAATACATTTTGGACGTTAATAGTGAGTTTTACGCTTGAATATGGTACAATATTATCAAAAATGTTTGCGATTCGACATTGAACATCCAACATGGTCATTCAAAATGTGTTTCTATAACTTCAAGTTGGTATTTAGAGTTTTCTATTAGAGTTTTCATGGTCAATACATAATGAAATCAATCTACAAATCCGATTAGCAAACCCAATGGTCTATTATACTTGTGAATTTCTCAAACTATGACCTACATTGATCAACATTTCACAACCAATATGCATATTCAAAAAGTAGTTTTGTGATTGTAAATAATACGTATGGATTTTTTTGTTTATTACAATGTAGAAAAACTTTAGAAATCAAATTAAAAATACATTTTGCACGTTAACAATAAGTTTTATGCTTAAATATTGTACAATTTTAACAAAATTGATTGCGATTCAACGTTTAACATCCAATATGGTCATTCAAAATGTGTTTATGTAACTTTAAGTTGGTATTTAGAGTTTTCTAAAAGAGTTTTGATTGTCAATACGTAATGAAATCAATCTAAAAATACGTTTAGAATATGAAACAATGGATTATACTAATGAATTTCTCGAGCAATGACTTAAATTGTCCAACATTTAACAACACATATGCTAGTTCAAAATTTATTTTTGTGACTCTAAACTAGTATATATGGATTTTTTTGTATATTACAATGTAGAAAAACTTTGGAAATCGAATTAAAAATACATTTTGGACGCTAATAGTGAGTTTTACGCTTGAATATTGTACAATATTGACAAAAATTATTGCAATTCGACATCGAACATCCAATATGGTGATTCAAAATGTGTTTCTGCAACTTCAAGTTCGTATTTACAGTTTTCTATTAGAGTTTTCTTGGTCAAAACATCATGAAATCAATCTGAAAATGCGTTTAGCAAATCCAACGGTAGATTATACTCATAAATTTTTCAAACTATCACCTACATTGATCCGCATTTAACAACCAATATGCTTGTTCACAATGTAGTTTTGTGATTCTAAATAATACGTATGGATTTTTTTTGTTTATTACAATGTAGAAAAACTTTAGAAATCAAATTAAAAATACATTTTGGACGTTAACAGTAAGTTTTACGCTTAAATATTGTACAATTTTAACAAAATTGATTGCGATTCAACGTTGAACATCCAATATGGTCATTCAAAATGTGTTTATGTAACATCAAGTTGGTTTTTAGAGTTTTCTAAAAGAGTTTTGATTGTCAATATATAATGAAATCAATCTAAAAATACGTTTAGAACATGAAACAGTGGATTATACTAATTAATTTCTCGAACTATGACATAAATTGTTCAACATTTAACAACACATATGCTTGTTCAAAATTTATTTTTGTGACTCTAAACTAGTACATATGGATTTTTATGTATATTACAATGTAGAAAAACTTTGGAAATCGAATTAAAAATAAATTTTGGACGTTAATAGTAAGTTTTACGCTTGAATATGGTACAATATTAACAAAAATGATTGTGATTCGACATTGAACATCCAATATGGTCTTTCAAAATGTGTTTCTGTAACTTCAAGTTGGTATTTAGAGTTTTCTATTAGAGTTTTCTTGGTCAATACATAATGAAATCAAACTACAAATGCGATTAGCAAATCCAATGGTCGATTATACTCGTGAATTTCTCAAACTATGACCTACATTGATCAACATTTAACAACCAATATGGTTGTTCACAATGTTGTTTTGTGATTCTATATAATGCGTATGGATTTGTTTGTTTATTATAATTTAGAAAAACTTTAGAAATCAAATTAAAAATACATTTTGGACGTTAACAGTAAGTTTTACGCTTAAATATCGTACAATTTTAACAAAATTTATTGCTATTCAACGTTGAACATCCAATATGGTCATTCAAAATGTGTTTATGTAACTTCAAGTTGGTATTTAGAGTTTTTTAAAAGAGTTTTGATTGTCAATGCATAATGAAATCAACCTAAAAATACGTTTAGAACATGAAACAGTGGATTATACTCATTAATTTCTCGAACTATGACATAAATTGTTCAACATTTAACAACACATATGCTTGTTCAAAATTTATATTTGTGACTCTAAACTAGTATATATGGATTTTTATGTCTATTACAATGTAGAAAAACTTTGGAAAACGAATTAAAAATACATTTTGGATGTTAATAGTGAGTTTTATGCTTGAATATTGTACAATATTGACAAAAACTATTGCGATTCGACATTGAACATCCAATATGGTCATTCAAAATGGGTTTCTGTAACTTCAAGTTGGTATTTAGAGTTTTCTATTAGAGTTTTCTTGGTCAAAACATAATGAAATGAATCTGAAAATGCGATTAGCAAATCCAACGGTCGATTATACTCATGAATTTCTCAAACTATGACTTACATTGATGAACATTTAACAGCCAATATGCTTGTTCACAATGTAGTTTTGTGATTCTAAATAATATGTATGGATTTTTTTGTTTATTATAATGTAGAAAAACTTTAGAAATCAAATTAAAAATACATTTTGGACGTTAATAGCAAGTTTTACACTTAAATATTGTGCAACTTTAACAAAATTGATTGCGATTCAACGTTGAACATCCAATATGGTCATTCAAAATGTGTTTCTGTAACTTCAAGTTCGTATTTACAGTTTTCTATTTGAGTTTTCTTGGTCAATACATAATGAAATCAATCTACAAATGCGATTAGCAAATCCAATGGTCGATTATACTCGTGAATTTCTCAAAATATGACCTACATTGATCAACATTTAACAACCAATATGCTTGTTCAAAATGTAGTTTTGTGATTGTAAATAATACGTACGGATTTTT
This sequence comes from Forsythia viridissima, assembly GCA_030279155.1. Taxonomy (NCBI): domain Eukaryota; kingdom Viridiplantae; phylum Streptophyta; class Magnoliopsida; order Lamiales; family Oleaceae; genus Forsythia; species Forsythia viridissima. Next base: position 18,518,856 of record CM059038.1, read on the forward strand.
TTATTTATTATAATGTAGAAAAACTTTAGAAATCAAATTAAAAATACATTTTGGACGTTAACAGTAAGTTTTACGCTTAAAAATTGTACAATTTTAACAAAATTGATTGCGATTCGACATTGAACATCCAATATGGTCATTCAAAATGTGTTTGTGTAACTTCAAGTCGGCATTTAGAGTTTTCTAACAGAGTTTTGATTGTCAGTGCATAATGAAATCTATCTAAAAATACGTTTAGAATATGAAACAGTGGATTATACTAGTGAATTTCTCGAACTATGAAATAAATTGTTCAACATTTAACAACACATATGCTTGTTCAAAATTTATGTTTGTGACTCTAAACTAGTATATATGGATTTTTATGTATATTACAATGTAGAAAAACTTTGGAAATCGAATTAAAAATACATTTTGGACGTTAATAGTGAGTTTTACGCTTGAATATTGTACAATATTGACAAAAACTATTGCAATTAGACATTGAACATCCAATATGGTCATTCAAAATGTGTTTCTGCAACTTCAAGTTCGTATTTACAGTTTTCTATTAGAGTTTTCATGGTCAAAACATCATGAAATCAATCTGAAAATGCGTTTAGCAAATCCAACGGTCGATTATACTCATGAATTTTTCAAACTATGACCTACATTGATCCGCATTTAACAACCAATATGCTTGTTCACAATGTAGTTTTGTGATTCTAAATAATACGTATGGATTTTTTTGTTTATTACAACGTAGAAAAACTTTAGAAATCAAATTAAAAATACATTTTGGACGTTAACACTAACTTTTACGCTTAAATATTGTACAATTTTAACAAAATTGATTAGATTCAACATTGAACATCCAATATGGTCATTCAAAATGTGTTTGTGTAAGTTCAAGTCGGTATTTAGAGTTTTCTAAAAGAGTTTTGATTGTCAACACATAATGAAATCAATCTAAAAATACGTTTAGACTATGAAACAGTGGATTATACTAATGAATTTCTCGAACAATAACTTAAATTGTCCAACATTTAACAACACATATGCTTGTTCAAAATTTATTTTTGTGACTCTGAACTGTAAATATGGATTTTTATGTATATTACAATGTAGAAAATTTTTGGAAATCGAATTAAAAATACATTTTGGACGTTAATAATGAGTTTTACGCTTGAATATTGTACAATATTGACAAAAACTATTGCAATTCGACATTGAACATCCAATATGGTCATTCAAAATGTGTTTCTGCAACTTCAAGTTGGTATTTACAGTTTTCTATTAGAGTTTTCTTGGTCAAAACATCATGAAATCAATCGGAAAATGCGTTTAGCAAATCCAACGGTCGATTATACTCATGAATTTTTCAAACTTTGACCTACATTGATCCGCATTTAACAACCAATATGCTTGTTCACAATGTAGTTTTGTGATTCTAAATAATACGTATGGATTTTTTTGTTTATTATAATGTAGAAAAACTTTAGAAATCAAATTAAAAATACATTTTGGACGTTAACAGTAAGTTTTACGCTTAAATATTGTACAATTTTAACAAAATTGATTGCGATTCAACGTTGAACATCCAATATGGTCATTCAAAATGTGTTTTTGTAACTTCAAGTTGGTTTTTAGAGTTTTCTAAAAGAGTTTTGATTGTCAATACATAATGAAATCAATCTAAAAATACGTTTAGAACATGAAACAGTGGATTATACTAGTTAATTTCTCGAACATGACATAAATTGTTCAACATTTAACAACACATATGCTAGTTCAAAATTTATTTTTGTGACTCTAAACTTGTATATATGGATTTTTATGTATATTACAATGTAGAAAAACTTTGCAAATTGAATTAAAAATACATTTTGGACGTTAATAGTGAGTTTTACGCTTGAATATGGTACAATATTATCAAAAATGTTTGCGATTAGACATTGAACATCCAACATGGTCATTCAAAATGTGTTTCTATAACTTCAAGTTGGTATTTAGAGTTTTCTATTAGAGTTTTCATGGTCAATACATAATGAAATCAATCTACAAATCCGATTAGCAAACCCAATGGTCTATTATACTTGTAAATTTCTCAAACTATGACCTACATTGATCAACATTTAACAACCAATATGCATATTCAAAAAGTTGTTTTGTGATTGTAAATAATACGTATGGATTTTTTTGTTTATTATAATGTAGAAAAACTTTAGAAATCAAATTAAAAATACATTTTGGACGTTAACAGTAAGTTTTACGCTTAAATATTGTACAATTTTAACAAAATTGATTGCGATTCAACGTTGAACATCCAATATGGTCATTCAAAATGTGTTTATGTAACATCAAGTTGGTTTTTAGAGTTTTCTAAAAGAGTTTTGATTGTTAATATATAATGAAATCAATCTAAAAATACGTTTAGAACATGAAACAGTGGATTATACTAGTTAATTTCTCGAACTATGACATAAATTGTTCAACATTTCACAACACATATGCTTGTTCAAAATTTATTTTTGTGACTCTAAACTAGTATATATGGATTTTTATGTATATTACAATGTGGAAAAACTTTGGAAATCGAATTAAAAATACATTTTGGATGTTAATAGTGAGTTTTACGCTTGAATATGGTACAATATTAACAAAAATGATTGCGATTCGACATTGAACATCCAACATGGTCATTCAAAATGGGTTTATGTAACTTCAAGTTGGTATTTCGAGTTTTCTATTAGAGTTTTCTTGGTCAATACATAATGAAATCAATCTACAAATGCGATTAGCAAATCCAATGGTCGATTATACTCGTCAATTTCTCAAACTATGACCAACATTGATCAACATTTAACAACCAATATGGTTGTTCAGAATGTAGTTTTGTGATTCTATATAATGCGTATGGATTTTTTTGTTTATAATAATTTAGAAAAACTTTAGAAATCAAATTAAAAATACATTTTGGACGTTAACAGTAAGTTTTACGCTTAAATATCGTACAATTTTAACAAAATTTATTGAGATTCGACGTTGAACATCCAATATGGTTATTCAAAATGTGTTTATGTAACTTCAAGTTGGTATTTAGAGTTTTTTAAAAGAGTTTTGATTGTCAATGCATAATGAAATCAACCTAAAAATACATTTAGAACATTAAACAGTGGATTATACTAGTGAATTTCTCGAACTATGACATAAATCGTCCAACATTTAACAACACATATGCTTGTTCAAAATTTATTTTTGTGACTCTAAACTAGTATATATGGATTTTTATGTCTATTACAATGTAGAAAAACTTTGGAAAACGAATTAAAAATACATTTTGGATGTTAATAGTGAGTTTTATGCTTGAATATTGTACAATATTGATAAAAACTATTGCGATTCGACATTGAACATCCAATATGGTCAATCAAAATGGGTTTATGTAACTTCAAGTTGGTATTTAGAGTTTTCTATTAGAGTTTTCTTGGTCAAAACATAATGAAATGAATCTGAAAATGCGATTAGCAAATCCAACGGTCGATTATACTCATGAATTTCTCAAACTATGACTTACATTGATGAACATTTAACAACCAATATGCTTGTTCACAATGTAGTTTTGTGATTCTAAATAATACGTATGGATTTTTTTGTTTATTATAATGTAGAAAAACTTTAGAAATCAAATTAAAAATACATTTTGGACGTTAATAGCAAGTTTTACGCTTAAAAATTGTACAATTTTAACAAAATTGATTGCGATTCAACATTGAACATCCAATATGGTCATTCAAAATGTGTTTGTGTAACTTCAAGTTGGTATTTAGAGTTTTCTAACAGAGTTTTAATTGTCAATGCATAATGAAATCAATCTAAAAATACGTTTAGAATATGAAACAGTGGATTATACAAGTGAATTTCTCGAACTATGACATAAATTGTTCAACATTTAACAACACATATGCTTGTTCAAAATTTAATTTTGTGACTCTAAACTTGTATATATGGATTTCTATGTATATTACAATGTAGAAAAACATTGGAAATCGAATTAAAAATACATTTTGGACGTTAATAGTGAGTTTTACGCTTGAATATTGTACAATATTGCCAAAAACTATTGCAATTCGACATTGAACATCCAATATGGTCATTCAAAATGTGTTTCTACAACTTCAAGTTGGTATTTACAGTTTTCTATAAGAGTTTTCTTGGTCAAAACATCATGAAATCAATATGAAAATGCGTTTAACAAATCCAACGGTCGATTATACTCATGAATTTTTCAAACTATGACCTACATTGATCCGCATTTAACAACCAATATGCTTGTTCACAATGTAGTTTTGTGATTCTAAATAATACGTATGGGTTTTTTTGTTTATTATAATGTAGAAAAACTTTAGAAATCAAATTAAAAATACATTTTGGACGTTAACAGTAAGTTTTACGCTTAAATATTGTACAATTTTAACAAAATTGATTGCGATTCAACGTTTAACATCCAATATGGTCATTCAAAATGTGTTTATGTAACTTTAAGTTGGTATTTAGAGTTTTCTAAAAGAGTTTTGATTGTCAATACATAATGAAATCAATCTAAAAATACGTTTAGAATATGAAACAATGGATTATACTAATGAATTTCTCGAACAATGACTTAAATTGTCCAACATTTAACAACACATATGCTTGTTCAAAATTTATTTTTGTGACTCTAAACTAGTATATATGGATTTTTTTGTATATTACAATGTAGAAAAACTTTGGAAATCGAATTAAAAATACATTTTGGACGTTAATAGTGAGTTTTACGCTTGAATATTGTACATTATTGACAAAAACTATTGCAATTCGACATTGAACATCCAATATGGTCATTCAAAATGTGTTTCTGCAACTTCAAGTTCGTATTTACAGTTTTCTATTAGAGTTTTCATGGTCAAAACATCATGAAATCAATCTGAAAATGCGTTTAGAAAATCCAACGGTCGATTATACTCATGAATTTTTCAAACTATGACCTACATTGATCCGCATTTAACAACCAATATGCTTGTTCACAATGTAGTTTTGTGATTCTAAATAATACGTATGGATTTTTTTTGTTTATTACAATGTAGAAAAACATTAAAAATCAAATTAAAAATACATTTTGGACGTTAACAGTAAGTTTTACGCTTAAATATTGTACAATTTTAACAAAATTGATTGCGATTCAACGTTGAACATCCAATATGTTCATTCAAAATGTGTTTATGTAACTTTAAGTTGGTATTTAGAGTTTTCTAAAAGAGTTTCGATTGTCAACACATAATGAAATCAATCTAAAAATACGTTTAGAATATGAAACAGTGGATTATACTAATGAATTTCTCGAACAATGACTTAAATTGTCCAACATTTAACAACACATATGCTTGTTCAAAATTTATTTTTGTGACTCTAAACTAGTATATATGGATTTTTATGTATATTACAATGTAGAAAATTTTTGGAAATCGAATTAAAAATACATTTTGGACGTTAATAGTGAGTTTTACGCTTGAATATTGTACAATATTGACAAAAACCATTGCAATTCGACATTGAACATCCAATATGGTCATTCAAAATGTGTTTCTGCAACTTCAAGTTGGTATTTACAGTTTTCTATTAGAGTTTTCTTGGTCAAAACATCATGAAATCAATCTGAAAATGCGTTTAACAAATCCAACGGTCGATTATACTTATGAATTTTTCACTCTATGACCTACATTGATCCGCATTTAACAACCAATATGCTTGTTCACAATGTAGTTTTGTGATTCTAAATAATACGTATGGGTTTTTTTGTTTATTAAAATGTAGAAAAACTTTAGAAATCAAATTAAAAATACATTTTGGACGTTAACAGTAAGTTTTACGCTTAAATATTGTACAATTTTAATAAAATTGATTGCGATTCAACGTTGAACATCCAATATGGTCATTCAAAATGTGTTTATGTAACTTCAAGTTGGCATTTAGACTTTTCTAAAAGAGTTTTGATTGTCAATGCATAATGAAATCTATTTAAAAATACGTTTAGAACATGAAATAGTGGATTATACTAGTGAATTTCTCGAACTATGACATAAATTGTTCAACATTTAACAACACATATGCTCGTTCAAAATTTATTTTTGTGACTCTAAACTAGTATATATGGATTTTTATGTTTATTATAATACAGAAAAACTTTGCAAATTGAATTAAAAATACATCTTGGAAGTTAATAGTGAGTTTTACGCTTGAATATTGTACAATATAAACAAAAATGATTGCGATTCGACATTGAACATCCAATATGGCTATTCAAAATGTGTTTCTGTAACTTCAAGTTGGTATTTAAAGTTTTCTATTAGATTTTTCTTGGTCAATACATAATGAAATCAATATACAAATCCGATTAGCAAATCCAATGGTCGATTATACTCATGAATTTCTCAAAATATGACCTAGATTGATCAACATTTAACAACCAATATCCTTGTTCAAAACGTAGTTTTGTGATTCTAAATAATACGTATGGATTTTTTTGTTTATTATAATGCAGAAAAACATTAGAAATCAAATTAAAAATACATTTTGAACGTTAACAGTAAGTTTTACGCTTAAATATTGTACAATTTTAACAAAATTGATTGCGATTCAACGTTGAACATCCAATATGGTCATTCAAAATGTGTTTATGTAACTTCAAGTTGGTTTTTAGAGTTTTCTAAAAGAGTTTTGATTGTCAATACATAATGAAATCAATCTAAAAATACGTTTAGAACATGAAACCGTGGATTATACTAGTTAATTTCTCGAACTGTGACATAAATTGTTCAATATTTAACAACACATATGCTAGTTCAAAATTTATTTTTGTGACTCTAAACTTGTATATATGGATTTTTATTAATATTACAATGTACAAAAACTTTGGAAATCGAATTAAAAATACATTTTGGACGTTAATAGTGAGTTTTACGCTTGAATATGGTACAATATTAACAAAAATGATTGCGATTCGACATTGAACATCCAATATGGTCATTCAAAATGTGTTTCTGTAACTTCAAGTTGGTATTTAGAGTTTTCTATTAGATTTTTCTTGGTCAATACATAATGAAATCAATCTACAAATCCGATTAGCAAATCCAATGGTCGATTATACTCATGAATTTCTCAAAATATGACCTAGATTGATCAACATTTAAAAACCAATATCCTTGTTGAAAACGTAGTTTTGTGATTCTAAATAATACGTATGGATTTTTTTTGTTTATTATAATGCAGAAAAGCATTAGAAATCAAATTAAAAATACATTTTGGACGTTAACAGTAAGTTTTACGCTTAAATATTGTACAATTTTAACAAAATTGATTGCTATTCAACGTTGAACATCCAATATGGTCATCCAAAATGTGTTTCTGTAACTTCAAGTTGGTCTTTACAGTTTTCTATTAGAGTTTTGTTGGTGAATAAATAATGAAATCAATCTACGAATGCGATTAGCAAATTCAATGGTCGATTATACTCGTGAATTTCTCAAACTATGACCTACATTGATCCACATTTAACAACCAATATGCTTGTTCAAAATGTATTTTTGTGATTGTAAATAATACGTATGGATATTTTTTTTATTATAATGTAGAAAAACTTTAGAAATCAAATTAAAAATACATTTTAGACGTTAACAGTAAGTTTTATGCTTAAATATTGTACAATTTTAACAAAAATGATTGCAATTCAATGTTGAACATCCAATATGGTCATTCAAAATGTGTTTATGTAACTTCAAGTTGGTAGTTAGAGTTTTCTAAAACAGTGTTGATTGTCAATGCAAAATGAAATCAATCTAAAAATACGTTTAGAACATGAAACAGTGGATTATACTATTGAATTTCTCGAACTATGACATAAATTGTTCAACATTTATCAACACATATGCTCGTTCAAAATTTATTTTTGTGACTCTAAACTAGTATATATGGATTTTTATGTGTATTATAATACAGAAAAACTTTGCAAATTGAATTAAAAATACATCTTGGAAGTCAATAGTGAGTTTTACGCTTTAATATTGTACAATATAAACAAAAATGATTGCGATTCGACATTGAACATCCAATATGGTCATTCAAAATGTCTTTCTGTAACTTCAAGTTGGTATTTAGAGTTTTCTATTAGATTTTTCTTGGTCAATACATAATGAAATCAATCTACAAATCCGATTAGCAAATCCAATGGTCGATTATACTCATGAATTTCTTAAAATATGACCTACACTGATCGACATTTAACAACCAATATCCTTGTTCAAAACATAGTTTTGTGATTCTAAATAATACGTATGGATTTTTTTTGTTTATTATAATGTAGAAAAACATTAGAAATCAAATTAAAAATTGGACGTTAACAGTAAGTTTTACGCTTAAATATTGTACAATTTTAACAAAATTGATTGCGATTCAACGTTGAACATCCAATATGGTCATTCAAAATGTGTTTTTGTAACTTCAAGTTGGTTTTTAGAGTTTTCTAAAAGAGTTTTGATTGTCAATACATAATGAAATCAATCTAAAAATACGTTTAGAACATGAAACAGTGGATTATACTAGTTAATTTCTCGAACATGACATAAATTGTTCAACATTTAACAACACATATGCTAGTTCAAAATTTATTTTTGTGACTCTAAACTTGTATATATGGATTTTTATGTATATTACAATGTAGAAAAACTTTGCAAATCGAATTAAAAATACATTTTGGACGTTAATAGTGAGTTTTACGCTTGAATATGGTACAATATTATCAAAAATGTTTGCGATTCGACATTTAACATCCAATATGGTCATTCAAAATGTGTTTCTGTAACTTCAAGTTGGTATTTAGAGTTTTCTATTAGAGTTTTCATGGTCAATACATAATGAAATCAATCTACATATCCGATTAGCAAATCCAATGGTCTATTATACTTGTGAATTTCTCAAACTATGACCTACATTGATCAACATTTAACAACCAATATACATGTTCAAAAAGTAGTTTCGTGATTGTAAATAATACGTATGGATTTTTTTGTTTATTATAATGTAGAAAAACTTTAGAAATCAAATTAAAAATACATTTTTGACGTTAACAGTAAGTTTTACACTTAAATATTGTACAATTTTAACAAAATTGATCGCGATTCAACGTTTAACATCCAATATGGTAATTCAAAATGTGTTTATGTAACTTTAAGTTGGTATTTAGAGTTTTCTAAAAGAGTTTTGATTGTCAACACATAATGAAATCAATCTAAAAATACGTTTAGAATATGAAACAGTGGATTATACTAATGAATTTCTCGAACAATGACTTAAATTGTCCAACATTTAACAACACATATGCTTGTTCAAAATTCATTTTTGTGACTCTAAACTAGTATATATGGATTTTTATGTATATTACAATGTAGAAAAATTTTGGAAATCGAATTAAAAATACATTTTGGACGTTAATAGTGAGTTTTACGCTTGAATATTGTACAATATTGACAAAAACTATTGCAATTCGACATTGAACATCCAATATGGTCATTCAAAATGTGTTTCTGCAACTTCAAGTTGGTATTTACAGTTTTCTATTAGAGTTTTCTTGGTCAAAACATCATAAAATCAATCTGAAAATGCATTTAGCAAATCCAATGGTCAATTATACTCATGAATTTTTCAAACTATGTCCTACATTGATCCGCATTTAATAACCAATATGCTTGTTCACAATGTAGGTTTGTGATTCTAAATAATACGTATGGATTTTTTTGTTTATTATAATGTAGAAAAACTTTAGAAATCAAATTAAAAATAAATTTTGGACGTTAACAGTAAGTTTTACGCTTAAATATTGTACAATTTTAATAAAATTGATTGCGATTCAACGTTGAACATCCAATATGGTCATTCAAAATAAGTTTATGTAACTTCAAGTTGGCATTTAGACTTTTCGAAAAGAGTTTTAATTGTCAATGCATAATGAAATCAATTTAAAAATACGTTTAGAACATGAAACAGTGGATTATACTATTGAATTTCTCGAACTATGACATAAATTGTTCAACATTTAACAACACATATGCTCGTTCAAAATTTATTTTTGTGACTCTAAACTAGTATATATGGATTTTTATGTGTATTATAATACAGAAAAACTTTGCAAATTGAATTAAAAATACATCTTGGAAGTTAATAGTGAGTTTTACGCTTGAATATTGTACAATATAAACAAAAATGATTGCGATTCGACATTGAACATCCAATATGGTCATTCAAAATGTGTTTCTGTAACTTCAAGTTGGTATTTAGAGTTTTCTATTAGATTTTTCTTGGTCAATACATAATGAAATCAATCTACAAATCAGATTAGCAAATCCAATGGTCGATTATACTCATGAATTTCTCAAAATATGACCTAGATTGATCAACATTTAAAAACCAATATCCTTGTTGAAAACGTAGTTTTGTGATTCTAAATAATACGTATGGATTTTTTTTGTTTATTATAATGCAGAAAAACATTAGAAATCAAATTAAAAATACATTTTGGACGTTAACAGTAAGTTTTACGCTTAAATATTGTACAATTTTAACAAAATTGATTGCGATTCAACGTTGAACATCCAATATGGTCATTCAAAATGTGTTTATGTAACTTCAAGTTGGTATTTAGAGTTTTCTATTAGAGTTTTCTTGGTCAATACATAATGAAATCAATCGACAAATGCGATTAGCAAATCCAATGGTCGATTATACTCGTGAATTTCTCAAACTATGACCTACATTGATCAACATTTAACAACCAATATGGTTGTTCACAATGTAGTTTTGTGATTCTAAATAATGCGTATGGATTTTTTTTTTTATTATAATGTAGAAAAACTTTAGAAATAAAATTAAAAATACATTTTGGACGTTAACAGTAAGTTTTACGCTTAAATATTGTACAATTTTAACAAAATTGATTACGATTCAACGTTGAACATCCAATATGGTCATTCAAAATGTGTTTCTGTAACTTCAAGTTGGTCTTTACAGTTTTCTATTAGAGTTTTCTTGGTCAATACATAATGAAATCAATCTACGAATGTGATTAGCAAATTCAATGGTCGATTATACTCGTGAATTTCTCAAGCTATGACCTACATTGATCCACATTTAACAACCAATATGCTTGTTCAAAATGTAGTTTTATGATTGTAAATAATATGTATAGATTTCTTTTGTTTATTATAATGTAGAAAAACTTTAGAAATCAAATTAAAAATAAATTTTGGACGTTAACAGTAAGTTTTACGCTTAAATATTGCACAATTTTAACAAAATTGATTGCGATTCAATGTTGAACATCCAATATGGTCATTCAAAATGTGTTTATGTAACTTCAAGTTAGAATTTAGAGTTTTCTGAAACAGTTTTGATTGTCAATGCAAAATGAAATCAATCTAAAAATACGTTTAGAACATGAAACAGTGGATTATACTAGTGAATTTCTCGAACTATGACATAAATTGTTCAACATTTAACAACACATATGCTTGTTCAAAATTTATTTTTGTGACTCTAAACTAGTATATATAGATTTTTATGTATATTAAAATGTAGAAAAACTTTGGAAATCGAATTAAAAATACATTTTGGACGTTAATAGTGAGTTTTACGTTTGAATATTGTACAATATTGACAAAAACTATTGCGATTCGGCGTTGAACATCCAATATGTTCATTCAAAATGTGTTTTTGTAACTTCAAGTTGGTATTTAGAGTTTTCTATTAGAGTTTTCTTGGTCAAAACATTATGAAATCAATCTAAAAATGCGATTAGCAAATCCAACGTTCGATTTATATTCCTGAATTTCTCAAACTATGACCTACATTGATCAGTATTTAACAACCAATATGCTTGTTCACAATGTAGTTTTGTGATTCTAGATAATACGTAAGGATTTTTTTGTTTATTATAATGTAGAAAAACTTTAGAAATCAAATTAAAAAAACATTTTGGACGTTAACAGTAAGTTTTACGCTTAAATATTGTATCATTTTAACAAAATTGATTGCGATTCAACGTTGAACATCCAATATGGTCATTCAAAATGTGTTTATGTAACTTCAAGTTGGTATTTAGAGTTTTCTAAAAGAGTTTTGATTGTCAATACATAATAAAATCAATCTAAAAATACGTTTAGAACATGAAACAGTGGATTATACTAATGAATTTCTCCTACTATGACATAAATTGTTCAATTTTTAACAACACATATGCTTGTTCAAACTTTATTTTTATGACTCTAAACTAGTATATATGGATTTTTATGTGTATTATAAAGTAGAAAAACTTTGGAAATCGAATTAAAAATACATTTTGGACGTTAATAGTGAGTTTTACGCTTGAATATTGTATAATATTAACAAAAATGATTGCGATTCGACATTGAGCATCCAATATGGTCCTTCCAAATGTGTTCTGTAACTTCAAGTTGGTATTTGGAGTTTTCTAAAAGAGTTTTGATTGTCAATACATAATAAAATCAATCTAAAAATACGTTTAGAACATGAAACAGTGGATTATACTAATGAATTTCTCCTACTATGACATAAATTGTTCAATTTTTAACAACACATATGCTTGTTCAAACTTTATTTTTATGACTCTAAACTAGTATATATGGATTTTTATGTGTATTATAAAGTAGAAAAACTTTGGAAATCGAATTAAAAATACATTTTGGACGTTAATAGTGAGTTTTACGCTTGAATATTGTATAATATTAACAAAAATGATTGCGATTCGACATTGAGCATCCAATATGGTCCTTCCAAATGTGTTCTGTAACTTCAAGTTGGTATTTGGAGTTTTCTAAAAGAGTTTTGATTGTCAATACATAATGAAATCAATCTAAAAATACATTTAGAACATGAAACAGTGGATTATGCTAGTGACTTTCTCGAACTATGACATAAATTGTTCAACATTTAACAACACATATGCTTGTTCAAAATTTATTTTTGTTACTCTAAACCTGTATATATGGATTTTTATGTGTATTATAATGTAGAAAAACTTTGGAAATCGAATTAAAAATACATTTTGGACGTTAATAGTGAGTTTTATGCTTGAATATTGTACAATATTAACAAAAATGATTGCGATTCGACATTGAGCATCAAATATGGTCCTGTAAAATGTGTTTCTGTAACTTCAAGTTGGTATTTAAAGTTTTCTATTAGAGTTTTCTTGGTCAATACATAATGAAATCAATCTACAAATCCGATTAGCAAATCTAATGGTCGATTGTACTCATGAATTTCTCAAACTATGACCTACATTGATCAACATTTAACAACCAATATGCTTGTTCAAAATGTAGTTTTGTGATTGTAAATAATATGTTTGGATTTTTTTGTTTATTATAATATAGAAAAACTTTAGAAATCAAATTAAAAATACATTTTGGACGTTAACACTAAGTTTTACGCTTAAATATTGTACAATTTTAACAAAATTGATTGCGATTCAACGTTGAACATCCAATATGGTCATCCAAAATGTGTTTCTGTAACTTCAAGTTGGTCTTTACAGTTTTCTATTAGAGTTTTGTTGGTGAATAAATAATGAAATCAATCTACGAATGCGATTAGCAAATTCAATGGTCGATTATACTCGTAAATTTCTCAAACTATGACCTACATTGATCCACATTTAACAACCAATATGCTTGTTCAAAATGTAGTTTTGTGATTGTAAATAATACGTATGGATATTTTTTTTATTATAATGTAGAAAAACTTTAGAAATCAAATTAAAAATACATTTTAGACGTTAACAGTAAGTTTTATGCTTAAATATTGTACAATTTTAACAAAAATGATTGCGATTCAATGTTGAACATCCAATATGGTCATTCAAAATGTGTTTATGTAACTTCAAGTTGGTAGTCAGAGTTTTCTAAAACAGTGTTGATTGTCAATGCAAAATGAAATCAATCTAATAATACGTTTAGAACATGAAACAGTGGATTATACTATTGAATTTCTCGAACTATGACATAAATTGTTCAACATTTAACAACACATATGCTCGTTCAAAATTTATTTTTGTGACTCTAAACTAGTATATATGGATTTTTATGTGTATTATAATACAGAAAAACTTTGCAAATTGAATTAAAAATACATCTTGGAAGTCAATAGTGAGTTTTACGCTTGAATATTGTACAATATAATCAAAAATGATTACGATTCGACATTGAACATCCAATATGGTCATTCAAAATGTCTTTCTGTAACTTCAAGTTGGTATTTAGAGTTTTCTATTAGATTTTTCTTGGTCAATACATAATGAAATCAATCTACAAATCCGATTAGCAAATCCAATGGTCGATTATACTCATGAATTTCTTAAAATATGACCTACACTGATCGACATTTAACAACCAATATCCTTGTTCAAAACATAGTTTTGTGATTGTAAATAATACGTATGGATTTTTTTTGTTTATTATAATGTAGAAAAACATTAGAAATCAAATTAAAAATTGGACGTTAACAGTAAGTTTTACGCTTAAATATTGTACAATTTTAACAAAATTGATTGCGATTCAACGTTGAACATCCAATATGGTCATTCAAAATGTGTTTTTGTAACTTCAAGTTGGTTTTTAGAGTTTTCTAAAAGAGTTTTGATTGTCAATACATAATGAAATCAATCTAAAAATACGTTTAGAACATGAAATAGTGGATTATACTAGTTAATTTCTCGAACATGACATAAATTGTTCAACATCTAACAACACATATGCTAGTTCAAAATTTATTTTTGTGACTCTAAACTTGTATATATGGATTTTTATGTATATTACAATGTAGAAAAACTTTGCAAATCGAATTAAAAATACATTTTGGACGTTAATAGTGAGTTTTACGCTTGAATATGGTACAATATTATCAAAAATGTTTGCGATTCGACATTTAACATCCAATATGGTCATTCAAAATGTGTTTCTGTAACTTCAAGTTGGTATTTAGAGTTTTCTATTAGAGTTTTCATGGTCAATACATAATGAAATCAATCTACAAATCCGATTAGCAAATCCAATGGTCTATTATACTTGTGAATTTCTCAAACTATGACCTACATTGATCAACATTTAACAACCAATATACATGTTCAGAAAGTAGTTTTGTGATTGTAAATAATACGTATGGATTTTTTTGTTTATTATAATGTAGAAAAACTTTAGAAATCAAATTAAAAATACATTTTTGACGTTAACAGTAAGTTTTACACTTAAATATTGTACAATTTTAACAAAATTGATTGCGATTCAACGTTTAACATCCAATATGGTCATTCAAAATGTGTTTATGTAACTTTAAGTTGGTATTTAGAGTTTTCTAAAAGAGTTTTGATTGTCAACACATAATGAAATCAATCTAAAAATACGTTTAGAATATGAAACAGTGGATTATACTAATGAATTTCTCGAACAATGACTTAAATTGTCCAACATTTAACAATACATATGCTTGTTCAAAATTCATTTTTGTGACTCTAAACTAGTATATATGGATATTTATGTATATTAAAATGTAGAAAAATTTTGGAAATCGAATTAAAAATACATTTTGGACGTTAATAGTGAGTTTTACGCTTGAATATTGTACAATATTGACAAAAACTATTGCAATTCGACATTGAACATCCAATATGGTCATTCAAAATGTGTTTCTGCAACTTCAAGTTGGTATTTACAGTTTTCTATTAGAGTTTTCTTGGTCAAAACATCATGAAATCAATCTGAAAATGCATTTAGCAAATCCAACGGTCGATTATACTCATGAATTTTTCAAACTATGTCCTACATTGATCCGCATTTAACAACCAATATGCTTGTTCACAATGTAGTTTTGTGATTCTAAATAATACGTATGGATTTTTTTGTTTATTATAATGTAGAAAAACTTTAGAAATCAAATTAAAAATACATTTTGGACGTTAACAGTAAGTTTTACGCTTAAATATTGTACAATTTTAATAAAATTGATTGCGATTCAACGTTGAACAACCAATATGGTCATTCAAAATGAGTTTATGTAACTTCAAGTTGGCATTTAGACTTTTCTAAAAGAGTTTTAATTGTCAATGCATAATTTAATCAATTTAAAAATACGTTTAGAACATGAAACAGTGGATTATACTATTGAATTTCTCGAACTATGACATAAATTGTTCAACATTTAACAACACATATGCTCGTTCAAAATTTATTTTTGTGACTCTAAACTAGTATATATGGATTTTTATGTGTATTATAATACAGAAAAACTTTGCAAATTGAATTGAAAATACATCTTGGAAGTTAATAGTGAGTTTTACGCTTGAATATTGTACAATATAAACAAAAATGATTGCGATTCGACATTGAACATCCAATATGGTCATTCAAAATGTGTTTCTGTAACTTCAAGTTGGTATTTAGAGTTTTCTACTAGATTTTTCTTGGTCAATACATAATGAAATCAATCTACAAATCCGATTAGCAAATCCAATGGTCGATTATACTCATGAATTTCTCAAAATATGACCTAGATTGATCAACATTTAAAAACCAATATCCTTGTTGAAAACGTAGTTTTGTGATTCTAAATAATACGTATGGATTTTTTTTTTGTTTATTATAATGCAGAAAAACATTAGAAATCAAATTAAAAATACATTTTGGACGTTAACAGTAAGTTTTACGCTTAAATATTGTACAATTTTAACAAAATTGATTGCGATTCAACGTTGAACATCCAATATGGTCATTCAAAATGTGTTTATGTAACTTCAAGTTGGTATTTAGAGTTTTCTATTAGAGTTTTCTTGGTCAATACATAATGAAATCAATCGACAAATGCGATTAGCAAATCCAATGGTCGATTATACTCGTGAATTTCTCAAACTATGACCTACATTGATCAACATTTAACCACCAATATGGTTGTTCACAATGTAGTTTTGTGATTCTAAATAATGCGTATGGATTTTTTTGTTTATTATAATGTAGAAAAACTTTAGAAATAAAATTAAAAATATATTTTGGACGTTAACAGTAAGTTTTACGCTTAAATATTGTACAATTTTAACAAAATTGATTGCGATTCAACGTTGAACATCCAATATGGTCATTCAAAATGTGTTTCTGTAACTTCAAGTTGGTCTTTACAGTTTTCTATTAGAGTTTTCTTGGTCAATACATAATGAAATCAATCTACGAATGCGATTAGCAAATTCAATGGTCGATTATACTCGTGAATTTCTCAAACTATGACCTACATTGATCCACATTTAACAACCAATATGCTTGTTCAAAATGTAGTTTTATGGTTGTAAATAATATGTATGGATTTTTTTTATTTATTATAATGTAGAAAAACTTTAGAAATCAAATTAAAAATAAATTTTGGACGTTAAAAGTAAGTTTTACGCTTAAATATTGTACAATTTTAACAAAATTGATTGCGATTCAATGTTGAACATCCAATATGGTCATTCAAAATGTGTTTATGTAACTTCAAGTTGGTATTTAGAGTTTTCTGAAACAGTTTTGATTGTCAATGCAAAATGAAATCAATCTAAAAATACGTTTAGAACATGAAACAGTGGATTATACTAGTGAATTTCTCGAACTATGACATAAATTGTTCAACATTTAACAACACATATGCTTGTTCAAAATTTGTTTTTGTGACTCTAAACTAGTATATATAGATTTTTATGTATATTAAAATGTAGAAAAACTTTGGAAATCGAATTAAAAATACATTTTGGACGTTAATAGTGAGTTTTACGTTTGAATGTTGTACAATATTGACAAAAACTATTGCGATTCGGCGTTGAACATCCAATATGTTCATTCAAAATGTGTTTTTGTAACTTCAAGTTGGTATTTAGAGTTTTCTATTAGAGTTTTCTTGGTCAAAACATCATGAAATCAATCTAAAAATGCGATTAGCAAATCCAACGTTCGATTTATATTCCTGAATTTCTCAAACTATGACCTACATTGATCAGTATTTAACAACCAATATGCTTGTTCACAATGTAGTTTTGTGATTCTAAATAATACGTAAGGATTTTTTTGTTTATTATAATGTAGAAAAACTTTAGAAATCAAATTAAAAAAATATTTTGGACGTTAACAATAAGTTTTACGCTTAAATATTGTATCATTTTAACAAAATTGATTGCGATTCAACGTTGAACATCCAATATGGTCATTCAAAATGTGTTTATGTAACTTCACGTTGGTATTTGGAGTTTTCTAAAAGAGTTTTGATTGTCAATACATAATGAAATCAATCTAAAAATACATTTAGAACATGAAACAGTGGATTATGCTAGTGACTTTCTCGAACTATGACATAAATTGTTCTACATTTAACAACACATATGCTTGTTCAAAATTTATTTTTGTTACTCTAAACCAGTATATATGGATTTTTATGCATATTACAACGTAGAAAAACTTTGCAAATTGAATTAAAAATACATCTTGGAAGTTAATAGTGAGTTTTACGCTTGAATATTGTACAATATAAACAAAAATAATTGCGATTCGACATTGAACATCCAATATGGTCATTCAAAATGTGTTTCTGTAACTTCAAGTTGGTATTTAGAGTTTTCTATTAGATTTTTCTTGGTCAATACATAATGAAATCAATCTACAAATCTGATTAGCAAATCCAATGGTCGATTATACTCATGAATTTCTCAAAATATGACCTAGATTGATCAACATTTAAAAACCAATATCCTTGTTCAAAACGTAGTTTTGTGATTCTAAATAATACGTATGGATTTTTTTGTTTATTATAATGCAGAAAAACATTAGAAATCAAATTAAAAATACATTTTTGACGTTAACAGTAAGTTTTACGCTTAAATATTGTACAATTTTAACAAAATTGATTGCGATTCAATGTTGAACATCCAATATGGTCATTCAAAATGTATTTATGTAACTTCAACTTGGTTTTTAGAGTTTTCTAAAAGAGTTTTGATTGTCAATACATTATGAAATCAATCTAAAAATACGTTTAGAACATGAAACAGTGGATTATACTAGTTAATTTCTCGAACTATGACATAAATTGTTCAACATTTAACAACACATATGCTAGTTCAAAATTTATTTTTGTGGCTCTAAACTTGTATATATGGATTTTTATGTATATTACAATGTAGAAAAACTTTGGAAATCGAATTAAAAATACATTTTGGACGTTAATAGTGAGTTTTGCGCTTGAATATGGTACATTATTAACAAAAATGATTGCGATTCGACATTGAACATCCAATATGGTCATTCAAAATGTGTTTTTGTAACTTCAAGTTGGTATTTAGAGTTTTCTATTAGAGTTTTCTTGGTCAATACATAATGAAATCAATCGACAAATGCGATTAGCAAATCCAATGGTCGATTATACTCGTGAATTTCTCAAACTATGACCTACATTGATCAACATTTAACAACCAATATGGTTGCTCACAATGTAGTTTTGTGATTCTAAATAATGCGTATGGATTTTTTTGTTTATTATAATGTAGAAAAACTTTAGAAATAAAATTAAAAATATATTTTGGACGTTAACAGTAAGTTTTACGCTTAAATATTGTACAATTTTAACAAAATTGATTGCGATTCAACGTTGAACATCCAATATGGTCATTCAAAATGTGTTTCTGTAACTTCAAGTTGGTCTTTACAGTTTTCTATTAGAGTTTTCTTGGTCAATACATAATGAAATCAATCTACGAATGCGATTAGCAAATTCAATTGTCGATTATACTCGTGAATTTCTCAAACTATGACCTACATTGATCCACATTTAACAACCAATACGCTTGTTCACAATGTAGTTTTGTGATTGTAAATAATATGTATGGATTTTTTTGTTTATTATAATGTAGAAAAACATTAGAAATCAAATTAAAAATAAATTTTGGACATTAACAGTAACTTTTACGCTTAAATATTGTACAATTTTAACAAAATTGATTGCGATTCAATGTTGAACATCCAATATGGTCAATCAAAATGTGTTTATGTAACTTCAAGTTGGTATTTAGAGTTTTCTGAAACAGTTTTGAATGTCAATGCAAAATGAAATCAATCTAAAAATACGTTTAGAACATGAAACAGTGGATTATACTAGTGAATTTCTCGAACTATGACATAAATTGTTCAACATTTAACAACACATATGCTTGTTCAAAATTTATTTTTGTGACTCTAAACTAGTATATATAGATTTTTATGTGTATTAAAATGTAGAAAAACTTTGGAAATCGAATTAAAAATACATTTTGGACGTTAATAGTGAGTTTTACGCTTGAATATTGTACAATATTAACAAAAATGATTGCGATTCGACATTGAGCATCCAATATGGTCCTTCCAAATGTGTTCTGTAACTTCAAGTTGGTATTTGGAGTTTTCTAAAAGAGTTTTGATTGTCAATACATAATGAAATCAATCTAAAAATATATTTAGAACATGAAACAGTGGATTATGCTAGTGACTTTCTCGAACTATGACATAAATTGTTCAACATTTAACAACACATATGCTTGTTCAAAATTTATTTTTGTGACTCTAAACTAGTATATATGGATTTTTATGTATATTACAATGTAGAAAAACTTTGTAAATCGAATTAAAAATGCATTTTGGACGTTAATAGGGAGTTTTACGCTTGAATATTGTACAATATTGACAAAAACTGTTGCGATTCGACATTGAACATCCAATATGGTCATTAAAAATGTGTTTCTGTAACTTTAAGTTGGTATTTAAAGTTTTCTATTAGAGTTTTCTTGGCCAAAACATAATGAAATCAATATAAAAATGCGATTAACAAATCCAACGGTCGATTATACTCATGAATTTGTCAAACTATGACCTACATTGATCAACTTTTAACAACCAATATGCTTGTTCACAATGTAGTTTTGTGATTCTAAATAATACGTATGGATTTTTTTGTTTATTATAATGTAGAAAAACATTTGAAATCAAATTAATAATACATTTTGGACGTTAACAGCAAGTTTTACGCTTAAGTATTGTGCAATTTTAACAAAATTGATTGCGATTCAACATCCGATATGGTCATTCAAAATATGTTTATGTAACTTCAAGTTGGTATTTGGTGTTTTTATGTGTATCGCAATATAGAAAAACATTGGAAATCAAATTAAAAATACATTTTAGACGTTAATAGTGAGTTTTACGCTTGAATATTGTACAATATTAACAAAAATGATTGCGATTCGACATTGAACATCCAATATGGTCATTCAATATGTGTTTCTGTGACTTCAAGTTGGTATTTTAGAGTTTTCTATTAGTGTTTTCTTGGTCAATACATAATGAAATCAATCTACAAATCCGATTAGCAAATCCAATGGCCGATTATACTCGTGAATCTCTCAAACTATGCCTACATTGATCAACATTTAACAACCAATATGCTTGTTCAAAATGTAGTTTTGTGATTGTAAATAATATGTTTGGATTTTTTTGTTTATTATAATATAGAAAAACTTTAGAAATCATATTAAAAATACATTTTGGACGTTAACACTAAGTTTTACGCTTAAATATTGTACAATTTTAATAAAATTGATTGCGATTCAACGTTGAACATCCAATATGGTCATTCAAAATGTGTTGATGTAACTTCAAGTTGGTATTTAGAGTTTTCTAAAAGAGTTTTGATTGTCAATGCATAATGAAATCAATCTAAAAATATGTTTATAACATGAAACAGTAGATTTTACTAGTGAATATCTCGAACTATGACATAAATTGTTCAACATTTAACGACACATATGCTTGTTCAAAATTTATTTTTGTGACTCTAAACTAGTATATATGGATTTTTATGTATATTACAATGTAGAAAAACTTTGTAAATCGAATTAAAAATGCATTTTGGACGTTAATAGTGAGTTTTGCGCTTGAATATGGTACAATATTAACAAAAATGATTGCGATTCGACATTGAACATCCAATATGGTCATTCAAAATGTGTTTTTGTAACTTCAAGTTGGTATTTAGAGTTTTCTATTAGAGTTTTCTTGGTCAATACATAATGAAATCAATCGACAAATGCGATTAGCAAATCCAATGGTCGATTATACTCGTGAATTTCTCAAACTATGACCTACATTGATCAACATTTAACAACCAATATGGTTGCTCACAATGTAGTTTTGTGATTCTAAATAATGCGTATGGATTTTTTTGTTTATTATAATGTAGAAAAACTTTAGAAATAAAATTAAAAATATATTTTGGACGTTAACAGTAAGTTTTACGCTTAAATATTGTACAATTTTAACAAAATTGATTGCGATTCAACGTTGAACATCCAATATGGTCATTCAAAATGTGTTTCTGTAACTTCAAGTTGGTCTTTACAGTTTTCTATTAGAGTTTTCTTGGTCAATACATAATGAAATCAATCTACGAATGCGATTAGCAAATTCAATTGTCGATTATACTCGTGAATTTCTCAAACTATGACCTACATTGATCCACATTTAACAACCAATACGCTTGTTCACAATGTAGTTTTGTGATTGTAAATAATATGTATGGATTTTTTTGTTTATTATAATGTAGAAAAACATTAGAAATCAAATTAAAAATAAATTTTGGACATTAACAGTAAGTTTTACGCTTAAATATTGTACAATTTTAACAAAATTGATTGCGATTCAATGTTGAACATCCAATATGGTCAATCAAAATGTGTTTATGTAACTTCAAGTTGGTATTTAGAGTTTTCTGAAACAGTTTTGAATGTCAATGCAAAATGAAATCAATCTAAAAATACGTTTAGAACATGAAACAGTGGATTATACTAGTGAATTTCTCGAACTATGACATAAATTGTTCAACATTTAACAACACATATGCTTGTTCAAAATTTATTTTTGTGACTCTAAACTAGTATATATAGATTTTTATGTGTATTAAAATGTAGAAAAACTTTGGAAATCGAATTAAAAATACATTTTGGACGTTAATAGTGAGTTTTACGCTTGAATATTGTACAATATTAACAAAAATGATTGCGATTCGACATTGAGCATCCAATATGGTCCTTCCAAATGTGTTCTGTAACTTCAAGTTGGTATTTGGAGTTTTCTAAAAGAGTTTCGATTGTCAATACATAATGAAATCAATCTAAAAATATATTTAGAACATGAAACAGTGGATTATGCTAGTGACTTTCTCGAACTATGACATAAATTGTTCAACATTTAACAACACATATGCTTGTTCAAAATTTATTTTTGTGACTCTAAACTAGTATATATGGATTTTTATGTATATTACAATGTAGAAAAACTTTGTAAATCGAATTAAAAATGCATTTTGGACGTTAATAGGGAGTTTTACGCTTGAATATTGTACAATATTGACAAAAACTGTTGCGATTCGACATTGAACATCCAATATGGTCATTAAAAATGTGTTTCTGTAACTTTAAGTTGGTATTTAAAGTTTTCTATTAGAGTTTTCTTGGCCAAAACATAATGAAATCAATATAAAAATGCGATTAACAAATCCAACGGTCGATTATACTCATGAATTTGTCAAACTATGACCTACATTGATCAACTTTTAACAACCAATATGCTTGTTCACAATGTAGTTTTGTGATTCTAAATAATACGTATGGATTTTTTTGTTTATTATAATGTAGAAAAACATTTGAAATCAAATTAATAATACATTTTGGACGTTAACAGCAAGTTTTACGCTTAAGTATTGTGCAATTTTAACAAAATTGATTGCGATTCAACATCCGATATGGTCATTCAAAATATGTTTATGTAACTTCAAGTTGGTATTTGGTGTTTTTATGTGTATCGCAATATAGAAAAACATTGGAAATCAAATTAAAAATACATTTTAGACGTTAATAGTGAGTTTTACGCTTGAATATTGTACAATATTAACAAAAATGATTGCGATTCGACATTGAACATCCAATATGGTCATTCAATATGTGTTTCTGTGACTTCAAGTTGGTATTTTAGAGTTTTCTATTAGTGTTTTCTTGGTCAATACATAATGAAATCAATCTACAAATCCGATTAGCAAATCCAATGGTCGATTATACTCGTGAATCTCTCAAACTATGCCTACATTGATCAACATTTAACAACCAATATGCTTGTTCAAAATGTAGTTTTGTGATTGTAAATAATATGTTTGGATTTTTTTGTTTATTATAATATAGAAAAACTTTAGAAATCATATTAAAAATACATTTTGGACGTTAACACTAAGTTTTACGCTTAAATATTGTACAATTTTAATAAAATTGATTGCGATTCAACGTTGAACATCCAATATGGTCATTCAAAATGTGTTGATGTAACTTCAAGTTGGTATTTAGAGTTTTCTAAAAGAGTTTTGATTGTCAATGCATAATGAAATCAATCTAAAAATATGTTTATAACATGAAACAGTAGATTTTACTAGTGAATATCTCGAACTATGACATAAATTGTTCAACATTTAACGACACATATGCTTGTTCAAAATTTATTTTTGTGACTCTAAACTAGTATATATGGATTTTTATGTATATTACAATGTAGAAAAACTTTGTAAATCGAATTAAAAATGCATTTTGGACGTTAATAGGGAGTTTTACGCTTGAATATTGTACAATATTGACAAAAACTGTTGCGATTCGACATTGAACATCCAATATGGTCATTAAAAATGTGTTTCTGTAACTTTAAGTTGGTATTTAAAGTTTTCTATTAGAGTTTTCTTGGCCAAAACATAATGAAATCAATATAAAAATGCGATTAACAAATCCAACGGTCGATTATACTCATGAATTTGTCAAACTATGACCTACATTGATCAACTTTTAACAACCAATATGCTTGTTCACAATGTAGTTTTGTGATTCTAAATAATACGTATGGATTTTTTTGTTTATTATAATGTAGAAAAACATTTGAAATCAAATTAATAATACATTTTGGACGTTAACAACAAGTTTTACGCTTAAGTATTGTGCAATTTTAACAAAATTGATTGCGATTCAACATCCGATATAGTCATTCAAAATATGTTTATGTAACTTCAAGTTGGTATTTGGTGTTTTTATGTGTATCGCAATATAGAAAAACATTGGAAATCAAATTAAAAATACATTTTAGACGTTAATAGTGAGTTTTACGCTTGAATATTGTACAATATTAACAAAAATGATTGCGATTCGACATTGAACATCCAATATGGTCATTCAATATGTGTTTCTGTAACTTCAAGTTGGTATTTTAGAGTTTTCTATTAGTGTTTTCTTGGACAATAGATAATGAAATCAATCTACAAATTCGATTAGCAAATCCAATGTTCGATTATACTCGTGAATTTCTCAAACTATGCCTACATTGATGAACATTTAACAACCAATTTTCTTGTTCAAAATGTAGTTTTGTGATTGTAAATAATACGTATGGATTTTTTTGTTTATTATAATGTCGAAAAACTTTAGAAATCAAATTAAAAATATATTTTGGACGTTAACAGTAAGTTTTACGCTTAAATATTGTACAATTTTAACAAAATTGATTGCGATTCAACGTTGAACATCCAATATGGTCATTCAAAATGTGTTTATATAACTTCGAATTGGTATTTAGAGTTTTCTAAAAGAGTTTTGATTGTCAATGTATAATGAAATCAATCTAAAAATACGTTTAGAACTTGAAACAGTGGATTTTACTAGTGAATTTCTCGAACTATGACATAAATTGTTCAACATTTAACGACACATATGCTTGTTCAAAATTTATTTTTGTGACTCTAAACTAGTATATATGGATTTTTATGTATATTACAATGTAGAAAAACTTTGTAAATCGAATTAAAAATGCATTTTGGACGTTAATAGGGAGTTTTACGCTTGAATATTGTACAATATTGACAAAAACTGTTGCGATTCGACATTGAACATCCAATATGGTCATTAAAAATGTGTTTCTGTAACTTTAAGTTGGTATTTAAAGTTTTCTATTAGAGTTTTCTTGGCCAAAACATAATGAAATCAATATAAAAATGCGATTAACAAATCCAACGGTCGATTATACTCATGAATTTGTCAAACTATGACCTACATTGATCAACTTTTAACAACCAATATGCTTGTTCACAATGTAGTTTTGTGATTCTAAATAATACGTATGGATTTTTTTGTTTATTATAATGTAGAAAAACATTTGAAATCAAATTAATAATACATTTTGGACGTTAACAACAAGTTTTACGCTTAAGTATTGTGCAATTTTAACAAAATTGATTGCGATTCAACATCCGATATAGTCATTCAAAATATGTTTATGTAACTTCAAGTTGGTATTTGGTGTTTTTATGTGTATCGCAATATAGAAAAACATTGGAAATCAAATTAAAAATACATTTTAGACGTTAATAGTGAGTTTTACGCTTGAATATTGTACAATATTAACAAAAATGATTGCGATTCGACATTGAACATCCAATATGGTCATTCAATATGTGTTTCTGTAACTTCAAGTTGGTATTTTAGAGTTTTCTATTAGTGTTTTCTTGGACAATACATAATGAAATCAATCTACAAATTCGATTAGCAAATCCAATGTTCGATTATACTCGTGAATTTCTCAAACTATGCCTACATTGATGAACATTTAACAACCAATTTTCTTGTTCAAAATGTAGTTTTGTGATTGTAAATAATACGTATGGATTTTTTTGTTTATTATAATGTCGAAAAACTTTAGAAATCAAATTAAAAATATATTTTGGACGTTAACAGTAAGTTTTACGCTTAAATATTGTACAATTTTAACAAAATTGATTGCGATTCAACGTTGAACATCCAATATGGTCATTCAAAATGTGTTTATATAACTTCGAATTGGTATTTAGAGTTTTCTAAAAGAGTTTTGATTGTCAATATATAATGAAATCAATCTAAAAATACGTTTAGAACTTGAAACAGTGGATTTTACTAGTGAATTTCTCGAACTATGACATAAATTGTTCAACATTTAACGACACATATGCTTGTTCAAAATTTATTTTTGTGACTCTAAACTAGTATATATGGATTTTTATGTATATTACAATGTAGAAAAACTTTGTAAATCGAATTAAAAATGCATTTTGGACGTTAATAGGGAGTTTTACGCTTGAATATTGTACAATATTGACAAAAACTGTTGCGATTCGACATTGAACATCCAATATGGTCATTAAAAATGTGTTTCTGTAACTTTAAGTTGGTATTTAAAGTTTTCTATTAGAGTTTTCTTGGCCAAAACATAATGAAATCAATATAAAAATGCGATTAACAAATCCAACGGTCGATTATACTCATGAATTTGTCAATCTATGACCTACATTGATCAACTTTTAACAACCAATATGCTTGTTCACAATGTAGTTTTGTGATTCTAAATAATACGTATGGATTTTTTTGTTTATTATAATGTAGAAAAACATTTGAAATCAAATTAATAATACATTTTGGACGTTAACAGCAAGTTTTACGCTTAAGTATTGTGCAATTTTAACAAAATTGATTGCGATTCAACATCCGATATGGTCATTCAAAATATGTTTATGTAACTTCAAGTTGGTATTTGGTGTTTTTATGTGTATCGCAATATAGAAAAACATTGGAAATCAAATTAAAAATACATTTTAGACGTTAATAGTGAGTTTTACGCTTGAATATTGTACAATATTAACAAAAATGATTGCGATTCGACATTGAACATCCAATATGGTCATTCAATATGTGTTTCTGTGACTTCAAGTTGGTATTTTAGAGTTTTCTATTAGTGTTTTCTTGGTCAATACATAATGAAATCAATCTACAAATCCGATTAGCAAATCCAATGGTCGATTATACTCGTGAATCTCTCAAACTATGCCTACATTGATCAACATTTAACAACCAATATGCTTGTTCAAAATGTAGTTTTGTGATTGTAAATAATATGTTTGGATTTTTTTGTTTATTATAATATAGAAAAACTTTAGAAATCATATTAAAAATACATTTTGGACGTTAACACTAAGTTTTACGCTTAAATATTGTACAATTTTAATAAAATTGATTGCGATTCAACGTTGAACATCCAATATGGTCATTCAAAATGTGTTGATGTAACTTCAAGTTGGTATTTAGAGTTTTCTAAAAGAGTTTTGATTGTCAATGCATAATGAAATCAATCTAAAAATATGTTTATAACATGAAACAGTAGATTTTACTAGTGAATATCTCGAACTATGACATAAATTGTTCAACATTTAACGACACATATGCTTGTTCAAAATTTATTTTTGTGACTCTAAACTAGTATATATGGATTTTTATGTATATTACAATGTAGAAAAACTTTGTAAATCGAATTAAAAATGCATTTTGGACGTTAATAGGGAGTTTTACGCTTGAATATTGTACAATATTGACAAAAACTGTTGCGATTCGACATTGAACATCCAATATGGTCATTAAAAATGTGTTTCTGTAACTTTAAGTTGGTATTTAAAGTTTTCTATTAGAGTTTTCTTGGCCAAAACATAATGAAATCAATATAAAAATGCGATTAACAAATCCAACGGTCGATTATACTCAAGAATTTGTCAAACTATGACCTACATTGATCAACTTTTAACAACCAATATGCTTGTTCACAATGTAGTTTTGTGATTCTAAATAATACGTATGGATTTTTTTGTTTATTATAATGTAGAAAAACATTTGAAATCAAA
Organism: Forsythia viridissima; assembly: GCA_030279155.1. Lineage (NCBI taxonomy): Eukaryota > Viridiplantae > Streptophyta > Magnoliopsida > Lamiales > Oleaceae > Forsythia > Forsythia viridissima. Next base: position 18,547,752 of record CM059038.1, read on the forward strand.
TTAATAATACATTTTGGACGTTAACAGCAAGTTTTACGCTTAAGTATTGTGCAATTTTAACAAAATTGATTGCGATTCAACATCTGATATAGTCATTCAAAATATGTTTATGTAACTTCAAGTTGGTATTTGGTGTTTTTATGTGTATCGCAATATAGAAAAACATTGGAAATCAAATTAAAAATACATTTTAGACGTTAATAGTGAGTTTTACGCTTGAATATTGTACAATATTAACAAAAATGATTGCGATTCGACATTGAACATCCAATATGGTCATTCAATATGTGTTTCTGTGACTTCAAGTTGGTATTTTAGAGTTTTCTATTAGTGTTTTCTTGGTCAATACATAATGAAATCAATCTACAAATCCGATTAGCAAATCCAATGGTCGATTATACTCGTGAATCTCTCAAACTATGCCTACATTGATCAACATTTAACAACCAATATGCTTGTTCAAAATGTAGTTTTGTGATTGTAAATAATATGTTTGGATTTTTTTGTTTATTATAATATAGAAAAACTTTAGAAATCATATTAAAAATACATTTTGGACGTTAACACTAAGTTTTACGCTTAAATATTGTACAATTTTAATAAAATTGATTGCGATTCAACGTTGAACATCCAATATGGTCATTCAAAATGTGTTGATGTAACTTCAAGTTGGTATTTAGAGTTTTCTAAAAGAGTTTTGATTGTCAATGCATAATGAAATCAATCTAAAAATATGTTTATAACATGAAACAGTAGATTTTACTAGTGAATATCTCGAACTATGACATAAATTGTTCAACATTTAACGACACATATGCTTGTTCAAAATTTATTTTTGTGACTCTAAACTAGTATATATGGATTTTTATGTATATTACAATGTAGAAAAACTTTGTAAATCGAATTAAAAATGCATTTTGGACGTTAATAGGGAGTTTTACGCTTGAATATTGTACAATATTGACAAAAACTGTTGCGATTCGACATTGAACATCCAATATGGTCATTAAAAATGTGTTTCTGTAACTTTAAGTTGGTATTTAAAGTTTTCTATTAGAGTTTTCTTGGCCAAAACATAATGAAATCAATATAAAAATGCGATTAACAAATCCAACGGTCGATTATACTCAAGAATTTGTCAAACTATGACCTACATTGATCAACTTTTAACAACCAATATGCTTGTTCACAATGTAGTTTTGTGATTCTAAATAATACGTATGGATTTTTTTGTTTATTATAATGTAGAAAAACATTTGAAATCAAATTAATAATACATTTTGGACGTTAACAGCAAGTTTTACGCTTAAGTATTGTGCAATTTTAACAAAATTGATTGCGATTCAACATCTGATATAGTCATTCAAAATATGTTTATGTAACTTCAAGTTGGTATTTGGTGTTTTTATGTGTATCGCAATATAGAAAAACATTGGAAATCAAATTAAAAATACATTTTAGACGTTAATAGTGAGTTTTACGCTTGAATATTGTACAATATTAACAAGAATGATTGCGATTCGACATTGAACATCCAATATGGTCATTCAATATGTGTTTCTGTAACTTCAAGTTGGTATTTTAGAGTTTTCTATTAGTGTTTTCTTGGACAATACATAATGAAATCAATCTACAAATTCGATTAGCAAATCCAATGGTCGATTATACTCGTGAATTTCTCAAACTATGCCTACATTGATCAACATTTAACAACCAATTTTCTTGTTCAAAATGTAGTTTTGTGATTGTAAATAATACGTATGGATTTTTTTGTTTATTATAATGTCGAAAAACTTTAGAAATCAAATTAAAAATATATTTTGCAGGTTAACAGTAAGTTTTACGCTTAAATATTGTACAATTTTAATAAAATTGATTGCGATTCAACGTTGAACATCCAATATGGTCATTCAAAATGTGTTTATATAACTTCGAATTGGTATTTAGAGGTTTCTAAAAGAGTTTTGATTGTCAATGTATAATGAAATCAATCTAAAAATACGTTTAGAACTTGAAACAGTGGATTTTACTAGTGAATTTCTCGAACTATGACATAAATTGTTCAACATTTAACAACACATATGCTTGTTCAAAATTTATTTTTCGGACTCTAAACTAGTATATATGGATTCTTATGTGTATTATAATATAGAAAAACTTTGGAAATTGAATTAAAAATACATTTTGGACGTTAATAGTGAGTTTTACGCTAGAATATTGTACAATATTAACAAAAATGATTGCGATTCGACATTGAACATCCAATATGGTCATTCAAAATATGCTTCTGTAACTTCAAGTTGGTATTTAGAGTTTTCTATTAGCGTTTTCTTGGTCAATACATAATAAAATCAATCTAAAAATGCAATTAGCAAATCCAACGGTCGATTATACTCATTAATTTCTCAAACTATGACCTACATTGATCCATATTTAACAACCAATATGCTTGTTCAAAATGTAGTTTTGTGATTCTAAATAATACGTACGGATTTTTTTGTTTATTATAACGTAGAAAAACTTTAGAAATCAAATAAAAAATACATTTTGGATGTTAACAGTAAGTTTTACGCTTAAATATTGTACAATTTTAACAAAATTGATTGCGAATCAACGTTGAACATCCAATATGGTCATTCCAAATATGTTTATGTAACTTCAAGTTGGTATTTGGAGTTTTCAAAGAGTGTTTTGATTGTCAATACATAATGAAATCAATCTAAAAATACGTTTAAAACATGAAACGGTGGATTATACCAGTGAATTTCTCGAACTATGATATAAATTGTTCAACATTTAACAACACATATGCTTGTTCAAAATTTATTTTTGTGACTCTAAACTAGTATATATGGATTTTTATGTATATTACAATGTAGAAAAACTTTGGAAATCGAATTACAAATACATTTTGGACGTTAATAGTGAGTTTTACGCTTGAATATTGTACAATATCAACAAAAATGTTTGCGATTGGACATTGAACATCCAATATGGTCATTCAAAATGTGTTTCTGTAAGTTCAAGTTGGTATTTAGAGTTTTTTATTAGAGTTTTCTTGGTCAAAACATAATGAAATCAATCTAAAAATGCGATTAGCAAATCCAACGGTCGATTATACTCATGAATTTCTCAAACTATGACCTACATTGATCAACATTTAACAACCAATATGCTTGTTAAAAATGTAGTTTCGTGATTCTAAATAATACGTAAGGATTTTTTTGTTTATTATAATGTAGAAAAACTTTAGAAATCAAATTACATACATTTTGGACGTTAACAGTAAGTTTTACGCTTAAATATTGTACCATTTTAACAAAATTGATTGCAATTCAACATTGAACATCCAATATGGTCATTCAAAATGTGTTTATGTAACTTCAAGTTAGTATTTATAGTTTTCTAAAAGAGTTTTGATTGTCAATACATAATGAAATCAATCGAAAATACGTTTAGAACTTGAAACAGTGGATTATACTAGTGAATTTCTCGAACATTGACATAAATTGTTCAACATTTAACAACACATTTGATTGTTCAAAACTTATTTTTGTGACTCTAAACTAGTATATACAGATTTCTATGTGTATTATAATATGGAAAAACTTTGAAAATTGAATTAAAAAAACATTTTGGATGTTAATAGTGAGTTTTACGCAAGAATATTGTACAATATTAACAAAAATGATTTGCGATTCGACATTGAACATCTAATATGGTCATTCAAAATGTGCTTCTGTAACTTCAAGTTGGTATTTAGAGTTTTCTATTAGACTTCTCTTGGTCAATACATAATAAAATCAATCTAAAAATGCAATTAGCAAATCCAACGGTCGATTATACTCATGAATTTTTCAAACTATGACCTACATTGATCAATATTTAACAACCAATATGCTTGTTCAAAACGTAGTTATTCTAAATAATACGTAAGGATTTTTTTGTTTATTATAATGTAGAAAAACTTTAGAAATCAAATTAAAAATACATTTTGGACGTTAACAATAAGTTTTACGCTTAAATATTGTACAATTTTAACAAAATTGATTGCGATTCAACGTTGAACATCCTATATGGTCATTCAAAATGTGTCTATGTTACTTCAAGTTGGTATTTAGAGTTTTCTAAAAAAGTTTTGATTGTCAATGCATAATGAAATCAATCTAAAAATACGTTTAGAACATGAAACAGTGGATTATACTAATGAATTTCTCGAACTATGACATAAATTGTTCAACATTTAACAACACATATGCTTGTTCAAAATTTATTTTTGTTACTTTAAACTAGTATATATGGATTTCTATGTGTATTATAATATAGAAAAACTTTGGAAATTGAATTAAAAATACATTTTGGACGTTAATAGTGAGTTTTACGCTAGAATATTGTACAATATTAACAAAAATGATTGCGATTCGACATTGAACATCCAATATGGTCATTCAAAATATGCTTCTGTAACTTCAAGTTGGTATTTAGAGTTTTCTATTAGCATTTTCTTGGTCAATACATAATAAAATCAATCTAAAAATGCAATTAGCAAATCCAACGGTCGATTATACTCATTAATTTCTCAAACTATGACCTACATTGATCAATATTTAACAACCAATATGCTTGTTCAAAATGTAGTTTTATGATTCTAAATAATACGTACGGATTTTTTTGTTTATTATAACGTAGAAAAACTTTAGAAATCAAATAAAAAATACATTTTGGATGTTAACAGTAAGTTTTACGCTTAAATATTGTACAATTTTAACAAAATTGATTGCGAATCAACGTTGAACATCCAATATGGTCATTCCAAATATGTTTATGTAACTTCAAGTTGGTATTTGGAGTTTTCAAAGAGTGTTTTGATTGTCAATACATAATGAAATCAATCTAAAAATATGTTTAAAACATGAAACGGTGGATTATACCAGTGAATTTCTCGAACTATGATATAAATTGTTCAACATTTAACAACACATATGCTTGTTCAAAATTTATTTTTGTGACTCTAAACTAGTATATATGGATTTTTATGTATATTACAATGTAGAAAAACTTTGGAAATCGAATTAAAAATACATTTTGGACGTTAATAGTGAGTTTTACGCTTGAATATTGTACAATATCAACAAAAATGTTTGTGATTGGACATTGAACATCCAATATGGTCATTCAAAATGTGTTTCTGTAAGTTCAAGTTGGTATTTAGAGTTTTTTATTAGAGTTTTCTTGGTCAAAACATAATGAAATCAATCTAAAAATGCGATTAGCAAATCCAACGGTCGATTATACTCATGAATTTCTCAAACTATGACCTACATTGATCAACATTTAACAACAAATATGCTTGTTAAAAATGTAGTTTCGTGATTCTAAATAATACGTAAGGATTTTTTTGTTTATTATAATGTAGAAAAATTCTAGAAATCAAATTACATACATTTTGGACGTTAACAGTAAGTTGTACGCTTAAAATTTTTGGATTGATTTCATTATGTTTTGACCAAGAAAACTCTAATAGAAAACTCTAAATACCAATTTGAAGTTACAGAAACACATTTTGAATGACCATATTGGTTGTTCAATGTCGAATCGCAATAGTTTTTGTCAATATTGTACAATATTCAAGCGTAAATCTCACTATTAACGTCCAAAATGTATTTTTAATTCGATTTCCAAAGTTTTTCTACATTTTAATATACATAAAAATCCATATATACTAGTTTAGAGTCACAAAAATAAATTTTGAACAAGCCTATGTGTTGTTAAATGTTCAACAATTTATGTCATAGTTCGAGAAATTCATTAGTATAATCCACTGTTTCATGTTCTAAACGTATTTTTAGATTGATTTCATTATGTATTGACAATTAAAACACTTTTAGAAAACTCTAAATACCAACTTAAAGTTATATATACACATTTTGAATGACCATATTGGATGTTCAACGTTGAATCGCAATCAATTTTGTTAAAATTGTACAATATTTAGGCGTAAAACTTACTGTTAACGTCCAAAATGTATTTTTGATTGGATTTCTAAAGTTTTTCTACATTATAATAAACAAAAAAATCCAAACGTATTATTTACAATCACAAAACTACATTTTGAACAAGCATATTTGTTGTTAAATGTTGATCAATGTAGGTCATAGTTTGAGAAATTCACGAGTATAATCGACCATTGGATTTGCTAATCGGATTTGTAGATTGATTTCATTATGTATTGACCAAGAAAACTCTAATAGAAAACTCTAAATACCAACTTGAAGTTACAGAAACACATTTTGAATGACCATATTGGATGTTCAATGTCGAATCGCAATCATTTTTGTTAATATTGTACAATATTCAAGCGTAAAACTCACTATTAACGTCTATAATGTATTTTTAATTCAATTTCTAAAGTTTTTCTATATTATAATACACATAAAAATCCATATATACTAGTTTAGAGTCAGAAAAATAAATTTTGAACAAGCATATGTGTTGTTAAATGTTGAACAATTTATGTCATAGTTCGAGAAATTCATTAGTATAATCCACTGTTTCATGTTCTAAACGTATGTTTAGATTGATTTCATTATGTATTGACAATTAAAACTCTTTTAAAAAACTCTAAATACCAACTTAAAGTTATATATACACATTTTGAATGACCATATTGGATGTTCAACGTTGAATCGCAATCAATTTTTGTTAAAATTGTACAATATTTAGGCGTAAAACTTACTATTAACGTCCAAAATGTATTTTTGATTTGATTTCTAAAGTTTTTCTACATTATAATAAACAAAAAAATCCAAACGTATTATTTACAATCACAAAACTACATTTTGAACAAGCATATTGGTTGTTAAATGTTGATCAATGTAGGTCATAGTTTGAGAAATTCACGAGTATAATCGACCATTGGATATGCTAATCGGATTTGTAGATTGATTTCATTATGTATTGACCAGGAAAACTCTAATAAAAAACTCTAAATACCAACTTGAAGTTACAGAAACACATTTTGAATGACCATATTAGATGTTCAATGTCGAATCGCAGTCATTTTTGTTAATATTGTACAATATTCAAGCGTAAAACTCACTATTAACGTCCAAAATGTATTTTTAATTTGATTTCCAAAGTTTTTCTACATTATAATACACATAAAAATCCATATATACTAGTTTAGAGTCACAAAAATAAATTTTGAACAAGCATACGTGTCGTTAAATGTTGAACAATTTACGCCATAGTTCAAGAAATTCACTAGCATAATACACTGTTTCATGTTCTAAACGTATTTTTAGATTGATTTCATTATGTATTGACAATCAAAACTCTTTTAGAAAACTCCAAATACCAACTTGAAGTTACATAAACATATTTTGAATGACCATATTGGATGTTCAACGTTGAATTGCAATCAATTTTGTTAAAATTGCACAATACTTAAGCGTAAAACTTGCTGTTAACTTCTAAAACGTATTTTTAATTTGATTTCTAAAGTTTTTCTACAATATAATAAACAAAATAATCCGTACGTATTATTTAGAATCACAAAACTACATTGTGAACACGCATATTGGTTGTTAAATGTTGATCAATGTAGGTCATAGTTTGAGAAATTCATGAGTATAATCGACTGTTGGATTTGCTAATCTCATTTTTAGATTGATTTCATTATGTTCTGACCAAGAAAACTCTAATAGAAAACTCTAAATACCAACTTGAAGTTACAGAAACACATTTTGAATGACCATATTGGATGTTCAATGTCGAATCGCAATCATTTTTGTTAATATTGTACAATATTCAAGCGTAAAACTCACTATTAACGTCCAAAATGTATTTTTAATTCAATTTCCAATGTTTTTCTATATGATAATACACATAAAAATCCATACATACTAGTTTAGAGTCACAAAAATAAATTTTGAACAATCATATGTGTTGTTAAATGTTGAACAATTTATGTCATAGTTCGTGAAATTCACTTGTATAATCCACTGTTTCATGTTCTAAATGTATTTTCAGATTGATTTCATTATGCATTGACAAACAAAACTCTTTTAGAAAACTCTAAATACCAACTTGAAGTTACATAAACACATTTTGAATGACCATTTTGGCTGTTCAACGTTGAATCGCAATCAATTTTTGTTAAAATTGTACAATATTTAAGCGTAAAACTTTTTGTTAACGTCCAAAATATATTTTTAATTTGATTTCTAAAGTTTTTCTACAGTATAATAAACAAAAAAATCCATACGTATTATTTACAATCACAAAACTACATTTTGAACAAGCATATTGGTTGTTAAATGTTGATCAATGTAGGTCATAGTTTGAGAAATTCACGAGTATAATCGACCATTGGATTTGCTAATCGGATTTGTAGATTGATTTCATTATATATTGACCAGGAAAACTCTAATAGAAAACTCTAAATACCAACTTGAAGTTACAGAAACACATTTTGAATGACCATATTAGATGTTCAATGTCGAATCGCAGTCATTTTTGTTAATATTGTACAATATTCAAGCGTAAAACTCACTATTAACGTCCAAAATGTATTTTTAATTCGATTTCCAAAGTTTTTCTACATTGTAATACACATAAAAATCCATATATACTAGTTTAGAGTCACAAAAATAAATTTTGAACAAGCATATGTGTTGTTAAATGTTGAACAATTTATGTCATAGTTCGAGAAATTCACTAGTAAAATCCACTGTTTCATGTTCTAAACGTATTTTTAGATTGATTTCATTATGCATTGACAATCAAAACTCTTTTAGAAAACTCTAAATACCAATTTGAAGTTACATAAACACATTTTGAATGACCATATTGGATGTTCAACGTTGAAACTCAATCAATTTTGTTAAAATTGTACAATATTTAAGCGTAAAACTTACTGTTAACGTCCAAAATATATTTTTAATTTGATTTCTAAAGTTTTTCTACATTATAATAAACCAAAAAATCCATACGTATTATTTACAATCACAAAACTACATTTTGAACAAGCATATTGGTTGTTAAATGTTGATCAATGTAGGTCATAGTTTGAGAAATTCACGAGTATAATCGACCATTGGATTTGCTAATCGGATTTGTAGATTGATTTCATTATGTATTGACCAAGAAAACTCTAATAGAAAACTCTAAATACCAACTTGAAGTTACAGAAACACATTTTGAATGACCATATTGGATGTTCAATGTCAAATCGCAATCATTTTTATTGATATTGTACAATATTCAAGCGTAAAACTCACTATTAACGTCCATAATGTATTTTTAATTCAATTTCCAAAGTTTTTCTATATTATAATACACATAAAAATCCATATATACTAGTTTAGAGTGACAAAAATAAATTTTGAACAAGCATATGTGTTGTTAAATGTTGAACAATTTATGTCATAGTTCGAGAAATTCATTAGTATAATCCACTGTTTCATGTTCTAAACGTATTTTCAGATTGATTTCATTATGTATTGACAATCAAAACTCTTTTAGAAAACTCTAAATACCAACTTAAAGTTACATAGACACATTTTGAATGACCATATTGGATGTTCAACGTTGAATCGCAATCAATTTTGTTAAAATTGTACAATATTTAAGCGTAAAACTTACTGTTAACATCCAAAACGAATTTTTAATTTGATTTCTAAAGTTTTTCTACATTACAATAAACAAAAAAATCCATACGTATTATTTACAATCACAAAACTGCATTTCAACAAGCATATTGGTTGTTAAATGTTGATCAATGTAGGTCATAGTTTGAGAAATTCACGAGTATAATCAACCATTGAATTTGCTAATCGGATTTGTAGATTGATTTCATTATGTATTGACCAAGAAAACTCTAATAGAAAACTCTAAATACCAACTTGAACTTACAGAAACACAATTTGAATGACCATATTGGATGTTCAATGTCAAATCGCAATCATTTTTGTTGATATTGTACAATATTCAAGCGTAAAACTCACTATTAACGTCCAGAATGTATTTTTAATTCAATTTCCAAAGTTTTTCTATATTATGATACACATAAAAAACCATATATACTAGTTTAGAGTCACAAAAACAAATTTTGAACAATCATATGTGTTGTTAAATGTTGAACAATATATGTCATTGTTCGAGAAATTCACTAGTATAATCCACTGTTTAATATTTTAAACGTATTTTTAGATTGATTTCATTATGCATTGACAATCAAAACTCTTTTAGAAAACTCTAAATACCAACTTAAAGTTACATAGACACATTTGGAATGCCCATATTGGATGTTTAACGTTGAATCGCAATCAATTTTGTTAAAATTGTACAATATTTAAGTGTAAAACTTACTGTTAACGTCCAAAATGTATTTTTAATTTGATTTCTAAAGTTTTTCTACATTATAATAAACAAAAAAATCCATACGTATTATTTACAATCACAAAACTACATTTTCAACAAGCATATTGGTTGTTAAATGTTGATCAATGTAAGTCATAGTTTAAGAAATTCACGAGTATAATCGACCATTGGATTTGCTAATCGGATTTGTAGATTGATTTCATTTTCTATTGACCAAGAAAACTCTAATAGAAAACTCTAAATACCAACTTTAACTTAAAGAAACACATTTTGAATGACCATATTGGATGTTCAATGTCAAATAGCAATCATTTTGTTGATGTTGTACAATATTCAAGCGTAAAACCCACTATTAACGTCCAAAATGTATTTTTAATTCGATTTCTAAAGTTTTTATACATTATAATATACATAAAAACCCATATATACAAGTTTAGAGTCACAAAAATAAATTTTGCACAAGCATATGTGTTGTTAAATGTTGAACAATTTATTTCATAGTTCGAGAAATTCACTGGTATAATCCACTGTTTCATGTTCTAAACGTATTTTTAGATTGATTTCATTATGTATTGACAATCAAAACACTCTTTGAAAACTCCAAATACCAACTTGAAGTTACAGAATCACATTTTGAATGACCATATTAGATGTTCAATGTCAAATCGCAATCATTTTTGTTAATATTGTACAATATTCAAGTGTAAAACGCACTATTAACGTCCAAAATGTATTTTTAATTCAATTTCCAAAGTTTTTCTATAATATAATACACATAAAAATCCATATATACTAGTTTAGAGTCACAAAAATAAATTTTGATCAATCATATGTGTTGTTAAATGTTGAACAATTTATGTCATTGTTCTAGAAATTCACTAGTATAATCCACTGTTTCATGTTCTAAACGTATTTTAGATTGATTTCATTATGTATTGACAACCAAAACTCTTTTGGAAAACTATAAATACGAACTTGAAGTTACATAAACACATTTTGAATGATCATATTGGATGTTCAACGTTGATTCGCAATCAATTTTGTTAAAATTGTACAATATTTAAGCGTAAAACTTACTGTTAACATCCAAAATGTATTTTTAATTTCATTTCTAAAGTTTTTCTACATTATAATAAACAAAAAAAAAGCCTTACGTATTATTTAGAATCACAAAACTACATTTTGAACAAGCATATTGGTTGTTAAATATTGATCAATGTAGGTCATAGTTTGAGAAATTCATGAGTATAATCGACCGTTGGATTTGCTAATTGCATTTTTAGATTGATTTTATTATGTATTGACCAAGAAAAGTCTAATAGAAAACTCTAAATACCAACTTGAAGTTACAGAAGCACATTTTGAATAACCATATTAGATGTTCAATGTCGAATCGCAAATCATTTTTGTTAATATTGTACAATATTCTAGCGTAAAACTCACTATTAACATCCAAAATGTATTTTTAATTCAATTTCCAAAGTTTTTCTATATTATAATACACATAGAAATCCATATATACTAGTTTAAAGTAACAAAAATAAATTTTGAACAAGCATATGTGTTGTTAAATGTTGAACAATTTATGTCATAGTTCGAGAAATTCATTAGTATAATCCACTGTTTCATGTTCTAAACGTATTTTTAGATTGATTTCATTATGCATTGACAATCAAAACTTTTTTGGAAAACTCTAAATACCAACTTGAAGTTACATAGACACATTTTGAATGACCATATAGGATGTTCAACGTTGAATCGCAATCAATTTTGTTAAAATTGTACAATATTTAAGCGTAAAACTTACTGTTAACGTCCAAAATGTATTTTTAATTTGATTTCTAAAGTTTTTCTACAATATAATAAACAAAAAATCCTTACGTATTATTTAGAATCACAAAACTACATTTTGAACAAGCATATTGGTTGTTAAATATTGATCAATGTAGGTCATAGTTTGAGAAATTCATGAGTATAATCGACCGTTGGATTTGCTAATTGCATTTTTAGATAGATTTTATTATGTATTGACCAAGAAAAGTCTAATAGAAAACTCTAAATACCAACTTGAAGTTACAGAAGCACATTTTGAATGACCATATTAGAAGTTCAATGTCGAATCGCAAATCATTTTTGTTAATATTATACAATATTCTTGCGTAAAACTCACTATTAACATCCAAAATGTATTTTTAATTCAATTTTCAAAGTTTTTCCATATTATAATACACATAGAAATCCGTATATACTAGTTTAGAGTCACAAAAATAAGTTTTGAACAATCAAATGTGTTGTTAAATGTTGAACAATTTATGTCATTGTTCGAGAAATTCACTAGTATAATCCACTGATTCATGTTCTAAACGTATTTTCGATTGATTTCATTATGTATTGACAATCAAAAATCTTTTAAAAAACTATAAATACCAACTTGAAGTTACATAAACACATTTTGAATGACCATATTGGATGTTCAATGTTAAATCGCAATTAGCAAATCCAACGGTCGATTATACTCATGAATTTCTCAAACTATGACCCACATTGATCAACATTTAACAATCAATATGCTTGTTCACAATGTAGTTTTGTGATTCTAAATAATACGTATGGATTTTTTTGTTTATTATAATGTAGAAAAACTTTAGAAATCAAATTAAAAATACGTTTTAGACGTTAACATCAAGTTTTACGCTTAAGTATTCGGCAATTTTAACAAAATTGATTGCGATTCAACGGTGAACATCCAATATGGTCATTCAAAATGTGTATATATAACTTTAAGTTGGTATTTAGAGTTTTCTAAAAGAGTTTTAATTGTCAATACATAATGAAATCAATCTAAAAATACGTTTAGAACATGAAAAAGTGGATTATACTAATGAATTTCTCGAACTATGACATAAATTGTTCAACATTTAACAACACATATGCTTGTTCAAAATTTATTTTTGTGACTCCAAACTAATATATATGGATTTTTAAGTGTATTATAATGTAGAAAAACTTTAGAAATTGAATTAAAAATACATTTTGGACGTTAATAGTGAGTTTTACGCTTGAATATTGTACAATATTAACAAAAATGATTGCGATTCGACATTGAACATCCAATATGGTCATTCAAAATGTGTTTCTGTAACTTCAAGTTGGTATTTAGAGTTTTCTATTAGAGTTTTCTTGGTCAATACATAATGAAATCAATCTACAAATCCGATTAGCAAATCCAATGGTCGATTATACTCGTGAATTCTCAAACTATGACCTACATTGATCAACATTTAACAACCAATATGCTTGTTCAAAATGTAGTTTTGTGATTGTAAATAATACGTATGGATTTTTTTGTTTATTATAATGTAGAAAAACTTTAGAAATCAAATTAAAAATATATTTTGGACGTTAACAATAAGTTTTACGCTTAAATATTGTACAATTTTACGCTTAAATATTGTACAATTAAAAATACATTTTGGACGTTAATAGTGAGTTTTACGCTTAAATATTGTACAATATTAACAAAAATGATTGGGATTCGACATTGAACATCCAATATGGTCATTCAAAATGTGTTTCTGTAACTTCAAGTTGGAATTTAGAGTTTTCTATTAGAGTTTTCTTGGTCAAAACATAATGAAATCAATCCAAAAATGAGATTAGCAAATCCAACAGTCGATTATACTCATGAATTTCTCAAACTATGACCTACATTGATCAACATTTAACAACCAATATGCGTGTTCACAATGTAGTTTTGTGATTCTAAATAATACGTAGGGATTATTTTTTTTATTATATTGTAGAAAAACTTTAGAAATCAAATTAAAAATACGTTTTAGAAGTTAACAGCAAGTTTTACGCTTAAGTATTGTGCAATTTTATCAAAATTGATTGCAATTCAACGTTGAACATCCAATATGGTCATTCAAAATATGTTTATGTAACTTCAAGTTGGTATTTGGAGTTTTCTAAAAGAGTTTTGATTGTCAATACATAATGAAATCAATCTAAAAATACGTTTAGAACATGAAACAGTGTATTATGCTAGTGAATTTCTCGAACTATGGCGTAAATTGTTCAACATTTAACGACACGTATGCTTGTTCAAAATTTATTTTTGTGACTCTAAACTAGTATATATGGATTTTTATGTGTATTATAATATAGAAAAACTTTGGAAATCAAATTAAAAATACGTTTTGGACGTTAATAGTGAGTTTTACGCTTGAATATTGTACAATATTAACAAAAATGATTGCGATTCGACATTGAGCATCGAATATGGTCCTTCAAAATGTGTTTCTGTAACTTCAAGTTGGTATTTAAAGTTTTCTATTAGAGTTTTCTTGGTCAATACATAATGAAATCAATCTACAAATCCGATTAGCAAATTCAATGGTCGATTATACTCGTGATTTTCTCAAACTATGACATACATTGATCAACATTTAACAACCAATATGCTTGTTCAAAATGTAGTTTTGTGATTATAAATAATACGTATTGATTTTTTTGTTTATTATAATGTAGAAAAACTTTAGAAATCAAATCAAAAATACATTTTGGACGTTAACAGTAAGTTTTACGCCTAAATATTGTACAATTTTAACAAAATTGATTGCGATTCAACGTTGAACATCCAATATGGTCATTCAAAATGTGTATATATAACTTTAAGTTGGTATTTAGAGTTTTCTAAAAGAGTTTTAATTGTCAATACATAATGAAATCAATCTAAAAATACGTTTAGAACATGAAACAGTGGATTATACTAATGAATTTCTCGAACTATGACATAAATTGTTCAACATTTAACAACACATATGCTTGTTCAAAATTTATTTTTGTGACTCCAAACTAGTATATATGGATTTTTATGTGTATTATAATGTAGAAAAACTTTATAAATTGAATTAAAAATACATATTGGACGTTAATAGTGAGTTTTACGCTTGAATATTGTACAATATTAACAAAAATGATTGCGATTCGACATTGAACATCCAATATGGTCATTCAAAATGTGTTTCTGTAACTTCAAGTTGGTATTTAGAGTTTTCTATTAGAGTTTTCTTGGTCAATACATAATGAAATCAATCTACAAATCCGATTAGCAAATCCAATGGTCGATTATACTCGTGAATTCTCAAACTATGACCTACATTGATCAACATTTAACAACCAATATGCTTGTTCAAAATGTAGTTTTGTGATTGTAAATAATACGTATGGATTTTTTTGTTTATTATAATGTAGAAAAACTTTAGAAATCAAATTAAAAATATATTTTGGACGTTAACAATAAGTTTTACGCTTAAATATTGTACAATTTTACGCTTAAATATTGTACAATTAAAAATACATTTTGGACGTTAATAGTGAGTTTTACGCTTAAATATTGTACAATATTAACAAAAATGATTGGGATTCGACATTGAACATCCAATATGGTCATTCAAAATATGTTTATGCAACTTCAAGTTGGTATTTGGAGTTTTCTAAAAGAGTTTTGATTGTCAATACATAATGAAATCTATCTAAAAATACGTTTGTCACATGAAACAGTGGATTATGCTAGTGAATTTCTCGAACTATGACATAACTTGTTCAACATTTAACGACACATATGCTTGTTCAAAATTTATTTTTGTGACTCTAAACTAGTATATATGGATTTTTATGTGTATTATAATGTAGAAAAACTTTGGAAATCGAATTAAAAATATATTTTCGACATTAATAGTGACTTTTACGCTTGAATATTGTACAATATTAACAAAAATGATTGCGATTCGACATTGAACATCCAATATGGTCCTTCAAAATGTGTTTCTGTAACTTCAAGTTGGTATTTAAAGTTTTCTATTAGAGTTTTCTTGGTCAATACATAATGAAATCAATCTACAAATCCGATTAGCAAATTCAATGGTCGATTATACTCGTGAATTTCTCAAACTATGACCTACATTGATCAACATTTAACAACCAATATGCTTGTTCAAAATGTAGTTTTGTGATTGTAAATAATACGTATGGATTTTTTTGTTTATTATAATGTAGAAAAAATTTAGAAATCAAATTAAAAATATATTTCGGACGTTAACAGTAAGTTTTACGCTTAAATATTGTACAATTTTAACAAAATTGATTGCGATTCAACGTTGAACATCCAATATGGTCATTCAAAATGTGTTTATGTAACTTCAAGTTGGTATTTAGAGTTTTCTAAAAGAGTTTTGATTGTCAATGCATAATGAAATCAATCTAAAAATACGTTTAGAACATGAAACAGTGGATTATACAAGTGAATTTCATGAACTATGACATAAATTGTTCAACATTTAACAACACATATGATTGTTCAAAATTTATTTTTGTGACTCTAAATTTGTATGTATGGATTTTTATGTGTATTATAATATAGAAAAACATTGAAAATTGAATTAAAAATACATTTTGGACGTTAATAGTGAGTTTTACGCTTGAATATTGTACAATATTAACAAAAATGATTGCGATTCGACATTGAACATCCAATATGGTCATTCAAAATATGTTTCTGTAACTTCAAGTTGGTATTTAGAGTTTTCTATTAGAGTTTTCTTGGTCAAAACATAATGAAATCAATCTAAAAATGCGATTAGCAAATCCAACAATCTATTATACTCATGAATTTCTCAAACTATGACCTACATTGATCAACATTTAACAACCAATATGCGTGTTCACAATGTAGTTTTGTGATTCTAAATAATACGTACGGATTATTTTGTTTATTATAATGTAGAAAAACTTTAGAAATCAAATTAAAAATACGTTTTAGACGTTAACAACAAGTTTTACGCTTAAGTATTGTGCAATTTTAACAAAATTGATTGCGATTCAACGTTGAACATCCAATATGGTCATTCAAAATATGTTTATGTAACTTCAAGTTGGTATTTGGAGTTTTCTAAAAGAGTTTTGATTGTCAATACATAATGAAATCAATCTAAAAATACGTTTAGAACATGAAACAGTGGATTATGCTAGTGAATTTCTCGAACTATGACATAAATTGTTCAACATTTAACGACACATATGCTTGTTCAAAATTTATTTTTGTGACTCTAAACTAGTATATATGGATTTTTATGTGTATTATAATGTAGAAAAACTTTGGAAATCGAATTAAAAATACATTTTGGACGTTAATAGTGATATTTACGCTTGAATATTGTACAATATTAACAAAAATGATTGCGATTCGACATTGAGCATCCAATATGGTCCTTCAAAATGTGTTTCTGTACGTTCAAGTTGGTATTTAAAGTTTTCTGTCAGAGTTTTCTTGGTCAATACATAATGAAATCAATCTACAAATCCGATTAGCAAATCCAATGGTCGATTATACTCGTGAATTTCTCAAACTATGACCAACATTGATCAACATTTAACAACCATTATGCTTGTTCAAAATGTAGTTTTGTGATTGTAAATAATACGTATGGATTTTTTTGTTTATTATAATGTAGAAAAACTTTAGAAATCAAATTAAAAATACATTTTGGACGTTAACAGCAAGTTTTACGTTTAAGTATTGTACCATTTTAACAAAATTGATTGCCATTCAACGTTGAACATCCAATATGGTCTTTCAAAATATGTTTATGTAACTTCAAGTTGGTATTTGGAGTTTTCTAAAAGAGTTTTGATTGTCAAAACATAATGAAATCAATCTAAAAATACGTTTAGAACATGAAACAGTGGATTATGCTAGTGAATTTCTCGAACTATGACATAAATTGTTCAACATTTAACAACACATATGCTTGTTCAAAATTTATTTTTGTGACTCTAAACTAGTATATATGGATTTTTATGTGTATAATAATGTAGAAAAACTTTGGAAATCGAATTAAAAATACATTTTGGACGTTAATAGTGAGTTTTACAATTGAATATTGTACAATATTAACAAAAATGATTGCGATTCGACATTGAGCATCCAATATGGTCCTGCAAAATGTGTTTCTGTAACTTCAAGTTGGTATTTAAAGTTTTCTATTAGAGTTTTCTTGGTCAATACATAATGAAATCAATCTACAAATTCGATTAGCAAATTCAATGGTCGATTATACTCGTGAATTTCTCAAACTATGACCTACATTGATCAACATTTAACAACCAATATGCTTGTTCAAAATGTAGTTTTGTCATTGTAAATAATACGTATGGATTTTTTTGTTTATTATAATGTAGAAAAACTTTAGAAATCAAATTAAAAATATATTTTGGACGTTAACAGTAAGTTTTACGCTTAAATATTGTACAATTTTAACAAAATTGATTGCGTTTCAACGTTGAACATCCAATATGGTCATTCAAAATGTGTTAATGTAACTTCAAGTTGGTATTTAGAGTTTTCTAAAAGAGTTTTGATTGTCAATGCATAATGAAATCAATCTAAAAATACGTTTAGAACATGAAACAGTGGATTATGCTAGTGAATTTGTCGAACTATGACATAAATTGTTCAACATTTAACGACACATATGCTTGTTCAAAATTTATTTTTGTGACTCTAAACTAGTATATATGGATTTTTATGTGTATTATAATGTAGAAAAACTTTGGAAATCGAATTAAAAATACATTTTGGACGTTAATAGTGATATTTACGCTTGAATATTGTACAATATTAACAAAAATGGTTGCGATTCGACATTGAGCATCCAATATGGTCCTTCAAAATGTGTTTCTGTACGTTCAAGTTGGTATTTAAAGTTTTCTGTCAGAGTTTTCTTGGTCAATACATAATGAAATCAATCTACAAATCCGATTAGCAAATCCAATGGTCGATTATACTCGTGAATTTCTCAAACTATGACCAACATTGATCAACATTTAACAACCATTATGCTTGTTCAAAATGTAGTTTTGTGATTGTAAATAAAACGTATGGATTTTTTTGTTTATTATAATGTAGAAAAACTTTAGAAATCAAATTAAAAATACATTTTGGACGTTAACAGCAAGTTTTACGTTTAAGTATTGTACCATTTTAACAAAATTGATTGCCATTCAACGTTGAACATCCAATATGGTCATTCAAAATATGTTTATGTAACTTCAAGTTGGTATTTGGAGTTTTCTAAAAGAGTTTTGATTGTCAAAACATAATGAAATCAATCTAAAAATACGTTTAGAACATGAAACAGTGGATTATGCTAGTGAATTTCTCGAACTATGACATAAATTGTTCAACATTTAACAACACATATGCTTGTTCAAAATTTATTTTTGTGACTCTAAACTAGTATATATGGATTTTTATGTGTATAATAATGTAGAAAAACTTTGGAAATCGAATTAAAAATACATTTTGGACGTTAATAGTGAGATTAACAATTGAATATTGTACAATATTAACAAAAATGATTGCGATTCGACATTGAGCATCCAATATGGTCCTGCAAAATGTGTTTCTGTAACTTCAAGTTGGTATTTAAAGTTTTCTATTAGAGTTTTCTTGGTCAATACATAATGAAATCAATCTACAAATTCGATTAGCAAATTCAATGGTCGATTATACTCGTGAATTTCTCAAACTATGACCTACATTGATCAACATTTAACAACCAATATGCATGTTCAAAATGTAGTTTTGTGATTGTAAATAATACGTATGGATTTTTTTGTTTATTATAATGTAGAAAAACTTTAGAAATCAAATTAAAAATATATTTTGGACGTTAACAGTAAGTTTTACGCTTAAATATTGTACAATTTTAACAAAATTGATTGCGTTTCAACGTTGAACATCCAATATGGTCATTCAAAATGTGTTTATGTAACTTCAAGTTGGTATTTAGAGTTTTCTAAAAGAGTTTTGATTGTCAATGCATAATGAAATCAATCTAAAAATACGTTTAGAACATGAAACAGTGGATTATGCTAGTGAATTTCTCGAACTATGACATAAATTGTTCAACATTTAACGACACATATGCTTGTTCAAAATTTATTTTTGTGACTCTAAACTAGTATATATGGATTTTTATGTGAATTATAATGTAGAAAAACTTTGGAAATCGAATTAAAAATACATTTTGGACGTTAATAGTGATATTTACGCTTGAATATTGTACAATATTAACAAAAAGGATTGCGATTCGACATTGAGCATCCAATATGGTCCTTCAAAATGTGTTTCTGTACGTTCAAGTTGGTATTTAAAGTTTTCTATCAGAGTTTTCTTGGTCAATACATAATGAAATCAATCTACAAATCCGATTAGCAAATCCAATGGTCGATTATACTCGTGAATTTCTCAAACTATGACCAACATTGATCAACATTTAACAACCATTATGCTTGTTCAAAATGTAGTTTTGTGATTGTAAATAATACGTATGGATTTTTTTGTTTATTATAATGTAGAAAAACTTTAGAAATCAAATTAAAAATAAATTTTGGACGTTAACAGCAAGTTTTACGTTTAAGTATTGTACCATTTTAACAAAATTGATTGCCATTCAACGTTGAACATCCAATATGGTCTTTCAAAATATGTTTATGTAACTTCAAGTTTGTATTTGGAGTTTTCTAAAAGAGTTTTGATTGTAAAAACATAATGAAATCAATCTAAAAATACGTTTAGAACATGAAACAGTGGATTATGCTAGTGAATTTCTCGAACTATGACATAAATTGTTCAACATTTAACAACACATATGCTTGTTCAAAATTTATTTTTGTGACTCCAAACTAGTATATATGGATTTTTATGTGTATAATAATGTAGAAAAACTTTGGAAATCGAATTAAAAATACATTTTGGACGTTAATAGTGAGTTTTACAATTGAATATTGTACAATATTAACAAAAATGATTGCGATTCGACATTGAGCATCCAATATGGTCCTGCAAAATGTGTTTCTGTAACTTCAAGTTGGTATTTAAAGTTTTCTATTAGAGTTTTCTTGGTCAATACATAATGAAATCAATCTACAAATTCGATTAGCAAATTCAAAGGTCGATTATACTCGTGAATTTCTCAAACTATGACCTACATTGATCAACATTTAACAACCAATATGCGTGTTCAAAATGTAGTTTTGTGATTGTAAATAATACGTATGGATTTTTTTGTTTATTATAATGTAGAAAAACTTTAGAAATCAAATTAAAAATATATTTTGGACGTTAACAGTAAGTTTTACGCTTAAATATTGTACAATTTTAACAAAATTGATTGCGTTTCAACGTTGAACATCCAATATGGTCATTAAAAAATGTGTTTATGTAACTTCAAGTTGGTATTTAGAGTTTTCTAAAAGAGTTTTGATTGTCAATGCATAATGAAATCAATCTAAAAATACGTTTAGAACATGAAACAGTGGATTATGCTAGTGAATTTCTCGAACTATGACATAAATTGTTCAACATTTAACGACACATATGCTTGTTCAAAATTTATTTTTGTGACTCTAAACTAGTATATATGGATTTTTATGTGTATTATAATGTAGAAAAACTTTGGAAATCGAATTAAAAATACATTTTGGACGTTAATAGTGATATTTACGCTTGAATATTGTACAATATTAACAAAAAGGATTGCGATTCGACATTGAGCATCCAATATGGTCCTTCAAAATGTGTTTCTGTACGTTCAAGTTGGTATTTAAAGTTTTCTGTCAGAGTTTTCTTGGTCAATACATAATGAAATCAATCTACAAATTCGATTAGCAAATTCAAAGGTCGATTATACTCGTGAATTTCTCAAACTATGACCTACATTGATCAACATTTAACAACCAATATGCGTGTTCAAAATGTAGTTTTGTGATTGTAAATAATACGTATGGATTTTTTTGTTTATTATAATGTAGAAAAACTTTAGAAATCAAATTAAAAATATATTTTGGACGTTAACAGTAAGTTTTACGCTTAAATATTGTACAATTTTAACAAAATTGATTGCGTTTCAACGTTGAACATCCAATATGGTCATTAAAAAATGTGTTTATGTAACTTCAAGTTGGTATTTAGAGTTTTCTAAAAGAGTTTTGATTGTCAATGCATAATGAAATCAATCTAAAAATACGTTTAGAACATGAAACAGTGGATTATGCTAGTGAATTTCTCGAACTATGACATAACTTGTTCAACATATAACGACACATATGCTTGTTCAAAATTTATTTTTGTGACTCTAAACTAGTATATATGGATTTTTATGTGTATTATAATGTAGAAAAATTTTGGAAATCGAATTAAAAATACATTTTCGACGTTAATAGTGAGTTTTACGCTTGAATATTGTACAATATTAACAAAAATGGTTGCCATTCGACATTGAGCATCCAATATGGTCCTTCAAAATGTGTTTCTGTATGTTCAAGTTGGTATTTAAAGTTTTCTGTTAGAGTTTTCTTGGTCAATACATAATGAAATCAATCTACAAATCCGATTAGCAAATCCAACGGTCGATTATACTCGTAAATTTCTCAAACTATGACCTACATTGATCAACATTTAACAACCAATATGGTTGTTCAAAATGTAGTTTTGTGATTGTAAATAATACGTATGGATTTTTTTGTTTATTACAATGTAGAAAAACTTTAGAAATCAAATTAAAAATATATTTTGGACGTTAACAGTAAGTTTTACGCTTAAATATTGTACAATTTTAACAAAATTGATTGCGATTCAACGTTGAACATCCAATATGGTCATTCAAAATGTGTTTATGTAACTTCAAGTTGGGATTTAGAGTTTTCTAAAAGAGTTTTGATTGTCAATGCATAATGAAATCAATCTAAAAATACGTTTAGAACATGAAACAGTGGATTATGCTAGTGAATTTCTCGAACTATGACATAAATTGTTCAACATTTAACGACACATATGCTTGTTCAAAATTTATTTTTGTGACTCTAAACTAGTATATATGGATTTTTATGTGTATTATAATGTAGAAAAACTTTGGAAATCGAATTAAAAATACATTTTGGACGTTAATAGTGATATTTACGCTTGAATATTGTACAATATTAACAAAAATGATTGCGATTCGACATTGAGCATCCAATATGGTCCTTCAAAATGTGTTTCTGTACGTTCAAGTTGGTATTTAAAGTTTTCTGTCAGAGTTTTCTTGGTCAATACATAATGAAATCAATCTACAAATCCGATTAGCAAACCCAATGGTCGATTATACTCGTGAATTTCTCAAACTATGACCAACATTGATCAACATTTAACAACCATTATGCTTGTTCAAAATGTAGTTTTGTGATTGTAAATAATACGTATGGATTTTTTTGTTTATTATAATGTAGAAAAATTTTAGAAATCAAATTAAAAATATATTTTGGACGTTAACAGTAAGTTTTACGCTTAAATATTGTACAATTTTAACAAAATTGATTGCGATTCAACGTTGAACATCCAATATGGTCATTCAAAATGTGTTTATGTAACTTCAAGTTGGTATTTAGAGTTTTCTAAAAGAGTTTTGATTGTCAATGCATAATGAAATCAATCTAAAAATACGTTTAGAACATGAAACAGTGGATTATGCTAGTGAATTTCTCGAACTATGACATAAATTGTTCAACATTTAACGACACATATGCTTGTTCAAAATTTATTTTTGTGACTCTAAACTAGTATATATGGATTTTTATGTGTATTATAATGTAGAAAAACTTTGGAAATCGAATTAAAAATACATTTTGGACGTTAATAGTGATATTTACGCTTGAATATTGTACAATATTAACAAAAAGGATTGCGATTCGACATTGAGCATCCAATATGGTCCTTCAAAATGTGTTTCTGTACGTTCAAGTTGGTATTTAAAGTTTTCTGTCAGAGTTTTCTTGGTCAATACATAATAAAATCAATCTACAAATTCGATTAGCAAATTCAAAGGTCGATTATACTCGTGAATTTCTCAAACTATGACCTACATTGATCAACATTTAACAACCAATATGCGTGTTCAAAATGTAGTTTTGTGATTGTAAATAATACGTATGGATTTTTTTGTTTATTATAATGTAGAAAAACTTTAGAAATCAAATTAAAAATATATTTTGGACGTTAACAGTAAGTTTTACGCTTAAATATTGTACAATTTTAACAAAATTGATTGCGTTTCAACGTTGAACATCCAATATGGTCATTAAAAAATGTGTTTATGTAACTTCAAGTTGGTATTTAGAGTTTTCTAAAAGAGTTTTGATTGTCAATGCATAATGAAATCAATCTAAAAATACGTTTAGAACATGAAACAGTGGATTATGCTAGTGAATTTCTCGAACTATGACATAACTTGTTCAACATATAACGACACATATGCTTGTTCAAAATTTATTTTTGTGACTCTAAACTAGTATATATGGATTTTTATGTGTATTATAATGTAGAAAAATTTTGGAAATCGAATTAAAAATACATTTTCGACGTTAATAGTGAGTTTTACGCTTGAATATTGTACAATATTAACAAAAATGGTTGCCATTCGACATTGAGCATCCAATATGGTCCTTCAAAATGTGTTTCTGTATGTTCAAGTTGGTATTTAAAGTTTTCTGTTAGAGTTTTCTTGGTCAATACATAATGAAATCAATCTACAAATCCGATTAGCAAATCCAACGGTCGATTATACTCGTAAATTTCTCAAACTATGACCTACATTGATCAACATTTAACAACCAATATGGTTGTTCAAAATGTAGTTTTGTGATTGTAAATAATACGTATGGATTTTTTTGTTTATTACAATGTAGAAAAACTTTAGAAATCAAATTAAAAATATATTTTGGACGTTAACAGTAAGTTTTACGCTTAAATATTGTACAATTTTAACAAAATTGATTGCGATTCAACGTTGAACATCCAATATGGTCATTCAAAATGTTTTTATGTAACTTCAAGTTGGGATTTAGAGTTTTCTAAAAGAGTTTTGATTGTCAATGCATAATGAAATCAATCTAAAAATACGTTTAGAACATGAAACAGTGGATTATGCTAGTGAATTTCTCGAACTATGACATAAATTGTTCAACATTTAACGACACATATGCTTGTTCAAAATTTATTTTTGTGACTCTAAACTAGTATATATGGATTTTTATGTGTATTATAATGTAGAAAAACTTTGGAAATCGAATTAAAAATACATTTTGGACGTTAATAGTGATATTTACGCTTGAATATTGTACAATATTAACAAAAATGATTGCGATTCGACATTGAGCATCCAATATGGTCCTTCAAAATGTGTTTCTGTACGTTCAAGTTGGTATTTAAAGTTTTCTGTCAGAGTTTTCTTGGTCAATACATAATGAAATCAATCTACAAATCCGATTAGCAAACCCAATGGTCGATTATACTCGTGAATTTCTCAAACTATGACCAACATTGATCAACATTTAACAACCATTATGCTTGTTCAAAATGTAGTTTTGTGATTGTAAATAATACGTATGGATTTTTTTGTTTATTATATTGTAGAAAAATTTTAGAAATCAAATTAAAAATATATTTTGGACGTTAACAGTAAGTTTTACGCTTAAATATTGTACAATTTTAACAAAATTGATTGCGATTCAACGTTGAACATCCAATATGGTCATTCAAAATGTGTTTATGTAACTTCAAGTTGGTATTTAGAGTTTTCTAAAAGAGTTTTGATTGTCAATGCATAATGAAATCAATCTAAAAATACGTTTAGAACATGAAACAGTGGATTATGCTAGTGAATTTCTCGAACTATGACATAAATTGTTCAACATTTAACGACACATATGCTTGTTCAAAATTTATTTTTGTGACTCTAAACTAGTATATATGGATTTTTATGTGTATTATAATGTAGAAAAACTTTGGAAATCGAATTAAAAATACATTTTGGACGTTAATAGTGATATTTACGCTTGAATATTGTACAATATTAACAAAAAGGATTGCGATTCGACATTGAGCATCCAATATGGTCCTTCAAAATGTGTTTCTGTACGTTCAAGTTGGTATTTAAAGTTTTCTGTCAGAGTTTTCTTGGTCAATACATAATGAAATCAATCTACAAATCCGATTAGCAAATCCAATGGTCGATTATACTCGTGAATTTCTCAAACTATGACCAACATTGATCAACATTTAACAACCATTATGCTTGTTCAAAATGTAGTTTTGTGATTGTAAATAATACGTATGGATTTTTTTGTTTATTATAATGTAGAAAAACTTTAGAAATCAAATTAAAAATACATTTTGGACGTTAACAGCAAGTTTTACGTTTAAGTATTGTACCATTTTAACAAAATTGATTGCCATTCAACGTTGAACATCCAATATGGTCTTTCAAAATATGTTTATGTAACTTCAAGTTGGTATTTGGAGTTTTCTAAAAGAGTTTTGATTGTCAAAACATAATGAAATCAATCTAAAAATACGTTTAGAACATGAAACAGTGGATTATGCTAGTGAATTTCTCGAACTATGACATAAATTGTTCAACATTTAACAACACATATGCTTGTTCAAAATTTATTTTTGTGACTCTAAACTAGTATATATGGATTTTTATGTGTATAATAATGTAGAAAAACTTTGGAAATCGAATTAAAAATACATTTTGGACGTTAATAGTGAGTTTTACAATTGAATATTGTACAATATTAACAAAAATGATTGCGATTCGACATTGAGCATCCAATATGGTCCTGCAAAATGTGTTTCTGTAACTTCAAGTTGGTATTTAAAGTTTTCTATTAGAGTTTTCTTGGTCAATACATAATGAAATCAATCTACAAATTCGATTAGCAAATTCAATGGTCGATTATACTCGTGAATTTCTCAAACTATGACCTACATTGATCAACATTTAACAACCAATATGCGTGTTCAAAATGTAGTTTTGTGATTGTAAATAATACGTATGGATTTTTTTGTTTATTATAATGTAGAAAAACTTTAGAAATCAAATTAAAAATATATTTTGGACGTTAACAGTAAGTTTTACGCTTAAATATTGTACAATTTTAACAAAATTGATTGCGTTTCAACGTTGAACATCCAATATGGTCATTCAAAATGTGTTTATGTAACTTCAAGTTGGTATTTAGAGTTTTCTAAAAGAGTTTTGATTGTCAATGCATAATGAAATCAATCTAAAAATACGTTTAGAACATGAAACAGTGGATTATGCTAGTGAATTTCTCGAACTATGACATAAATTGTTCAACATTTAACGACACATATGCTTGTTCAAAATTTATTTTTGTGACTCTAAACTAGTATATATGGATTTTTATGTGTATTATAATGTAGAAAAACTTTGGAAATCGAATTAAATATACATTTTGGACGTTAATAGTGATATTTACGCTTGAATATTGTACAATATTAACAAAAATGATTGCGATTCGACATTGAGCATCCAATATGGTCCTTCAAAATGTGTTTCTGTACGTTCAAGTTGGTATTTAAAGATTTCTGTCAGAGTTTTCTTGGTCAATACATAATGAAATCAATCTACAAATCCGATTGGCAAATCCAATGGTCGATTATACTCGTGAATTTCTCAAACTATGACCAACATTGATCAACATTTAACAACCATTATGCTTGTTCAAAATGTAGTTTTGTGATTGTAAATAATACGTATGGATTTTTTTGTTTATTATAATGTAGAAAAATTTTAGAAATCAAATTAAAAATATATTTTGGACGTTAACAGTAAGTTTTACGCTTAAATATTGTACAATTTTAACAAAATTGATTGCGATTCAACGTTGAACATCCAATATGGTCATTCAAAATGTGTTTATGTAACTTCAAGTTGGTATTTAGAGTTTTCTAAAAGAGTTTTGATTGTCAATGCATAATGAAATCAATCTAAAAATACGTTTAGAACATGAAACAGTGGATAATGCTAGTGAATTTCTCGAACTATGACATAACTTGTTCAACATTTAACGACACATATGCTTGTTCAAAATTTATTTTTGTGATTCTAAACTAGTATATATGGATTTTTATGTGTATTATAATGTAGAAAAACTTTGGAAATCGAATTAAAAATACATTTTGGACGTTAATAGTGAGTTTTACAATTGAATATTGTACAATATTAACAAAAATGATTGCGATTCGACATTGAGCATCCAATATGGTCCTGCAAAATGTGTTTCTGTAACTTCAAGTTGGTATTTAAAGTTTTCTATTAGAGTTTTCTTGGTCAATACATAATGAAATCAATCTACAAATTCGATTAGCAAATTCAAAGGTCGATTATACTTGTGAATTTCTCAAACTATGACCTACATTGATCAACATTTAACAACCAATATGCTTGTTCAAAATGTAGTTTTGTGATTGTAAATAATACGTATGGATTTTTTTGTTTATTATAATGTAGAAAAACTTTAGAAATCAAATTAAAAATATATTTTGGACGTTAACAGTAAGTTTTACGCTTAAATATTGTACAATTTTAACAAAATTGATTGCGATTCAACGTTGAACATCCAATATGGTCATTCAAAATGTGTTTATGTAACTTCAAGTTGGTATTCAGAGTTTTCTAAAAGAGTTTTGATTGTCAATGCATAATGAAATCAATCTAAAAATACGTTTAGAACATGAAACAGTGGATTATGCTAGTGAATTTCTCGAACTATGACATAACTTGTTCAACATTTAACGACACATATGCTTGTTCAAAATTTATTTTTGTGACTCTAAACTAGTATATATGGATTTTTACGTGTATTATAATGTAGAAAAACTTTGGAAATCGAATTAAAAATACATTTTCGACGTTAATAGTGAGTTTTACGCTTGAATATTGTACAATATTAACAAAAATGATTGCGATTCGACATTGAGCATCCAATATGGTCCTTCAAAATGTGTTTCTGTACGTTCAAGTTGGTATTTAAAGTTTTCTGTTAGAGTTTTCTTAGACAATACATAATGAAATCAATCTACAAATCCGATTAGCAAATCCAACGGTCGATTATACTCGTAAATTTCTCAAACAATGACCTACATTGATCAACATTTAACAACCAATATGCTTGTTCAAAATGTAGTTTTGTGATTGTAAATAATACGTATGGATTTTTTTGTTTATTACAATGTAGAAAAACTTTAGAAATCAAATTAAAAATATATTTTGGACGTTAACAGTAAGTTTTACGCTTAAATATTGTACAATTTTAACAAAATTGATTGCGATTCAACGTTGAACATCCAATATGGTCATTCAAAATGTGTTTATGTAACTTCAAGTTGGTAATTAGAGTTTTCTAAAAGAGTTTTGATTGTCAATGCATAATGAAATCAATCTAAAAATACGTTTAGAACATGAAACAGTGGATTATACTAGTGAATTTCTCGAACTATGACATAACTTGTTCAACATTTAACGACACATATGCTTGTTCAAAATTTATTTTTGTGACTCTAAACTAGTATATATGGATTTTTATGTGTATTATAATGTAGAAAAACTTTGGAAATCGAATTAAAAATACATTTTGGACGTTAATAGTGAGTTTTACAATTGAATATTGTACAATATTAACAAAAATGATTGCGATTCGACATTGAGCATCCAATATGGTCCTGCAAAATGTGTTTCTGTAACTTCAAGTTGGTATTTAAAGTTTTCTATTAGAGTTTTCTTGGTCAATACATAATGAAATCAATCTACAAATTCGATTAGCAAATTCAAAGGTCGATTATACTCGTGAATTTCTCAAACTATGACCTACATTGATCAACATTTAACAACCAATATGCTTGTTCAAAATGTAGTTTTGTGATTGTAAATAATACGTATGGATTTTTTTGTTTATTATAATGTAGAAAAACTTTAGAAATCAAATTAAAAATATATTTTGGACGTTAACAGTAAGTTTTACGCTTAAATATTGTACAATTTTAACAAAATTGATTGCGATTCAACGTTGAACATCCAATATGGTCATTCAAAATGTGTTTATGTAACTTCAAGTTGGTATTCAGAGTTTTCTAAAAGAGTTTTGATTGTCAATGCATAATGAAATCAATCTAAAAATACGTTTAGAACATGAAACAGTGGATTATGCTAGTGAATTTCTCGAACTATGACATAACTTGTTCAACATTTAACGACACATATGCTTGTTCAAAATTTATTTTTGTGACTCTAAACTAGTATATATGGATTTTTATGTGTATTATAATGTAGAAAAACTTTGGAAATCGAATTAAAAATACATTTTCGACGTTAATAGTGAGTTTTACGCTTGAATATTGTACAATATTAACAAAAATGATTGCGATTCGACATTGAGCATCCAATATGGTCCTTCAAAATGTGTTTCTGTACGTTCAAGTTGGTATTTAAAGTTTTCTGTTAGAGTTTTCTTAGACAATACATAATGAAATCAATCTACAAATCCGATTAGCAAATCCAACGGTCGATTATACTCGTAAATTTCTCAAACTATGACCTACATTGATCAACATTTAACAACCAATATGCTTGTTCAAAATGTAGTTTTGTGATTGTAAATAATACGTATGGATTTTTTTGTTTATTACAATGTAGAAAAACTTTAGAAATCAAATTAAAAATATATTTTGGACGTTAACAGTAAGTTTTACGCTTAAATATTGTACAATTTTAACAAAATTGATTGCGATTCAACGTTGAACATCCAATATGGTCATTCAAAATGTGTTTATGTAACTTCAAGTTGGTATTTAGAGTTTTCTAAAAGAGTTTTGATTGTCAATGCATAATGAAATCAATCTAAAAATACGTTTAGAACATGAAACAGTGGATTATGCTAGTGATTTTCTCGAACTATGACATAACTTGTTCAACATTTAACGACACATATGCTTGTTCAAAATTTATTTTTGTGACTCTAAACTAGTATATATGGATTTTTATGTGTATTATAATGTAGAAAAACTTTGGAAATCGAATTAAAAATACATTTTGGACGTTAATAGTGATATTTACGCTTGAATATTGTACAATATTAACAAAAATGATTGCGATTTGACATTGAGCATCCAATATGGTCCTTCAAAATGTGTTTCTGTACGTTCAAGTTGGTATTTAAAGTTTTCTGTCAGAGTTTTCTTGGTCAATACATAATGAAATCAATCTACAAATCCGATTAGCAAATCCAATAGTCGATTATACTCGTGAATTTCTCAAACTATGACCAACATTGATCAACATTTAACAACCATTATGCTTGTTCAAAATGTAGTTTTGTGATTGTAAATAATACGTATGGATTTTTTTGTTTATTATAATGTAGAAAAACTTTAGAAATCAAATTAAAAATACATTTTGGACGTTAACAGCAAGTTTTACGTTTAAGTATTGTACCATTTTAACAAAATTGATTGCCATTCAACGTTGAACATCCAATATGGTCATTCAAAATATGTTTATGTAACTTCAAGTTGGTATTTGGAGTTTTCTAAAAGAGTTTTGATTGTCAAAACATAATGAAATCAATCTAAAAATACGTTTAGAACATGAAACAGTGGATTATGCTAGTGAATTTCTCGAACTATGACATAACTTGTTCAACATTTAACGACACATATGCTTGTTCAAAATTTATTTTTGTGACTCTAAACTAGTATATATGGATTTTTATGTGTATTATAATGTAGAAAAACTTTGGAAATCGAATTAAAAATACATTTTCGACGTTAATAGTGATATTTACGCTTGAATATTGTACAATATTAACAAAAATGATTGCGATTTGACATTGAGCATCCAATATGGTCCTTCAAAATGTGTTTCTGTACGTTCAAGTTGGTATTTAAAGTTTTCTGTCAGAGTTTTCTTGGTCAATACATAATGAAATCAATCTACAAATCCGATTAGCAAATCCAATGGTCGATTATACTCGTGAATTTCTCAAACTATGACCAACATTGATCAACATTTAACAACCATTATGCTTGTTCAAAATGTAGTTTTGTGATTGTAAATAATACGTATGGATTTTTTTGTTTATTATAATGTAGAAAAACTTTAGAAATCAAATTAAAAATACATTTTGGACGTTAACAGCAAGTTTTACGTTTAAGTATTGTACCATTTTAACAAAATTGATTGCCATTCAACGTTGAACATCCAATATGGTCATTCAAAATATGTTTATGTAACTTCAAGTTGGTATTTGGAGTTTTCTAAAACAGTTTTGATTGTCAAAACATAATGAAATCAATCTAAAAATATGTTTAGAACATGAAACAGTGGATTATGCTAGTGAATTTCTCGAACTATGACATAAATTGTTCAACATTTAAAAACACATATGCTTGTTCAAAATTTATTTTTGTGACTCTAAACTAGTATATATGGATTTTTATGTGTATTATAATGTAGAAAAACTTTGGAAATCGAATTAAAAATACATTTTGGACGTTAATAGTGATATTTACGCTTGAATATTGTACAATATTAACAAAAATGATTGCGATTCGACATTGAGCATCCAATATGGTCCTTCAAAATGTGTTTCTGTACGTTCAAGTTGGTATTTAAAGTTTTCTGTCAGAGTTTTCTTGGTCAATACATAATGAAATCAATCTACAAATCCGATTAGCAAATCCAATGGTCGATTATACTCGTGAATTTCTCAAACTATGACCAACATTGATCAACATTTAACAACCATTATGCTTGTTCAAAATGTAGTTTTGTGATTGTAAATAATACGTATGGATTTTTTTGTTTATTATAATGTAGAAAAATTTTAGAAATCAAATTAAAAATATATTTTGGACGTTAACAGTAAGTTTTACGCTTAAATATTGTACAATTTTAACAAAATTGATTGCGATTCAACGTTGAACATCCAATATGGTCATTGAAAATGTGTTTATGTAACTTCAAGTTGGGATTTAGAGTTTTCTAAAAGAGTTTTGATTGTCAATGCATAATAAAATCAATCTAAAAATACGTTTAGAACATGAAACAGTGGATTATGCTAGTGAATTTCTCGAACTATGACATAAATTGTTCAACATTTAACGACACATATGCTTGTTCAAAATTTATTTTTGTGACTCTAAACTAGTATATATGGATTTTTATGTGTATTATAATGTAGAAAAACTTTGGAAATCGAATTAAAAATACATTTTGGACGTTAATAGTGATATTTACGCTTGAATATTGTACAATATTAACAAAAATGATTGCGATTCGACATTGAGCATCCAATATGGTCCTTCAAAATGTGTTTCTGTACGTTCAAGTTGGTATTTAAAGTTTTCTGTCAGAGTTTTCTTGGTCAATACATAATGAAATCAATCTAAAAATCCGATTAGCAAATCCAACGGTCGATTATACTCGTGAATTTCTCAAACTATGACCAACATTGATCAACATTTAACAACCAATATGCTTGTTCAAAATGTAGTTTTGTGATTGTAAATAATACGTATGGATTTTTTTGTTTATTACAATGTAGAAAAACTTTAGAAATCAAATTAAAAATATATTTTGGACGTTAACAGTAAGTTTTACGCTTAAATATTGTACAATTTTAACAAAATTGATTGCGATTCAACGTTGAACATCCAATATGGTCATTCAAAATGTGTTTATGTAACTTCAAGTTGGTATTTAGAGTTTTCTAAAAGAGTTTTGATTGTCAATGCATAATGAAATCAATCTAAAAATACGTTTAGAACATGAAACAGTGGATTATGCTAGTGAATTTCTCGAAGTATGACATAACTTGTTCAACATTTAACGACACATATGCTTGTTCAAAATTTATTTTTGTGACTCTAAACTAGTATATATGGATTTTTATGTGTATTATAATGTAGAAAAACTTTGGAAATCGAATTAAAAATACATTTTGGACGTTAATAGTGAGTTTTACAATTGAATATTGTACAATATTAACAAAAATGATTGCGATTCGACATTGAGCATCCAATATGGTCCTGCAAAATGTGTTTCTGTAACTTCAAGTTGGTATTTAAAGTTTTCTATTAGAGTTTTCTTGGTCAATACATAATGAAATCAATCTACAAATTCGATTAGCAAATTCAAAGGTCGATTATACTCGTGAATTTCTCAAACTATGACCTACATTGATCAACATTTAACAACCAATATGCTTGTTCAAAATGTAGTTTTGTGATTGTAAATAATACGTATGGATTTTTTTGTTTATTATAATGTAGAAAAACTTTAGAAATCAAATTAAAAATATATTTTGGACGTTAACAGTAAGTTTTACGCTTAAATATTGTACAATTTTAACAAAATTGATTGCGATTCAACGTTGAACATCCAATATGGTCATTCAAAATGTGTTTATGTAACTTCAAGTTGGTATTCAGAGTTTTCTAAAAGAGTTTTGATTGTCAATGCATAATGAAATCAATCTAAAAATACGTTTAGAACATGAAACAGTGGATTATGCTAGTGAATTTCTCGAACTATGACATAACTTGTTCAACATTTAACGACACATATGCTTGTTCAAAATTTATTTTTGTGACTCTAAACTAGTATATATGGATTTTTATGTGTATTATAATGTAGAAAAACTTTGGAAATCGAATTAAAAATACATTTTCGACGTTAATAGTGAGTTTTACGCTTGAATATTGTACAATATTAACAAAAATGATTGCGATTCGACATTGAGCATCCAATATGGTCCTTCAAAATGTGTTTCTGTACGTTCAAGTTGGTATTTAAAGTTTTCTGTTAGAGTTTTCTTAGACAATACATAATGAAATCAATCTACAAATCCGATTAGCAAATCCAACGGTCGATTATACTCGTAAATTTCTCAAACTATGACCTACATTGATCAACATTTAACAACCAATATGCTTGTTCAAAATGTAGTTTTGTGATTGTAAATAATACGTATGGATTTTTTTGTTTATTACAATGTAGAAAAACTTTAGAAATCAAATTAAAAATATATTTTGGACGTTAACAGTAAGTTTTACGCTTAAATATTGTACAATTTTAACAAAATTGATTGCGATTCAACGTTGAACATCCAATATGGTCATTCAAAATGTGTTTATGTAACTTCAAGTTGGTATTTAGAGTTTTCTAAAAGAGTTTTGATTGTCAATGCATAATGAAATCAATCTAAAAATACGTTTAGAACATGAAACAGTGGATTATGCTAGTGAATTTCTCGAACTATGACATAACTTGTTCAACATTTAACGACACATATGCTTGTTCAAAATTTATTTTTGTGACTCTAAACTAGTATATATGGATTTTTATGTGTATTATAATGTAGAAAAACTTTGGAAATCGAATTAAAAATACATTTTGGACGTTAATAGTGATATTTACGCTTGAATATTGTACAATATTAACAAAAATGATTGCGATTTGACATTGAGCATCCAATATGGTCCTTCAAAATGTGTTTCTGTACGTTCAAGTTGGTATTTAAAGTTTTCTGTCAGAGTTTTCTTGGTCAATACATAATGAAATCAATCTACAAATCCGATTAGCAAATCCAATAGTCGATTATACTCGTGAATTTCTCAAACTATGACCAACATTGATCAACATTTAACAACCATTATGCTTGTTCAAAATGTAGTTTTGTGATTGTAAATAATACGTATGGATTTTTTTGTTTATTATAATGTAGAAAAACTTTAGAAATCAAATTAAAAATACATTTTGGACGTTAACAGCAAGTTTTACGTTTAAGTATTGTACCATTTTAACAAAATTGATTGCCATTCAACGTTGAACATCCAATATGGTCATTCAAAATATGTTTATGTAACTTCAAGTTGGTATTTGGAGTTTTCTAAAAGAGTTTTGATTGTCAAAACATAATGAAATCAATCTAAAAATACGTTTAGAACATGAAACAGTGGATTATGCTAGTGAATTTCTCGAACTATGACATAACTTGTTCAACATTTAACGACACATATGCTTGTTCAAAATTTATTTTTGTGACTCTAAACTAGTATATATGGATTTTTATGTGTATTATAATGTAGAAAAACTTTGGAAATCGAATTAAAAATACATTTTCGACGTTAATAGTGATATTTACGCTTGAATATTGTACAATATTAACAAAAATGATTGCGATTTGACATTGAGCATCCAATATGGTCCTTCAAAATGTGTTTCTGTACGTTCAAGTTGGTATTTAAAGTTTTCTGTCAGAGTTTTCTTGGTCAATACATAATGAAATCAATCTACAAATCCGATTAGCAAATCCAATGGTCGATTATACTCGTGAATTTCTCAAACTATGACCAACATTGATCAACATTTAACAACCATTATGCTTGTTCAAAATGTAGTTTTGTGATTGTAAATAATACGTATGGATTTTTTTGTTTATTATAATGTAGAAAAACTTTAGAAATCAAATTAAAAATACATTTTGGACGTTAACAGCAAGTTTTACGTTTAAGTATTGTACCATTTTAACAAAATTGATTGCCATTCAACGTTGAACATCCAATATGGTCATTCAAAATATGTTTATGTAACTTCAAGTTGGTATTTGGAGTTTTCTAAAAGAGTTTTGATTGTCAAAACATAATGAAATCAATCTAAAAATATGTTTAGAACATGAAACAGTGGATTATGCTAGTGAATTTCTCGAACTATGACATAAATTGTTCAACATTTAAAAACACATATGCTTGTTCAAAATTTATTTTTGTGACTCTAAACTAGTATATATGGATTTTTATGTGTATTATAATGTAGAAAAACTTTGGAAATCGAATTAAAAATACATTTTGGACGTTAATAGTGATATTTACGCTTGAATATTGTACAATATTAACAAAAATGATTGCGATTCGACATTGAGCATCCAATATGGTCCTTCAAAATGTGTTTCTGTACGTTCAAGTTGGTATTTAAAGTTTTCTGTCAGAGTTTTCTTGGTCAATACATAATGAAATCAATCTAAAAATCCGATTAGCAAATCCAACGGTCGATTATACTCGTGAATTTCTCAAACTATGACCAACATTGATCAACATTTAACAACCATTATGCTTGTTCAAAATGTAGTTTTGTGATTGTAAATAATACGTATGGATTTTTTTGTTTATTATAATGTAGAAAAATTTTAGAAATCAAATTAAAAATATATTTTGGACGTTAACAGTAAGTTTTACGCTTAAATATTGTACAATTTTAACAAAATTGATTGCGATTCAACGTTGAACATCCAATATGGTCATTCAAAATGTGTTTATGTAACTTCAAGTTGGTATTTAGAGTTTTCTAAAAGAGTTTTGATTGTCAATGCATAATGAAATCAATCTAAAAATACGTTTAGAACATGAAACAGTGGATTATGCTAGTGAATTTCTCGAACTATGACATAACTTGTTCAACATTTAACGACACATATGCTTGTTCAAAATTTATTTTTGTGACTCTAAACTAGTATATATGGATTTTTATGTGTATTATAATGTAGAAAAACTTTGGAAATCGAATTAAAAATACATTTTGGACGTTAATAGTGATATTTACGCTTGAATATTGTACAATATTAACAAAAATGATTGCGATTTGACATTGAGCATCCAATATGGTCCTTCAAAATGTGTTTCTGTACGTTCAAGTTGGTATTTAAAGTTTTCTGTCAGAGTTTTCTTGGTCAATACATAATGAAATCAATCTACAAATCCGATTAGCAAATCCAATAGTCGATTATACTCGTGAATTTATCAAACTATGACCAACATTTATCAACATTTAACAACCATTATGCTTGTTCAAAATGTAGTTTTGTGATTGTAAATAATACGTATGGATTTTTTTGTTTATTATAATGTAGAAAAACTTTAGAAATCAAATTAAAAATACATTTTGGACGTTAACAGCAAGTTTTACGTTTAAGTATTGTACCATTTTAACAAAATTGATTGCCATTCAACGTTGAACATCCAATATGGTCATTCAAAATATGTTTATGTAACTTCAAGTTGGTATTTGGAGTTTTCTAAAAGAGTTTTGATTGTCAAAACATAATGAAATCAATCTAAAAATATGTTTAGAACATGAAACAGTGGATTATGCTAGTGAATTTCTCGAACTATGACATAAATTGTTCAACATTTAAAAACACATATGCTTGTTCAAAATTTATTTTTGTGACTCTAAACTAGTATATATGGATTTTTATGTGTATTATAATGTAGAAAAACTTTGGAAATCGAATTAAAAATACATTTTGGACGTTAATAGTGAGTTTTACAATTGAATATTGTACAATATTAACAAAAATGATTGCGATTCGACATTGAGCATCCAATATGGTCCTGCAAAATGTGTTTCTGTAACTTCAAGTTGGTATTTAAAGTTTTCTATTAGAGTTTTCTTGGTCAATACATAATGAAATCAATCTACAAATTCGATTAGCAAATTCAAAGGTCGATTATACTCGTGAATTTCTCAAACTATGACCTACATTGATCAACATTTAACAACCAATATGCTTGTTGAAAATGTAGTTTTGTGATTGTAAATAATACGTATGGATTTTTTTGTTTATTATAATGTAGAAAAACTTTAGAAATCAAATTAAAAATATATTTTGGACGTTAACAGTAAGTTTTACGCTTAAATATTGTACAATTTTAACAAAATTGATTGCGATTCAACGTTGAACATCCAATATGGTCATTCAAAATGTGTTTATGTAACTTCAAGTTGGTATTCAGAGTTTTCTAAAAGAGTTTTGACTGTCAATGCATAATGAAATCAATCTAAAAATACGTTTAGAACATGAAACAGTGGATTATGCTAGTGAATTTCTCGAACTATGACATAACTTGTTCAACATTTAACGACACATATGCTTGTTCAAAATTTATTTTTGTGACTCTAAACTAGTATATATGGATTTTTATGTGTATTATAATGTAGAAAAACTTTGGAAATCGAATTAAAAATACATTTTCGACGTTAATAGTGAGTTTTACGCTTGAATATTGTACAATATTAACAAAAATGATTGCGATTCGACATTGAGCATCCAATATGGTCCTTCAAAATGTGTTTCTGTACGTTCAAGTTGGTATTTAAAGTTTTCTGTTAGAGTTTTCTTGGTCAATACATAATGAAATCAATCTACAAATCCGATTAGCAAATCCAATAGTCGATTATACTCGTGAATTTCTCAAACTATGACCAACATTGATCAACATTTAACAACCATTATGCTTGTTCAAAATGTAGTTTTGTGATTGTAAATAATACGTATGGATTTTTTTGTTTATTATAATGTAGAAAAACTTTAGAAATCAAATTAAAAATACATTTTGGACGTTAACAGCAAGTTTTACGTTTAAGTATTGTACCATTTTAACAAAATTGATTGCCATTCAACGTTGAACATCCAATATGGTCATTCAAAATATGTTTATGTAACTTCAAGTTGGTATTTGGAGTTTTCTAAAAGAGTTTTGATTGTCAAAACATAATGAAATCAATCTAAAAATACGTTTAGAACATGAAACAGTGGATTATGCTAGTGAATTTCTCGAACTATGACATAAATTGTTCAACATTTAAAAACACATATGCTTGTTCAAAATTTATTTTTGTGACTCTAAACTAGTATGTATGGATTTTTATGTGTATTATAATGTAGAAAAACTTTGGAAATCGAATTAAAAATACATTTTGGACGTTAATAGTGATATTTACGCTTGAATATTGTACAATATTAACAAAAATGATTGCGATTCGACATTGAGCATCCAATATGGTCCTTCAAAATGTGTTTCTGTACGTTCAAGTTGGTATTTAAAGTTTTCTGTCAGAGTTTTCTTGGTCAATACATAATGAAATCAATCTACAAATCCGATTAGCAAATCCAATGGTCGATTACACTCGTGAATTTCTCAAACTATGACCAACATTGATCAACATTTAACAACCATTATGCTTGTTCAAAATGTAGTTTTGTGATTGTAAATAATACGTATGGATTTTTTTGTTTATTATAATGTAGAAAAATTTTAGAAATCAAATTAAAAATATATATTGGACGTTAACAGTAAGTTTTACGCTTAAATATTGTACAATTTTAACAAAATTGATTGCGATTCAACGTTGAACATCCAATATGGTCATTCAAAATGTGTTTATGTAACTTCAAGTTGGGATTTAGAGTTTTCTAAAAGAGTTTTGATTGTCAATGCATAATGAAATCAATCTAAAAATACGTTTAGAACATGAAACAGTGGATTATGCTAGTGAATTTCTCGAACTATGACATAAATTGTTCAACATTTAACGACACATATGCTTGTTCAAAATTTAATTTTGTGACTCTAAACTAGTATATATGGATTTTTATGTGTATTATAATGTAGAAAAACTTTGGAAATCGAATTAAAAATATATTTTGGACGTTAATAGTGATATTTACGCTTGAATATTGTACAATATTAACAAAAATGATTGCGATTCGACATTGAGCATCCAATATGGTCCTTCAAAATGTGTTTCTGTACGTTCAAGTTGGTATTTAAAGTTTTCTGTCAGAGTTTTCTTGGTCAATACATAATGAAATCAATCTACAAATTCGATTAGCAAATTCAAAGGTCGATTATACTCGTGAATTTCTCAAACTATGACCTACATTGATCAACATTTAACAACCAATATGCTTGTTCAAAATGTAGTTTTGTGATTGTAAATAATACGTATGTATTTTTTTGTTTATTATAATGTAGAAAAACTTTAGAAATCAAATTAAAAATATATTTTGGACGTTAACAGTAAGTTTTACGCTTAAATATTGTACAATTTTAACAAAATTGATTGCGATTCAACGTTGAACATCCAATATGGTCATTCAAAATGTGTTTATGTAACTTCAAGTTGGTATTTAGATTTTTCTAAAAGAGTTTTGATTGTCAATGCATAATGAAATCAATCTAAAAATACGTTTAGAACATGAAACAGTGGATTATGCTAGTGAATTTCTCGAACTATGACATAACTTGTTCAACATTTAACGACACATATGCTTGTTCAAAATTTATTTTTGTGACTCTAAACTAGTATATATGGATTTTTATGTGTATTATAATGTAGAAAAACTTTGGAAATCGAATTAAAAATACATTTTCGACGTTAATAGTGAGTTTTACGCTTGAATATTGTACAATATTAACAAAAATGATTGCGATTCGACATTGAGCATCCAATATGGTCCTTCAAAATGTGTTTCTGTACGTTCAAGTTGGTATTTAAAGTTTTCTGTTAGAGTTTTCTTGGACAATACATAATGAAATCAATCTACAAATCCGATTAGCAAATCCAACGGTCGATTATACTCGTAAATTTCTCAAACTATGACCTACATTGATCAACATTTAACAACCAATATGCTTGTTCAAAATGTAGTTTTGTGATTGTAAATAATACGAATGGATTTTTTTTGTTTATTACAATGTAGAAAAACTTTAGAAATCAAATTAAAAATATATTTTGGACGTTAACAGTAAGTTTTACGCTTAAATATTGTACAATTTTAACAAAATTGATTGTGATTCAACGTTGAACATCCAATATGGTCATTCAAAATGTGTTTATGTAACTTCAAGTTGGTATTTAGAGTTTTCTAAAAGAGTTTTGATTGTCAATGCATAATGAAATCAATCTAAAAATACGTTTAGAACATGAAACAGTGGATTATGCTAGTGAATTTCTCGAACTATGACATAACTTGTTCAACATTTAACGACACATATGCTTGTTCAAAATTTATTTTTGTGACTCTAAACTAGTATATATGGATTTTTATGTGTATTATAATGTAGAAAAACTTTGGAAATCGAATTAAAAATACATTTTCGACGTTAATAGTGATATTTACGCTTGAATATTGTACAATATTAACAAAAATGATTGCGATTTGACATTGAGCATCCAATATGGTCCTTCAAAATGTGTTTCTGTACGTTCAAGTTGGTATTTAAAGTTTTTTGTCAGAGTTTTCTTGGTCAATACATAATGAAATCAATCTACAAATCCGATTAGCAAATCCAATGGTCGATTATACTCGTGAATTTCTCAAACTATGACCAACATTGATCAACATTTAACAACCATTATGCTTGTTCAAAATGTAGTTTTGTGATTGTAAATAATACGTATGGATTTTTTTGTTTATTATAATGTAGAAAAACTTTAGAAATCAAATTAAAAATACATTTTGGACGTTAACAGCAAGTTTTACGTTTAAGTATTGTACCATTTTAACAAAATTGATTGCCATTCAACGTTGAACATCCAATATGGTCATTCAAAATATGTTTATGTAACTTCAAGTTGGTATTTGGAGTTTTCTAAAAGAGTTTTGATTGTCAAAACATAATGAAATCAATCTAAAAATACGTTTAGAACATGAAACAGTGGATTATGCTAGTGAATTTCTCGAACTATGACATAAATTGTTCAACATTTAAAAACACATATGCTTGTTCAAAATTTATTTTTGTGACTCTAAACTAGTATATATGGATTTTTATGTGTATTATAATGTAGAAAAACTTTGGAAATCGAATTAAAAATACATTTTGGACGTTAATAGTGATATTTACGCTTGAATATTGTACAATATTAACAAAAATGATTGCGATTCGACATTGAGCATCCAATATGGTCCTTCAAAATGTGTTTCTGTACGTTCAAGTTGGTATTTAAAGTTTTCTGTCAGAGTTTTCTTGGTCAATACATAATGAAATCAATCTACAAATCCGATTAGCAAATCCAATGGTCGATTATACTCGTGAATTTCTCAAACTATGACCAACATTGATCAACATTTAACAACCATTATGCTTGTTCAAAATGTAGTTTTGTGATTGTAAATAATACGTATGGATTTTTTTGTTTATTATAATGTAGAAAAATTTTAGAAATCAAATTAAAAATATATTTTGGACGTTAACAGTAAGTTTTACGCTTAAATATTGTACCATTTTAACAAAATTGATTGCGATTCAACGTTGAACATCCAATATGGTCATTCAAAATGTGTTTATGTAACTTCAAGTTGGTATTTAGAGTTTTCTAAAAGAGTTTTGATTGTCAATGCATAATGAAATCAATCTAAAAATACGTTTAGAACATGAAACAGTGGATTATGCTAGTGAATTTCTCGAACTATGACATAACTTGTTCAACATTTAACGACACATATGCTTGTTCAAAATTTATTTTTGTGACTCTAAACTAGTATATATGGATTTTTATGTGTATTATAATGTAGAAAAACTTTGGAAATCGAATTAAAAATACATTTTAGACGTTAATAGTGAGTTTTACAATTGAATATTGTACAATATTAACAAAAATGATTGCGATTCGACATTGAGCATCCAATATGGTCCTGCAAAATGTGTTTCTGTAACTTCAAGTTGGTATTTAAAGTTTTCTATTAGAGTTTTCTTGGTCAATACATAATGAAATCAATCTACAAATTCGATTAGCAAATTCAAAGGTCGATTATACTCGTGAATTTCTCAAACTATGACCTACATTGATCAACATTTAACAACCAATATGCTTGTTCAAAATGTAGTTTTGTGATTGTAAATAATACGTATGTATTTTTTTGTTTATTATAATGTAGAAAA
Source organism: Forsythia viridissima (assembly GCA_030279155.1). Taxonomy (NCBI): domain Eukaryota; kingdom Viridiplantae; phylum Streptophyta; class Magnoliopsida; order Lamiales; family Oleaceae; genus Forsythia; species Forsythia viridissima. Next base: position 18,591,829 of record CM059038.1, read on the forward strand.
ACTTTAGAAATCAAATTAAAAATATATTTTGGACGTTAACAGTAAGTTTTACGCTTAAATATTGTACAATTTTAACAAAATTGATTGCGATTCAACGTTGAACATCCAATATGGTCATTCAAAATGTGTTTATGTAACTTCAAGTTGGTATTTAGAGTTTTCTAAAAGAGTTTTGATTGTCAATGCATAATGAAATCAATCTAAAAATACGTTTAGAACATGAAACAGTGGATTATGCTAGTGAATTTCTCGAACTATGACATAACTTGTTCAACATTTAACGACACATATGCTTGTTCAAAATTTATTTTTGTGACTCTAAACTAGTATATATGGATTTTTATGTGTATTATAATGTAGAAAAACTTTGAAAATCGAATTAAAAATACATTTTCGACGTTAATAGTGAGTTTTACGCTTGAATATTGTACAATATTAACAAAAATGATTGCGATTCGACATTGAGCATCCAATATGGTCCTTCAAAATGTGTTTCTGTACGTTCAAGTTGGTATTTAAAGTTTTCTGTTAGAGTTTTCTTGGACAATACATAATGAAATCAATCTACAAATCCGATTAGCAAATCCAACGGTCGATTATACTCGAAAATTTCTCAAACTATGACCTACATTGATCAACATTTAACAACCAATATGCTTGTTCAAAATGTAGTTTTGTGATTGTAAATAATACGTATGGATTTTTTTGTTTATTACAATGTAGAAAAACTTTAGAAATCAAATTAAAAATATATTTTGGACGTTAACAGTAAGTTTTACGCTTAAATATTGTACAATTTTAACAAAATTGATTGCGATTCAACGTTGAACATCCAATATGGTCATTCAAAATGTGTTTATGTAACTTCAAGTTGGTATTTAGAGTTTTCTAAAAGAGTTTTGATTGTCAATGCATAATGAAATCAATCTAAAAATACGTTTAGAACATGAAACAGTGGATTATGCTAGTGAATTTCTCGAACTATGACATAACTTGTTCAACATTTAACGACACATATGCTTGTTCAAAATTTATTTTTGTGACTCTAAACTAGTATATATGGATTTTTATGTGTATTATAATGTAGAAAAACTTTGGAAATCGAATTAAAAATACATTTTCGACGTTAATAGTGATATTTACGCTTGAATATTGTACAATATTAACAAAAATGATTGCGATTTGACATTGAGCATCCAATATGGTCCTTCAAAATGTGTTTCTGTACGTTCAAGTTGGTATTTAAAGTTTTTTGTCAGAGTTTTCTTGGTCAATACATAATGAAATCAATCTACAAATCCGATTAGCAAATCCAATGGTCGATTATACTCGTGAATTTCTCAAACTATGACCAACATTGATCAACATTTAACAACCATTATGCTTGTTCAAAATGTAGTTTTGTGATTGTAAATAATACGTATGGATTTTTTTGTTTATTATAATGTAGAAAAACTTTAGAAATCAAATTAAAAATACATTTTGGACGTTAACAGCAAGTTTTACGTTTAAGTATTGTACCATTTTAACAAAATTGATTGCCATTCAACGTTGAACATCCAATATGGTCATTCAAAATATGTTTATGTAACTTCAAGTTGGTATTTGGAGTTTTCTAAAAGAGTTTTGATTGTCAAAACATAATGAAATCAATCTAAAAATACGTTTAGAACATGAAACAGTGGATTATGCTAGTGAATTTCTCGAACTATGACATAAATTGTTCAACATTTAAAAACACATATGCTTGTTCAAAATTTATTTTTGTGACTCTAAACTAGTATATATGGATTTTTATGTGTATTATAATGTAGAAAAACTTTGGAAATCGAATTAAAAATACATTTTGGACGTTAATAGTGATATTTACGCTTGAATATTGTACAATATTAACAAAAATGATTGCGATTCGACATTGAGCATCCAATATGGTCCTTCAAAATGTGTTTCTGTACGTTCAAGTTGGTATTTAAAGTTTTCTGTCAGAGTTTTCTTGGTCAATACATAATGAAATCAATCTACAAATCCGATTAGCAAATCCAATGGTCGATTATACTCGTGAATTTCTCAAACTATGACCAACATTGATCAACATTTAACAACCATTATGCTTGTTCAAAATGTAGTTTTGTGATTGTAAATAATACGTATGGATTTTTTTGTTTATTATAATGTAGAAAAACTTTAGAAATCAAATTAAAAATACATTTTGGACGTTAACAGCAAGTTTTACGTTTAAGTATTGTACCATTTTAACAAAATTGATTGCCATTCAACGTTGAACATCCAATATGGTCATTCAAAATATGTTTATGTAACTTCAAGTTGGTATTTGGAGTTTTCTAAAAGAGTTTTGATTGTCAAAACATAATGAAATCAATCTAAAAATACGTTTAGAACATGAAACAGTGGATTATGCTAGTGAATTTCTCGAACTATGACATAAATTGTTCAACATTTAAAAACACATATGCTTGTTCAAAATTTATTTTTGTGACTCTAAACTAGTATATATGGATTTTTATGTGTATTATAATGTAGAAAAACTTTGGAAATCGAATTAAAAATACATTTTGGACGTTAATAGTGATATTTACGCTTGAATATTGTACAATATTAACAAAAATGATTGCGATTCGACATTGAGCATCCAATATGGTCCTTCAAAATGTGTTTCTGTACGTTCAAGTTGGTATTTAAAGTTTTCTGTCAGAGTTTTCTTGGTCAATACATAATGAAATCAATCTACAAATCCGATTAGCAAATCCAATGGTCGATTATACTCGTGAATTTCTCAAACTATGACCAACATTGATCAACATTTAACAACCATTATGCTTGTTCAAAATGTAGTTTTGTGATTGTAAATAATACGTATGGATTTTTTTGTTTATTATAATGTAGAAAAATTTTAGAAATCAAATTAAAAATATATTTTGGACGTTAACAGTAAGTTTTACGCTTAAATATTGTACAATTTTAACAAAATTGATTGAGATTCAACGTTGAACATCCAATATGGTCATTCAAAATGTGTTTATGTAACTTCAAGTTGGTATTTAGAGTTTTCTAAAAGAGTTTTGATTGTCAATGCATAATGAAATCAATCTAAAAATACGTTTAGAACATGAAACAGTGGATTATGCTAGTGAATTTCTCGAACTATGACATAAATTGTTCAACATTTAAAAACACATATGCTTGTTCAAAATTTATTTTTGTGACTCTAAACTAGTATATATGGATTTTTATGTGTATTATAATGTAGAAAAACTTTGGAAATCGAATTAAAAATACATTTTGGACGTTAATAGTGAGTTTTACAATTGAATATTGTACAATATTAACAAAAATGATTGCGATTCGACATTGAGCATCCAATATGGTCCTGCAAAATGTGTTTCTGTAACTTCAAGTTGGTATTTAAAGTTTTCTATTAGAGTTTTCTTGGTCAATACATAATGAAATCAATCTACAAATTCGATTAGCAAATTCAAAGGTCGATTATACTCGTGAATTTCTCAAACTATATGACCTACATTGATCAACATTTAACAACCAATATGCTTGTTCAAAATGTAGTTTTGTGATTGTAAATAATACGTATGTTTTTTTTTTTTTTATTATAATGTAGAAAAACTTTAGAAATCAAATTAAAAATATATTTTGGACGTTAACAGTAAGTTTTACGCTTAAATATTGTACAATTTTAACAAAATTGATTGCGATTCAACGTTGAACATCCAATATGGTCATTCAAAATGTGTTTATGTAACTTCAAGTTGGTATTTAGAGTTTTCTAAAAGAGTTTTGATTGTCAATGCATAATGAAATCAATCTAAAAATACGTTTAGAACATGAAACAGTGGATTATGCTAGTGAATTTCTCGAACTATGACATAACTTGTTCAACATTTAACGACACATATGCTTGTTCAAAATTTATTTTTGTGACTCTAAACTAGTATATATGGATTTTTATGTGTATTATAATGTAGAAAAACTTTGGAAATCGAATTAAAAATACATTTTGGACGTTAATAGTGATATTTACGCTTGAATATTGTACAATATTATCAAAAATGATTGCGATTTGACATTGAGCATCCAATATGGTCCTTCAAAATGTGTTTCTGTACGTTCAAGTTGGTATTTAAAGTTTTCTGTCAGAGTTTTCTTGGTCAATACATAATGAAATCAATCTACAAATCCGATTAGCAAATCCAATAGTCGATTATACTCGTGAATTTCTCAAACTATGACCAACATTTATCAACATTTAACAACCATTATGCTTGTTCAAAATGTAGTTTTGTGATTGTAAATAATACGTATGGATTTTTTTGTTTATTATAATGTAGAAAAACTTTAGAAATCAAATTAAAAATACATTTTGGACGTTAACAGCAAGTTTTACGTTTAAGTATTGTACCATTTTAACAAAATTGATTGCCATTCAACGTTGAACATCCAATATGGTCATTCAAAATATGTTTATGTAACTTCAAGTTGGTATTTGGAGTTTTCTAAAAGAGTTTTGATTGTCAAAACATAATGAAATCAATCTAAAAATATGTTTAGAACATGAAACAGTGGATTATGCTAGTGAATTTCTCGAACTATGACATAAATTGTTCAACATTTAAAAACACATATGCTTGTTCAAAATTTATTTTTGTGACTCTAAACTAGTATATATGGATTTTTATGTGTATTATAATGTAGAAAAACTTTGGAAATCGAATTAAAAATACATTTTGGACGTTAATAGTGATATTTACGCTTGAATATTGTACAATATTAACAAAAATGATTGCGATTCGACATTGAGCATCCAATATGGTCCTTCAAAATGTGTTTCTGTACGTTCAAGTTGGTATTTAAAGTTTTCTGTCAGAGTTTTCTTGGTCAATACATAATGAAATCAATCTACAAATCCGATTAGCAAATCCAATGGTCGATTATACTCGTGAATTTCTCAAACTATGACCAACATTGATCAACATTTAACAACCATTATGCTTGTTCAAAATGTAGTTTTGTGATTGTAAATAATATGTATGGATTTTTTTGTTTATTATAATGTAGAAAAATTTTAGAAATCAAATTAAAAATATATTTTGGACGTTAACAGTAAGTTTTACGCTTAAATATTGTACAATTTTAACAAAATTGATTGCGATTCAACGTTGAACATCCAATATGGTCATTCAAAATGTGTTTATGTAACTTCAAGTTGGGATTTAGAGTTTTCTAAAAGAGTTTTGATTGTCAATGCATAATGAAATCAATCTAAAAATACGTTTAGAACATGAAACAGTGGATTATGCTAGTGAATTTCTCGAACTATGACATAACTTGTTCAACATTTAACGACACATATGCTTGTTCAAAATTTATTTTTGTGACTCTAAACTAGTATATATGGATTTTTATGTGTATTATAATGTAGAAAAACTTTGGAAATCGAATTAAAAATACATTTTGGACGTTAATAGTGATATTTACGCTTGAATATTGTACAATATTAACAAAAATGATTGTGATTTGACATTGAGCATCCAATATGGTCCTTCAAAATGTGTTTCTGTACGTTCAAGTTGGTATTTAAAGTTTTCTGTCAGAGTTTTCTTGGTCAATACATAATGAAATCAATCTACAAATCCGATTATCAAATCCAATAGTCGATTATACTCGTGAATTTCTCAAACTATGACCAACATTTATCAACATTTAACAACCATTATGCTTGTTCAAAATGTAGTTTTGTGATTGTAAATAATACGTATGGATTTTTTTGTTTATTATAATGTAGAAAAACTTTAGAAATCAAATTAAAAATACATTTTGGACGTTAACAGCAAGTTTTACGTTTAAGTATTGTACCATTTTAACAAAATTGATTGCCATTCAACGTTGAACATCCAATATGGTCATTCAAAATATGTTTATGTAACTTCAAGTTGGTATTTGGAGTTTTCTAAAAGAGTTTTGATTGTCAAAACATAATGAAATCAATCTAAAAATACGTTTAGAACATGAAACAGTGGATTATGCTAGTGAATTTCTCGAACTATGACATAAATTGTTCAACATTTAAAAACACATATGCTTGTTCAAAATTTATTTTTGTGACTCTAAACTAGTATATATGGATTTTTATGTGTATTATAATGTAGAAAAATTTTGGAAATCGAATTAAAAATACATTTTGGACGTTAATAGTGATATTTACGCTTGAATATTGTACAATATTAACAAAAATGATTGCGATTCGACATTGAGCATCCAATATGGTCCTTCAAAATGTGTTTCTGTACGTTCAAGTTGGTATTTAAAGTTTTCTGTCAGAGTTTTCTTGGTCAATACATAATGAAATCAATCTACAAATCCGATTAGCAAATCCAATGGTCGATTATACTCGTGAATTTCTCAAACTATGACCAACATTGATCAACATTTAACAACCATTATGCTTGTTCAAAATGTAGTTTTGTGATTGTAAATAATACGTATGGATTTTTTTGTTTATTATAATGTAGAAAAATTTTAGAAATCAAATTAAAAATATATTTTGGACGTTAACAGTAAGTTTTACGCTTAAATATTGTACAATTTTAACAAAATTGATTGCGATTCAACGTTGAACATCCAATATGGTCATTCAAAATGTGTTTATGTAACTTCAAGTTGGGATTTAGAGTTTTCTAAAAGAGTTTTGATTGTCAATGCATAATGAAATCAATCTAAAAATACGTTTAGAACATGAAACAGTGGATTATGCTAGTGAATTTCTCGAACTATGACATAAATTGTTCAACATTTAACGACACATATGCTTGTTCAAAATTTATTTTTGTGACTCTAAACTAGTATATATGGATTTTTATGTGTATTATAATGTAGAAAAACTTTGGAAATCGAATTAAAAATACATTTTGGACGTTAATAGTGATATTTACGCTTGAATATTGTACAATATTAACAAAAATGATTGCGATTCGACATTGAGCATCCAATATGGTCCTTCAAAATGTGTTTCTGTACGTTCAAGTTGGTATTTAAAGTTTTCTGTCAGAGTTTTCTTGGTCAATACATAATGAAATCAATCTAAAAATCCGATTAGCAAATCCAACGGTCGATTATACTCGTGAATTTCTCAAACTATGACCAACATTGATCAACATTTAACAACCATTATGCTTGTTCAAAATGTAGTTTTGTGATTGTAAATAATACGTATGGATTTTTTTGTTTATTATAATGTAGAAAAACTTTAGAAATCAAATTAAAAATACATTTTGGACGTTAACAGCAAGTTTTACGTTTAAGTATTGTACCATTTTAACAAAATTGATTGCCATTCAACGTTGAACATCCAATATGGTCATTCAAAATATGTTTATGTAACTTCAAGTTGGTATTTGGAGTTTTCTAAAAGAGTTTTGATTGTCAAAACATAATGAAATCAATCTAAAAATACGTTTAGAACATGAAACAGTGGATTATGCTAGTGAATTTCTCGAACTATGACATAAATTGTTCAACATTTAAAAACACATATGCTTGTTCAAAATTTATTTTTGTGACTCTAAACTAGTATATATGGATTTTTATGTGTATTATAATGTAGAAAAACTTTGGAAATCGAATTAAAAATACATTTTGGACGTTAATAGTGAGTTTTACAATTGAATATTGTACAATATTAACAAAAATGATTGCGATTCGACATTGAGCATCCAATATGGTCCTGCAAAATGTGTTTCTGTAACTTCAAGTTGGTATTTAAAGTTTTCTATTAGAGTTTTCTTGGTCAATACATAATGAAATCAATCTACAAATTCGATTAGCAAATTCAAAGGTCGATTATACTCGTGAATTTCTCAAACTATATGACCTACATTGATCAACATTTAACAACCAATATGCTTGTTCAAAATGTAGTTTTGTGATTGTAAATAATACGTATGTTTTTTTTTTTTTTATTATAATGTAGAAAAACTTTAGAAATCAAATTAAAAATATATTTTGGACGTTAACAGTAAGTTTTACGCTTAAATATTGTACAATTTTAACAAAATTGATTGCGATTCAACGTTGAACATCCAATATGGTCATTCAAAATGTGTTTATGTAACTTCAAGTTGGTATTTAGAGTTTTCTAAAAGAGTTTTGATTGTCAATGCATAATGAAATCAATCTAAAAATACGTTTAGAACATGAAACAGTGGATTATGCTAGTGAATTTCTCGAACTATGACATAACTTGTTCAACATTTAACGACACATATGCTTGTTCAAAATTTATTTTTGTGACTCTAAACTAGTATATATGGATTTTTATGTGTATTATAATGTAGAAAAACTTTGGAAATCGAATTAAAAATACATTTTGGACGTTAATAGTGATATTTACGCTTGAATATTGTACAATATTATCAAAAATGATTGCGATTTGACATTGAGCATCCAATATGGTCCTTCAAAATGTGTTTCTGTACGTTCAAGTTGGTATTTAAAGTTTTCTGTCAGAGTTTTCTTGGTCAATACATAATGAAATCAATCTACAAATCCGATTAGCAAATCCAATAGTCGATTATACTCGTGAATTTCTCAAACTATGACCAACATTTATCAACATTTAACAACCATTATGCTTGTTCAAAATGTAGTTTTGTGATTGTAAATAATACGTATGGATTTTTTTGTTTATTATAATGTAGAAAAACTTTAGAAATCAAATTAAAAATACATTTTGGACGTTAACAGCAAGTTTTACGTTTAAGTATTGTACCATTTTAACAAAATTGATTGCCATTCAACGTTGAACATCCAATATGGTCATTCAAAATATGTTTATGTAACTTCAAGTTGGTATTTGGAGTTTTCTAAAAGAGTTTTGATTGTCAAAACATAATGAAATCAATCTAAAAATATGTTTAGAACATGAAACAGTGGATTATGCTAGTGAATTTCTCGAACTATGACATAAATTGTTCAACATTTAAAAACACATATGCTTGTTCAAAATTTATTTTTGTGACTCTAAACTAGTATATATGGATTTTTATGTGTATTATAATGTAGAAAAACTTTGGAAATCGAATTAAAAATACATTTTGGACGTTAATAGTGATATTTACGCTTGAATATTGTACAATATTAACAAAAATGATTGCGATTCGACATTGAGCATCCAATATGGTCCTTCAAAATGTGTTTCTGTACGTTCAAGTTGGTATTTAAAGTTTTCTGTCAGAGTTTTCTTGGTCAATACATAATGAAATCAATCTACAAATCCGATTAGCAAATCCAATGGTCGATTATACTCGTGAATTTCTCAAACTATGACCAACATTGATCAACATTTAACAACCATTATGCTTGTTCAAAATGTAGTTTTGTGATTGTAAATAATATGTATGGATTTTTTTGTTTATTATAATGTAGAAAAATTTTAGAAATCAAATTAAAAATATATTTTGGACGTTAACAGTAAGTTTTACGCTTAAATATTGTACAATTTTAACAAAATTGATTGCGATTCAACGTTGAACATCCAATATGGTCATTCAAAATGTGTTTATGTAACTTCAAGTTGGGATTTAGAGTTTTCTAAAAGAGTTTTGATTGTCAATGCATAATGAAATCAATCTAAAAATACGTTTAGAACATGAAACAGTGGATTATGCTAGTGAATTTCTCGAACTATGACATAACTTGTTCAACATTTAACGACACATATGCTTGTTCAAAATTTATTTTTGTGACTCTAAACTAGTATATATGGATTTTTATGTGTATTATAATGTAGAAAAACTTTGGAAATCGAATTAAAAATACATTTTGGACGTTAATAGTGATATTTACGCTTGAATATTGTACAATATTAACAAAAATGATTGTGATTTGACATTGAGCATCCAATATGGTCCTTCAAAATGTGTTTCTGTACGTTCAAGTTGGTATTTAAAGTTTTCTGTCAGAGTTTTCTTGGTCAATACATAATGAAATCAATCTACAAATCCGATTATCAAATCCAATAGTCGATTATACTCGTGAATTTCTCAAACTATGACCAACATTTATCAACATTTAACAACCATTATGCTTGTTCAAAATGTAGTTTTGTGATTGTAAATAATACGTATGGATTTTTTTGTTTATTATAATGTAGAAAAACTTTAGAAATCAAATTAAAAATACATTTTGGACGTTAACAGCAAGTTTTACGTTTAAGTATTGTACCATTTTAACAAAATTGATTGCCATTCAACGTTGAACATCCAATATGGTCATTCAAAATATGTTTATGTAACTTCAAGTTGGTATTTGGAGTTTTCTAAAAGAGTTTTGATTGTCAAAACATAATGAAATCAATCTAAAAATACGTTTAGAACATGAAACAGTGGATTATGCTAGTGAATTTCTCGAACTATGACATAAATTGTTCAACATTTAAAAACACATATGCTTGTTCAAAATTTATTTTTGTGACTCTAAACTAGTATATATGGATTTTTATGTGTATTATAATGTAGAAAAATTTTGGAAATCGAATTAAAAATACATTTTGGACGTTAATAGTGATATTTACGCTTGAATATTGTACAATATTAACAAAAATGATTGCGATTCGACATTGAGCATCCAATATGGTCCTTCAAAATGTGTTTCTGTACGTTCAAGTTGGTATTTAAAGTTTTCTGTCAGAGTTTTCTTGGTCAATACATAATGAAATCAATCTACAAATCCGATTAGCAAATCCAATGGTCGATTATACTCGTGAATTTCTCAAACTATGACCAACATTGATCAACATTTAACAACCATTATGCTTGTTCAAAATGTAGTTTTGTGATTGTAAATAATACGTATGGATTTTTTTGTTTATTATAATGTAGAAAAATTTTAGAAATCAAATTAAAAATATATTTTGGACGTTAACAGTAAGTTTTACGCTTAAATATTGTACAATTTTAACAAAATTGATTGCGATTCAACGTTGAACATCCAATATGGTCATTCAAAATGTGTTTATGTAACTTCAAGTTGGGATTTAGAGTTTTCTAAAAGAGTTTTGATTGTCAATGCATAATGAAATCAATCTAAAAATACGTTTAGAACATGAAACAGTGGATTATGCTAGTGAATTTCTCGAACTATGACATAAATTGTTCAACATTTAACGACACATATGCTTGTTCAAAATTTATTTTTGTGACTCTAAACTAGTATATATGGATTTTTATGTGTATTATAATGTAGAAAAACTTTGGAAATCGAATTAAAAATACATTTTGGACGTTAATAGTGATATTTACGCTTGAATATTGTACAATATTAACAAAAATGATTGCGATTCGACATTGAGCATCCAATATGGTCCTTCAAAATGTGTTTCTGTACGTTCAAGTTGGTATTTAAAGTTTTCTGTCAGAGTTTTCTTGGTCAATACATAATGAAATCAATCTAAAAATCCGATTAGCAAATCCAACGGTCGATTATACTCGTGAATTTCTCAAACTATGACCAACATTGATCAACATTTAACAACCATTATGCTTGTTCAAAATGTAGTTTTGTGATTGTAAATAATACGTATGGATTTTTTTGTTTATTATAATGTAGAAAAACTTTAGAAATCAAATTAAAAATACATTTTGGACGTTAACAGCAAGTTTTACGTTTAAGTATTGTACCATTTTAACAAAATTGATTGCCATTCAACGTTGAACATCCAATATGGTCATTCAAAATATGTTTATGTAACTTCAAGTTGGTATTTGGAGTTTTCTAAAAGAGTTTTGATTGTCAAAACATAATGAAATCAATCTAAAAATACGTTTAGAACATGAAACAGTGGATTATGCTAGTGAATTTCTCGAACTATGACATAAATTGTTCAACATTTAAAAACACATATGCTTGTTCAAAATTTATTTTTGTGACTCTAAACTAGTATATATGGATTTTTATGTGTATTATAATGTAGAAAAACTTTGGAAATCGAATTAAAAATACATTTTGGACGTTAATAGTGAGTTTTACAATTGAATATTGTACAATATTAACAAAAATGATTGCGATTCGACATTGAGCATCCAATATGGTCCTGCAAAATGTGTTTCTGTAACTTCAAGTTGGTATTTAAAGTTTTCTATTAGAGTTTTCTTGGTCAATACATAATGAAATCAATCTACAAATTCGATTAGCAAATTCAAAGGTCGATTATACTCGTGAATTTCTCAAACTATATGACCTACATTGATCAACATTTAACAACCAATATGCTTGTTCAAAATGTAGTTTTGTGATTGTAAATAATACGTATGTTTTTTTTTTTTTTATTATAATGTAGAAAAACTTTAGAAATCAAATTAAAAATATATTTTGGACGTTAACAGTAAGTTTTACGCTTAAATATTGTACAATTTTAACAAAATTGATTGCGATTCAACGTTGAACATCCAATATGGTCATTCAAAATGTGTTTATGTAACTTCAAGTTGGTATTTAGAGTTTTCTAAAAGAGTTTTGATTGTCAATGCATAATGAAATCAATCTAAAAATACGTTTAGAACATGAAACAGTGGATTATGCTAGTGAATTTCTCGAACTATGACATAACTTGTTCAACATTTAACGACACATATGCTTGTTCAAAATTTATTTTTGTGACTCTAAACTAGTATATATGGATTTTTATGTGTATTATAATGTAGAAAAACTTTGGAAATCGAATTAAAAATACATTTTGGACGTTAATAGTGATATTTACGCTTGAATATTGTACAATATTATCAAAAATGATTGCGATTTGACATTGAGCATCCAATATGGTCCTTCAAAATGTGTTTCTGTACGTTCAAGTTGGTATTTAAAGTTTTCTGTCAGAGTTTTCTTGGTCAATACATAATGAAATCAATCTACAAATCCGATTAGCAAATCCAATAGTCGATTATACTCGTGAATTTCTCAAACTATGACCAACATTTATCAACATTTAACAACCATTATGCTTGTTCAAAATGTAGTTTTGTGATTGTAAATAATACGTATGGATTTTTTTGTTTATTATAATGTAGAAAAACTTTAGAAATCAAATTAAAAATACATTTTGGACGTTAACAGCAAGTTTTACGTTTAAGTATTGTACCATTTTAACAAAATTGATTGCCATTCAACGTTGAACATCCAATATGGTCATTCAAAATATGTTTATGTAACTTCAAGTTGGTATTTGGAGTTTTCTAAAAGAGTTTTGATTGTCAAAACATAATGAAATCAATCTAAAAATATGTTTAGAACATGAAACAGTGGATTATGCTAGTGAATTTCTCGAACTATGACATAAATTGTTCAACATTTAAAAACACATATGCTTGTTCAAAATTTATTTTTGTGACTCTAAACTAGTATATATGGATTTTTATGTGTATTATAATGTAGAAAAACTTTGGAAATCGAATTAAAAATACATTTTGGACGTTAATAGTGATATTTACGCTTGAATATTGTACAATATTAACAAAAATGATTGCGATTCGACATTGAGCATCCAATATGGTCCTTCAAAATGTGTTTCTGTACGTTCAAGTTGGTATTTAAAGTTTTCTGTCAGAGTTTTCTTGGTCAATACATAATGAAATCAATCTACAAATCCGATTAGCAAATCCAATGGTCGATTATACTCGTGAATTTCTCAAACTATGACCAACATTGATCAACATTTAACAACCATTATGCTTGTTCAAAATGTAGTTTTGTGATTGTAAATAATATGTATGGATTTTTTTGTTTATTATAATGTAGAAAAATTTTAGAAATCAAATTAAAAATATATTTTGGACGTTAACAGTAAGTTTTACGCTTAAATATTGTACAATTTTAACAAAATTGATTACGATTCAACGTTGAACATCCAATATGGTCATTCAAAATGTGTTTATGTAACTTCAAGTTGGGATTTAGAGTTTTCTAAAAGAGTTTTGATTGTCAATGCATAATGAAATCAATCTAAAAATACGTTTAGAACATGAAACAGTGGATTATGCTAGTGAATTTCTCGAACTATGACATAACTTGTTCAACATTTAACGACACATATGCTTGTTCAAAATTTATTTTTGTGACTCTAAACTAGTATATATGGATTTTTATGTGTATTATAATGTAGAAAAACTTTGGAAATCGAATTAAAAATACATTTTGGACGTTAATAGTGATATTTACGCTTGAATATTGTACAATATTAACAAAAATGATTGTGATTTGACATTGAGCATCCAATATGGTCCTTCAAAATGTGTTTCTGTACGTTCAAGTTGGTATTTAAAGTTTTCTGTCAGAGTTTTCTTGGTCAATACATAATGAAATCAATCTACAAATCCGATTATCAAATCCAATAGTCGATTATACTCGTGAATTTCTCAAACTATGACCAACATTTATCAACATTTAACAACCATTATGCTTGTTCAAAATGTAGTTTTGTGATTGTAAATAATACGTATGGATTTTTTTGTTTATTATAATGTAGAAAAACTTTAGAAATCAAATTAAAAATACATTTTGGACGTTAACAGCAAGTTTTACGTTTAAGTATTGTACCATTTTAACAAAATTGATTGCCATTCAACGTTGAACATCCAATATGGTCATTCAAAATATGTTTATGTAACTTCAAGTTGGTATTTGGAGTTTTCTAAAAGAGTTTTGATTGTCAAAACATAATGAAATCAATCTAAAAATACGTTTAGAACATGAAACAGTGGATTATGCTAGTGAATTTCTCGAACTATGACATAAATTGTTCAACATTTAAAAACACATATGCTTGTTCAAAATTTATTTTTGTGACTCTAAACTAGTATATATGGATTTTTATGTGTATTATAATGTAGAAAAATTTTGGAAATCGAATTAAAAATACATTTTGGACGTTAATAGTGATATTTACGCTTGAATATTGTACAATATTAACAAAAATGATTGCGATTCGACATTGAGCATCCAATATGGTCCTTCAAAATGTGTTTCTGTACGTTCAAGTTGGTATTTAAAGTTTTCTGTCAGAGTTTTCTTGGTCAATACATAATGAAATCAATCTAAAAATCCGATTAGCAAATCCAACGGTCGATTATACTCGTGAATTTCTCAAACTATGACCAACATTGATCAACATTTAACAACCATTATGCTTGTTCAAAATGTAGTTTTGTGATTGTAAATAATACATATGGATTTTTTTGTTTATTATAATGTAGAAAAATTTTAGAAATCAAATTAAAAATATATTTTGGACGTTAACAGTAAGTTTTACGCTTAAATATTGTACAATTTTAACAAAATTGATTGCGATTCAACGTTGAACATCCAATATGGTCATTCAAAATGTGTTTATGTAACTTCAAGTTGGGATTTAGAGTTTTCTAAAAGAGTTTTGATTGTCAATGCATAATGAAATCAATCTAAAAATACGTTTAGAACATGAAACAGTGGATTATGCTAGTGAATTTCTCGAACTATGACATAAATTGTTCAACATTTAACGACACATATGCTTGTTCAAAATTTATTTTTGTGACTCTAAACTAGTAGATATGGATTTTTATGTGTATTATAATGTAGAAAAACTTTGGAAATCGAATTAAAAATACATTTTGGACGTTAATAGTGATATTTACGCTTGAATATTGTACAATATTAACAAAAATGATTGCGATTCGACATTGAGCATCCAATATGGTCCTTCAAAATGTGTTTCTGTACGTTCAAGTTGGTATTTAAAGTTTTCTGTCAGAGTTTTCTTGGTCAATACATAATGAAATCAATCTAAAAATCCGATTAGCAAATCCAACGGTCGATTATACTCGTGAATTTCTCAAACTATGACCAACATTGATCAACATTTAACAACCATTATGCTTGTTCAAAATGTAGTTTTGTGATTGTAAATAATACGTATGGATTTTTTTGTTTATTATAATGTAGAAAAATTTTAGAAATCAAATTAAAAATATATTTTGGACGTTAACAGTAAGTTTTACGCTTAAATATTGTACAATTTTAACAAAATTGATTGCGATTCAACGTTGAACATCCAATATGGTCATTCAAAATATGTTTATGTAACTTCAAGTTGGTATTTGGAGTTTTCTAAAAGAGTTTTGATTGTCAAAACATAATGAAATCAATCTAAAAATACGTTTAGAACATGAAACAGTGGATTATGCTAGTGAATTTCTCGAACTATGACATAAATTGTTCAACATTTAAAAACACATATGCTTGTTCAAAATTTATTTTTGTGACTCTAAACTAGTATATATGGATTTTTATGTGTATTATAATGTAGAAAAATTTTGGAAATCGAATTAAAAATACATTTTGGACGTTAATAGTGATATTTACGCTTGAATATTGTACAATATTAACAAAAATGATTGCGATTCGACATTGAGCATCCAATATGGTCCTTCAAAATGTGTTTCTGTACGTTCAAGTTGGTATTTAAAGTTTTCTGTCAGAGTTTTCTTGGTCAATACATAATGAAATCAATCTACAAATCCGATTAGCAAATCCAATGGTCGATTATACTCGTGAATTTCTCAAACTATGACCAACATTGATCAACATTTAACAACCATTATGCTTGTTCAAAAGGTAGTTTTGTGATTGTAAATAATACGTATGGATTTTTTTGTTTATTATAATGTAGAAAAATTTTAGAAATCAAATTAAAAATATATTTTGGACGTTAACAGTAAGTTTTACGCTTAAATATTGTACAATTTTAACAAAATTGATTGCGATTCAACGTTGAACATCCAATATGGTCATTCAAAATGTGTTTATGTAACTTCAAGTTGGGATTTAGAGTTTTCTAAAAGAGTTTTGATTGTCAATGCATAATGAAATCAATCTAAAAATACGTTTAGAACATGAAACAGTGGATTATGCTAGTGAATTTCTCGAACTATGACATAAATTGTTCAACATTTAACGACACATATGCTTGTTCAAAATTTATTTTTGTGACTCTAAACTAGTATATATGGATTTTTATGTGTATTATAATGTAGAAAAACTTTGGAAATCGAATTAAAAATACATTTTGGACGTTAATAGTGATATTTACGCTTGAATATTGTACAATATTAACAAAAATGATTGCGATTCGACATTGAGCATCCAATATGGTCCTTCAAAATGTGTTTCTGTACGTTCAAGTTGGTATTTAAAGTTTTCTGTCAGAGTTTTCTTGGTCAATACATAATGAAATCAATCTAAAAATCCGATTAGCAAATCCAACAGTCGATTATACTCGTGAATTTCTCAAACTATGACCAACATTGATCAACATTTAACAACCATTATGCTTGTTCAAAATGTAGTTTTGTGATTGTAAATAATACGTATGGATTTTTTTGTTTATTATAATGTAGAAAAATTTTAGAAATCAAATTAAAAATATATTTTGGACGTTAACAGTAAGTTTTACGCTTAAATATTGTACAATTTTAACAAAATTGATTGCGATTCAACGTTGAACATCCAATATGGTCATTCAAAATGTGTTTATGTAACTTCAAGTTGGTATTTAGAGTTTTCTAAAAGAGTTTTGATTGTCAATGCATAATGAAATCAATCTAAAAATACGTTTAGAACATGAAACAGTGGATTATGCTAGTGAATTTCTCGAACTATGACATAACTTGTTCAACATTTAACGACACATATGCTTGTTCAAAATTTATTTTTGTGACTCTAAACTAGTATATATGGATTTTTATGTGTATTATAATGTAGAAAAACTTTGGAAATCGAATTAAAAATACATTTTCGACGTTAATAGTGATATTTACGCTTGAATATTGTACAATATTAACAAAAATGATTGCGATTTGACATTGAGCATCCAATATGGTCCTTCAAAATGTGTTTCTGTACGTTCAAGTTGGTATTTAAAGTTTTTTGTCAGAGTTTTCTTGGTCAATACATAATGAAATCAATCTACAAATCCGATTAGCAAATCCAATGGTCGATTATACTCGTGAATTTCTCAAACTATGACCAACATTGATCAACATTTAACAACCATTATGCTTGTTCAAAATGTAGTTTTGTGATTGTAAATAATACGTATGGATTTTTTTGTTTATTATAATGTAGAAAAACTTTAGAAATCAAATTAAAAATACATTTTGGACGTTAACAGCAAGTTTTACGTTTAAGTATTGTACCATTTTAACAAAATTGATTGCCATTCAACGTTGAACATCCAATATGGTCATTCAAAATATGTTTATGTAACTTCAAGTTGGTATTTGGAGTTTTCTAAAAGAGTTTTGATTGTCAAAACATAATGAAATCAATCTAAAAATACGTTTAGAACATGAAACAGTGGATTATGCTAGTGAATTTCTCGAACTATGACATAAATTGTTCAACATTTAAAAACACATATGCTTGTTCAAAATTTATTTTTGTGACTCTAAACTAGTATATATGGATTTTTATGTGTATTATAATGTAGAAAAACTTTGGAAATCGAATTAAAAATACATTTTGGACGTTAATAGTGATATTTACGCTTGAATATTGTACAATATTAACAAAAATGATTGCGATTCGACATTGAGCATCCAATATGGTCCTTCAAAATGTGTTTCTGTACGTTCAAGTTGGTATTTAAAGTTTTCTGTCAGAGTTTTCTTGGTCAATACATAATGAAATCAATCTACAAATCCGATTAGCAAATCCAATGGTCGATTATACTCGTGAATTTCTCAAACTATGACCAACATTGATCAACATTTAACAACCATTATGCTTGTTCAAAATGTAGTTTTGTGATTGTAAATAATACGTATGGATTTTTTTGTTTATTATAATGTAGAAAAATTTTAGAAATCAAATTAAAAATATATTTTGGACGTTAACAGTAAGTTTTACGCTTAAATATTGTACAATTTTAACAAAATTGATTGCGATTCAACGTTGAACATCCAATATGGTCATTCAAAATGTGTTTATGTAACTTCAAGTTGGTATTTAGAGTTTTCTAAAAGAGTTTTGATTGTCAATGCATAATGAAATCAATCTAAAAATACGTTTAGAACATGAAACAGTGGATTATGCTAGTGAATTTCTCGAACTATGACATAACTTGTTCAACATTTAACGACACATATGCTTGTTCAAAATTTATTTTTGTGACTCTAAACTAGTATATATGGATTTTTATGTGTATTATAATGTAGAAAAACTTTGGAAATCGAATTAAAAATACATTTTCGACGTTAATAGTGAGTTTTACGCTTGAATATTGTATAATATTAACAAAAATGATTGCGATTCGACATTGAGCATCCAATATGGTCCTTCAAAATGTGTTTCTGTACGTTCAAGTTGGTATTTAAAGTTTTCTGTTAGAGTTTTCTTGGACAATACATAATGAAATCAATCTACAAATCCGATTAGCAAATCCAACGGTCGATTATACTCGTAAATTTCTCAAACTATGACCTACATTGATCAACATTTAACAACCAATATGCTTGTTCAAAATGTAGTTTTGTGATTGTAAATAATACGTATGGATTTTTTTGTTTATTACAGTGTAGAAAAACTTTAGAAATTAAATTAAAAATATATTTTGGACGTTAACAGTAAGTTTTACGCTTAAATATTGTACAATTTTAACAAAATTGATTGCCATTCAACGTTGAACATCTAATATGGTCATTCAAAATATGTTTATGTAACTTCAAGTTGGTATTTGGAGTTTTCTAAAAGAGTTTTGATTGTCAAAACATAATGAAATCAATCTAAAAATACGTTTAGAACATGAAACAGTGGATTATGCTAGTGAATTTCTCGAACTATGACATAACTTGTTCAACATTTAACGACACATATGCTTGTTCAAAATTTATTTTTGTGACTCTAAACTAGTATATATGGATTTTTATGTGTATTATAATGTAGAAAAACTTTGGAAATCGAATTAAAAATACATTTTGGACGTTAATAGTGATATTTACGCTTGAATATTGTACAATATTAACAAAAATGATTGCGATTTGACATTGAGCATCCAATATGGTCCTTCAAAATGTGTTTCTGTACGTTCAAGTTGGTATTTAAAGTTTTCTGTCAGAGTTTTCTTGGTCAATACATAATGAAATCAATCTACAAATCCGATTAGCAAATCCAATAGTCGATTATACTCGTGAATTTCTCAAACTATGACCAACATTGATCAACATTTAACAACCATTATGCTTGTTCAAAATGTAGTTTTGTGATTGTAAATAATACGTATGGATTTTTTTGTTTATTATAATGTAGAAAAACTTTAGAAATCAAATTAAAAATACATTTTGGACGTTAACAGCAAGTTTTACGTTTAAGTATTGTACCATTTTAACAAAATTGATTGCCATTCAACGTTGAACATCCAATATGGTCATTCAAAATATGTTTATGTAACTTCAAGTTGGTATTTGGAGTTTTCTAAAAGAGTTTTGATTGTCAAAACATAATGAAATCAATCTAAAAATACGTTTAGAACATGAAACAGTGGATTATGCTAGTGAATTTCTCGAACTATGACATAAATTGTTCAACATTTAAAAACACATATGCTTGTTCAAAATTTATTTTTGTGACTCTAAACTAGTAAATATGGATTTTTATGTGTATTATAATGTAGAAAAACTTTGGAAATCGAATTAAAAATACATTTTGGACGTTAATAGTGATATTTACGCTTGAATATTGTACAATATTAACAAAAATGATTGCGATTCGACATTGAGCATCCAATATGGTCCTTCAAAATGTGTTTCTGTACGTTCAAGTTGGTATTTAAAGTTTTCTGTCAGAGTTTTCTTGGTCAATACATAATGAAATCAATCTACAAATCCGATTAGCAAATCCAATGGTCGATTATACTCGTGAATTTCTCAAACTATGACCAACATTGATCAACATTTAACAACCATTATGCTTGTTCAAAATGTAGTTTTGTGATTGTAAATAATACGTATGGATTTTTTTGTTTATTATAATGTAGAAAAATTTTAGAAATCAAATTAAAAATATATTTTGGACGTTAACAGTAAGTTTTACGCTTAAATATTGTACAATTTTAACAAAATTGATTGCGATTCAACGTTGAACATCCAATATGGTCATTCAAAATGTGTTTATGTAACTTCAAGTTGGTATTTAGAGTTTTCTAAAAGAGTTTTGATTGTCAATGCATAATGAAATCAATCTAAAAATACGTTTAGAACATGAAACAGTGGATTATGCTAGTGAATTTCTCGAACTATGACATAACTTGTTCAACATTTAACGACACATATGCTTGTTCAAAATTTATTTTTGTGACTCTAAACTAGTATATATGGATTTTTATGTGTATTATAATGTAGAAAAACTTTGGAAATCGAATTAAAAATACATTTTCGACGTTAATAGTGAGTTTTACGCTTGAATATTGTATAATATTAACAAAAATGATTGCGATTCGACATTGAGCATCCAATATGGTCCTTCAAAATGTGTTTCTGTACGTTCAAGTTGGTATTTAAAGTTTTCTGTTAGAGTTTTCTTGGACAATACATAATGAAATCAATCTACAAATCCGATTAGCAAATCCAACGGTCGATTATACTCGTAAATTTCTCAAACTATGACCTACATTGATCAACATTTAACAACCAATATGCTTGTTCAAAATGTAGTTTTGTGATTGTAAATAATACGTATGGATTTTTTTGTTTATTACAGTGTAGAAAAACTTTAGAAATTAAATTAAAAATATATTTTGGACGTTAACAGTAAGTTTTACGCTTAAATATTGTACAATTTTAACAAAATTGATTGCCATTCAACGTTGAACATCTAATATGGTCATTCAAAATATGTTTATGTAACTTCAAGTTGGTATTTGGAGTTTTCTAAAAGAGTTTTGATTGTCAAAACATAATGAAATCAATCTAAAAATACGTTTAGAACATGAAACAGTGGATTATGCTAGTGAATTTCTCGAACTATGACATAACTTGTTCAACATTTAACGACACATATGCTTGTTCAAAATTTATTTTTGTGACTCTAAACTAGTATATATGGATTTTTATGTGTATTATAATGTAGAAAAACTTTGGAAATCGAATTAAAAATACATTTTGGACGTTAATAGTGATATTTACGCTTGAATATTGTACAATATTAACAAAAATGATTGCGATTTGACATTGAGCATCCAATATGGTCCTTCAAAATGTGTTTCTGTACGTTCAAGTTGGTATTTAAAGTTTTCTGTCAGAGTTTTCTTGGTCAATACATAATGAAATCAATCTACAAATCCGATTAGCAAATCCAATAGTCGATTATACTCGTGAATTTCTCAAACTATGACCAACATTGATCAACATTTAACAACCATTATGCTTGTTCAAAATGTAGTTTTGTGATTGTAAATAATACGTATGGATTTTTTTGTTTATTATAATGTAGAAAAACTTTAGAAATCAAATTAAAAATACATTTTGGACGTTAACAGCAAGTTTTACGTTTAAGTATTGTACCATTTTAACAAAATTGATTGCCATTCAACGTTGAACATCCAATATGGTCATTCAAAATATGTTTATGTAACTTCAAGTTGGTATTTGGAGTTTTCTAAAAGAGTTTTGATTGTCAAAACATAATGAAATCAATCTAAAAATACGTTTAGAACATGAAACAGTGGATTATGCTAGTGAATTTCTCGAACTATGACATAAATTGTTCAACATTTAAAAACACATATGCTTGTTCAAAATTTATTTTTGTGACTCTAAACTAGTATATATGGATTTTTATGTGTATTATAATGTAGAAAAACTTTGGAAATCGAATTAAAAATACATTTTGGACGTTAATAGTGATATTTACGCTTGAATATTGTACAATATTAACAAAAATGATTGCGATTCGACATTGAGCATCCAATATGGTCCTTCAAAATGTGTTTCTGTACGTTCAAGTTCGTATTTAAAGTTTTCTGTCAGAGTTTTCTTGGTCAATACATAATGAAATCAATCTACAAATCCGATTAGCAAATCCAATGGTCGATTATACTCGTGAATTTCTCAAACTATGACCAACATTGATCAACATTTAACAACCATTATGCTTGTTCAAAATGTAGTTTTGTGATTGTAAATAATACGTATGGATTTTTTTGTTTATTACAATGTAGAAAAATTTTAGAAATCAAATTAAAAATATATTTTGGACGTTAACAGTAAGTTTTACGCTTAAATATTGTACAATTTTAACAAAATTGATTGCGATTCAACGTTGAACATCCAATATGGTCATTCAAAATGTGTTTATGTAACTTCAAGTTGGTATTTAGAGTTTTCTAAAAGAGTTTTGATTGTCAATGCATAATGAAATCAATCTAAAAATACGTTTAGAACATGAAACAGTGGATTATGCTAGTGAATTTCTCGAACTATGACATAACTTGTTCAACATTTAACGACACATATGCTTGTTCAAAATTTATTTTTGTGACTCTAAACTAGTATATATGGATTTTTATGTGTATTATAATGTAGAAAAACTTTGGAAATCGAATTAAAAATACATTTTCGACGTTAATAGTGAGTTTTACGCTTGAATATTGTATAATATTAACAAAAATGATTGCGATTCGACATTGAGCATCCAATATGGTCCTTCAAAATGTGTTTCTGTACGTTCAAGTTGGTATTTAAAGTTTTCTGTTAGAGTTTTCTTGGACAATACATAATGAAATCAATCTACAAATCCGATTAGCAAATCCAACGGTCGATTATACTCGTAAATTTCTCAAACTATGACCTACATTGATCAACATTTAACAACCAATATGCTTGTTCAAAATGTAGTTTTGTGATTGTAAATAATACGTATGGATTTTTTTGTTTATTACAGTGTAGAAAAACTTTAGAAATTAAATTAAAAATATATTTTGGACGTTAACAGTAAGTTTTACGCTTAAATATTGTACAATTTTAACAAAATTGATTGCCATTCAACGTTGAACATCTAATATGGTCATTCAAAATATGTTTATGTAACTTCAAGTTGGTATTTGGAGTTTTCTAAAAGAGTTTTGATTGTCAAAACATAATGAAATCAATCTAAAAATACGTTTAGAACATGAAACAGTGGATTATGCTAGTGAATTTCTCGAACTATGACATAACTTGTTCAACATTTAACGACACATATGCTTGTTCAAAATTTATTTTTGTGACTCTAAACTAGTATATATGGATTTTTATGTGTATTATAATGTAGAAAAACTTTGGAAATCGAATTAAAAATACATTTTGGACGTTAATAGTGATATTTACGCTTGAATATTGTACAATATTAACAAAAATGATTGCGATTTGACATTGAGCATCCAATATGGTCCTTCAAAATGTGTTTCTGTACGTTCAAGTTGGTATTTAAAGTTTTCTGTCAGAGTTTTCTTGGTCAATACATAATGAAATCAATCTACAAATCCGATTAGCAAATCCAATAGTCGATTATACTCGTGAATTTCTCAAACTATGACCAACATTGATCAACATTTAACAACCATTATGCTTGTTCAAAATGTAGTTTTGTGATTGTAAATAATACGTATGGATTTTTTTGTTTATTATAATGTAGAAAAACTTTAGAAATCAAATTAAAAATACATTTTGGACGTTAACAGCAAGTTTTACGTTTAAGTATTGTACCATTTTAACAAAATTGATTGCCATTCAACGTTGAACATCTAATATGGTCATTCAAAATATGTTTATGTAACTTCAAGTTGGTATTTGGAGTTTTCTAAAAGAGTTTTGATTGTCAAAACATAATGAAATCAATCTAAAAATACGTTTAGAACATGAAACAGTGGATTATGCTAGTGAATTTCTCGAACTATGACATAACTTGTTCAACATTTAACGACACATATGCTTGTTCAAAATTTATTTTTGTGACTCTAAACTAGTATATATGGATTTTTATGTGTATTATAATGTAGAAAAACTTTGGAAATCGAATTAAAAATACATTTTCGACGTTAATAGTGATATTTACGCTTGAATATTGTACAATATTAACAAAAATTATAGCGATTTGACATTGAGCATCCAATATGGTCCTTCAAAATGTGTTTCTGTACGTTCAAGTTGGTATTTAAAGTTTTCTGTCAGAGTTTTCTTGGTCAATACATAATGAAATCAATCTACAAATCCGATTAGCAAATCCAATGGTCGATTATACTCGTGAATTTCTCAAACTATGACCAACATTGATCAACATTTAACAACCATTATGCTTGTTCAAAATGTAGTTTTGTGATTGTAAATAATACGTATGGATTTTTTTGTTTATTATAATGTAGAAAAACTTTAGAAATCAAATTAAAAATACATTTTGGACGTTAACAGCAAGTTTTACGTTTAAGTATTGTACCATTTTAACAAAATTGATTGCCATTCAACGTTGAACATCCAATATGGTCATTCAAAATATGTTTATGTAACTTCAAGTTGGTATTTGGAGTTTTCTAAAAGAGTTTTGATTGTCAAAACATAATGAAATCAATCTAAAAATACGTTTAGAACATGAAACAGTGGATTATGCTAGTGAATTTCTCGAACTATGACATAAATTGTTCAACATTTAAAAACACATATGCTTGTTCAAAATTTATTTTTGTGACTCTAAACTAGTATATATGGATTTTTATGTGTATTATAATGTAGAAAAACTTTGGAAATCGAATTAAAAATACATTTTGGACGTTAATAGTGAGTTTTACAATTGAATATTGTACAATATTAACAAAAATGATTGCGATTCGACATTGAGCATCCAATATGGTCCTGCAAAATGTGTTTCTGTAACTTCAAGTTGGTATTTAAAGTTTTCTATTAGAGTTTTCTTGGTCAATACATAATGAAATCAATCTACAAATTCGATTAGCAAATTCAAAGGTCGATTATACTCGTGAATTTCTCAAACTATATGACCTACATTGATCAACATTTAACAACCAATATGCTTGTTCAAAATGTAGTTTTGTGATTGTAAATAATACGTATGTTTTTTTTTTTTTATTATAATGTAGAAAAACTTTAGAAATCAAATTAAAAATATATTTTGGACGTTAACAGTAAGTTTTACGCTTAAATATTGTACAATTTTAACAAAATTGATTGCGATTCAACGTTGAACATCCAATATGGTCATTCAAAATGTGTTTATGTAACTTCAAGTTGGTATTTAGAGTTTTCTAAAAGAGTTTTGATTGTCAATGCATAATGAAATCAATCTAAAAATACATTTAGAACATGAAACAGTGGATTATGCTAGTGAATTTCTCGAACTATGACATAACTTGTTCAACATTTAACGACACATATGCTTGTTCAAAATTTATTTTTGTGACTCTAAACTAGTATATATGGATTTTTATGTGTATTATAATGTAGAAAAACTTTGGAAATCGAATTAAAAATACATTTTCGACGTTAATAGTGGTATTTACGCTTGAATATTGTACAATATTAACAAAAATGATTGCGATTTGACATTGAGCATCCAATATGGTCCTTCAAAATGTGTTTCTGTACGTTCAAGTTGGTATTTAAAGTTTTCTGTCAGAGTTTTCTTGGTCAATACATAATGAAATCAATCTACAAATCCGATTAGCAAATCCAATGGTCGATTATACTCGTGAATTTCTCAAACTCTGACCAACATTGATCAACATTTAACAACCAATATGCTTGTTCAAAATGTAGTTTTGTGATTGTAAATAATACGTATGGATTTTTTTGTTTATTATAATGTAGAAAAACTTTAGAAATCAAATTAAAAATACATTTTGGACGTTAACAGCAAGTTTTACGTTTAAGTATTGTACCATTTTAACAAAATTGATTGCCATTCAACGTTGAACATCCAATATGGTCATTCAAAATATGTTTATGTAACTTCAAGTTGGTATTTGGAGTTTTCTAAAAGAGTTTTGATTGTCAAAACATAATGAAATCAATCTAAAAATACGTTTAGAACATGAAACAGTGGATTATGCTAGTGAATTTCTCGAACTATGACATAAATTGTTCAACATTTAACAACACATATGCTTGTTCAAAATTTATTTTTGTGACTCTAAACTAGTATATATGGATTTTTATGTGTATTATAATGTAGAAAAACTTTGGAAATCGAATTAAAAATACATTTTGGACGTTAATAGTGAGTTTTACAATTGAATATTGTACAATATTAACAAAAATGATTGCGATTCGACATTGAGCATCCAATATGGTCCTGCAAAATGTGTTTCTGTAACTTCAAGTTGGTATTTAAAGTTTTCTATTAGAGTTTTCTTGGTCAATACATAATGAAATCAATCTACAAATTCGATTAGCAAATTCAAAGGTCGATTATACTCGTGAATTTCTCAAACTATATGACCTACATTGATCAACATTTAACAACCAATATGCTTGTTCAAAATGTAGTTTTGTGATTGTAAATAATACGTATGTTTTTTTTTTTTTATTATAATGTAGAAAAACTTTAGAAATCAAATTAAAAATATATTTTGGACGTTAACAGTAAGTTTTACGCTTAAATATTGTACAATTTTAACAAAATTGATTGCGATTCAACGTTGAACATCCAATATGGTCATTCAAAATGTGTTTATGTAACTTCAAGTTGGTATTTAGAGTTTTCTAAAAGAGTTTTGATTGTCAATGCATAATGAAATCAATCTAAAAATACATTTAGAACATGAAACAGTGGATTATGCTAGTGAATTTCTCGAACTATGACATAACTTGTTCAACATTTAACGACACATATGCTTGTTCAAAATTTATTTTTGTGACTCTAAACTAGTATATATGGATTTTTATGTGTATTATAATGTAGAAAAACTTTGGAAATCGAATTAAAAATACATTTTCGACGTTAATAGTGGTATTTACGCTTGAATATTGTACAATATTAACAAAAATGATTGCGATTTGACATTGAGCATCCAATATGGTCCTTCAAAATGTGTTTCTGTACGTTCAAGTTGGTATTTAAAGTTTTCTGTCAGAGTTTTCTTGGTCAATACATAATGAAATCAATCTACAAATCCGATTAGCAAATCCAATGGTCGATTATACTCGTGAATTTCTCAAACTCTGACCAACATTGATCAACATTTAACAACCAATATGCTTGTTCAAAATGTAGTTTTGTGATTGTAAATAATACGTATGGATTTTTTTGTTTATTATAATGTAGAAAAACTTTAGAAATCAAATTAAAAATACATTTTGGACGTTAACAGCAAGTTTTACGTTTAAGTATTGTACCATTTTAACAAAATTGATTGCCATTCAACGTTGAACATCCAATATGGTCATTCAAAATATGTTTATGTAACTTCAAGTTGGTATTTGGAGTTTTCTAAAAGAGTTTTGATTGTCAAAACATAATGAAATCAATCTAAAAATACGTTTAGAACATGAAACAGTGGATTATGCTAGTGAATTTCTCGAACTATGACATAAATTGTTCAACATTTAACAACACATATGCTTGTTCAAAATTTATTTTTGTGACTCTAAACTAGTATATATGGATTTTTATGTGTATTATAATGTAGAAAAACTTTGGAAATCGAATTAAAAATACATTTTGGACGTTAATAGTGAGTTTTACAATTGAATATTGTACAATATTAACAAAAATGATTGCGATTCGACATTGAGCATCCAATATGGTCCTGCAAAATGTGTTTCTGTAACTTCAAGTTGGTATTTAAAGTTTTCTATTAGAGTTTTCTTGGTCAATACATAATGAAATCAATCTACAAATTCGATTAGCAAATTCAAAGGTCGATTATACTCGTGAATTTCTCAAACTATATGACCTACATTGATCAACATTTAACAACCAATATGCTTGTTCAAAATGTAGTTTTGTGATTGTAAATAATACGTATGTTTTTTTTTTTTTATTATAATGTAGAAAAACTTTAGAAATCAAATTAAAAATATATTTTGGACGTTAACAGTAAGTTTTACGCTTAAATATTGTACAATTTTAACAAAATTGATTGCGATTCAACGTTGAACATCCAATATGGTCATTCAAAATGTGTTTATGTAACTTCAAGTTGGTATTTAGAGTTTTCTAAAAGAGTTTTGATTGTCAATGCATAATGAAATCAATCTAAAAATACATTTAGAACATGAAACAGTGGATTATGCTAGTGAATTTCTCGAACTATGACATAACTTGTTCAACATTTAACGACACATATGCTTGTTCAAAATTTATTTTTGTGACTCTAAACTAGTATATATGGATTTTTATGTGTATTATAATGTAGAAAAACTTTGGAAATCGAATTAAAAATACATTTTCGACGTTAATAGTGGTATTTACGCTTGAATATTGTACAATATTAACAAAAATGATTGCGATTTGACATTGAGCATCCAATATGGTCCTTCAAAATGTGTTTCTGTACGTTCAAGTTGGTATTTAAAGTTTTCTGTCAGAGTTTTCTTGGTCAATACATAATGAAATCAATCTACAAATCCGATTAGCAAATCCAATGGTCGATTATACTCGTGAATTTCTCAAACTCTGACCAACATTGATCAACATTTAACAACCAATATGCTTGTTCAAAATGTAGTTTTGTGATTGTAAATAATACGTATGGATTTTTTTGTTTATTATAATGTAGAAAAACTTTAGAAATCAAATTAAAAATACATTTTGGACGTTAACAGCAAGTTTTACGTTTAAGTATTGTACCATTTTAACAAAATTGATTGCCATTCAACGTTGAACATCCAATATGGTCATTCAAAATATGTTTATGTAACTTCAAGTTGGTATTTGGAGTTTTCTAAAAGAGTTTTGATTGTCAAAACATAATGAAATCAATCTAAAAATACGTTTAGAACATGAAACAGTGGATTATGCTAGTGAATTTCTCGAACTATGACATAAATTGTTCAACATTTAACAACACATATGCTTGTTCAAAATTTATTTTTGTGACTCTAAACTAGTATATATGGATTTTTATGTGTATTATAATGTAGAAAAACTTTGGAAATCGAATTAAAAATACATTTTGGACGTTAATAGTGAGTTTTACAATTGAATATTGTACAATATTAACAAAAATGATTGCGATTCGACATTGAGCATCCAATATGGTCCTGCAAAATGTGTTTCTGTAACTTCAAGTTGGTATTTAAAGTTTTCTATTAGAGTTTTCTTGGTCAATACATAATGAAATCAATCTACAAATTCGATTAGCAAATTCAAAGGTCGATTATACTCGTGAATTTCTCAAACTATGACCTACATTGATCAACATTTAACAACCAATATGCTTGTTCAAAATGTAGTTTTGTGATTGTAAATAATATGTATGGATTTTTTGTTTATTATAATGTAGAAAAACTTTAGAAATCAAATTAAAAATATATTTTGGACGTTAACAGTAAGTTTTACGCTTAAATATTGTACAATTTTAACAAAATTGATTGCGATTCAACGTTGAACATCCAATATGGTCATTCAAAATGTGTTTATGTAACTTCAAGTTGGTATTTAGAGTTTTCTAAAAGTGTTTTGATTGTCAATGCATAATGAAATCAATCTAAAAATACGTTTAGAACATGAAACAGTGTATTATGCTAGTGAATTTCTCGAACTCTGACATAACTTGTTCAACATTTAACGACACATATGCTTGTTCAAAATTTATTTTTGTGACTCTAAACTAGTATATATGGATTTTTATGTGTATTATAATGTAGAAAAACTTTGGAAATCGAATTAAAAATACATTTTCGACGTTAATAGTGATATTTACGCTTGAATATTGTACAATATTAACAAAAATGATTGCGATTTGACATTGAGCATCCAATATGGTCCTTCAAAATGTGTTTCTGTACGTTCAAGTTGGTATTTAAAGTTTTCTGTCAGAGTTTTCTTGGTCAATACATAATGAAATCACTCTACAAATCCGATTAGCAAATCCAATGGTCGATTATACTCGTGAATTTCTCAAACTCTGACCTACATTGATCAACATTTAACAACCAATATGCTTGTTCAAAATGTAGTTTTGTGATTGTAAATAATATGTATGGATTTTTTTGTTTATTATAATGTAGAAAAACTTTAGAAATCAAATTAAAAATATATTTTGGACGTCAACAGTAAGTTTTACGCTTAAATATTGTACAATTTTAACAAAATTGATTGCGATTCAACGTTGAACATCCAATATGGTCATTCAAAATATATTTATGTAACTTCAAGTTGGTATTTGGAGTTTTCTAAAAGAGTTTTGATTGTCAAAACATAATGAAATCAATCTAAAAATACGTTCAGAACATGAAACAGTGGATTATGCTAGTGAATTTCTCGAACTATGACATAAATTGTTCAACATTTAACAACACATATGCTTGTTCAAAATTTATTTTTGTGACTCTAAACTAGTATATATGGATTTTTATGTGTATTATAATGTAGAAAAACTTTGGAAATCGAATTAAAAATACATTTTGGACGTTAATAGTGAGTTTTACAATTGAATATTGTACAATATTAACAAAAATGATTGCGATTCGACATTGAGCATCCAATATGGTCCTGCAAAATGTGTTTCTGTAACTCCAAGTTGGTATTTAGAGTTTTCTATTAGAGTTTTCTTGGTCAATACATAATGAAATCAATCTACAAATTCGATTAGCAAATTCAAAGGTCGATTATACTCGTGAATTTCTCAAACTATGACCTACATTGATCAACATTTAACAACCAATATGCTTGTTCAAAATGTAGTTTTGTGATTGTAAATAATACGTATGGATTTTTTTGTTTATTATAATGTAGAAAAACTTTAGAAATCAAATTAAAAATATATTTTGGACGTTAACAGTAAGTTTTACACTTAAATATTGTACAATTTTAAAAAAATTGATTGCGATTCAACGTTGAACATCCAATATGGTCATTCAAAATGTGTTTATGTAACTTCAAGTTGGTATTTAGAGTTTTCTAAAAGAATTTTGATTGTGAATGCATAATGAAATCAATCTAAAAATACGTTTAGAACATGAAACAGTGGATTATGCTAGTGAATTTCTCGAACTATGACATAACTTGTTCAACATTTAACGACACATATGCTTGTTCAAAATTTATTTTTGTGACTCTAAACTAGTATATATGGATTTTTATGTGTATTATAATGTAGAAAAACTTTAGAAATCAAATTAAAAATATATTTTGGACGTCAACAGTAAGTTTTACGCTTAAATATTGTACAATTTTAACAAAATTGATTGCGATTCAACGTTGAACATCCAATATGGTCATTCAAAATGTGTTTATGTAACTTCAAGTTGGTATTTAGAGTTTTCTAAAAGAGTTTTGATTGTCAATGCATAATGAAATCTATCTAAAAATACGTTTAGAACATGAAACAGTGGATTATACAAGTGAATTTCACGAACTATGATATAAATTGTTCAACATTGAACAACACATGTGATTGTTCAAAATTTAATTTTGTGAATCTAAACCAGTATGTATGGATTTTTATGTGTATTATAATATAGAAAAACATTGGAAATTTAATTAAAAATACATTTTGGACGTTAATAGTGAGTTTTACGCTTGAATATTGTACAATGTTAACAAAAATGATTGCGATTCGACATTGAACATCCAATATGATCATTCAAAATGTGTTTCTGTAACTTCAAGTTGGTATTTAGAGTTTTCTTGGTCAAAACATAATGAAATCAATCCAAAAATGCGATTAGCAAATCCAACAGTCGATTATACTCATAAATTTCTTAACCTATGACCTACGTTGATCAACATTTAACAACCAATATGCGTGTTCACAATGTAGTTTTGTGATTCTAAATAATACGTACGGTTTATTTTGTTTATTATAATGTAGAAAATATTAGAAATCAAATTAAAAATATGTTTTAGACGTTAACAGCAAGTTTTACGTTTAAGTATTGTGCAATTTTAACAAAATTGATTGCGATTCAACGTTGAACATCGAATATGGTCATTCAAAATGTGTTTATGTAACTTCAAGTTGGTATTTAGAGTTTTCTAAAAGAGTTTTGATTGTCAATGCATAATGAAATCAATCTAAAAATACGTTTAGAACATGAAACAGAGGATTATGCTAGTGAATTTCTCGAACTATGACATAACTTGTTCAACATTTAACGACACATATGCTTGTTCAAAATTTATTTTTGTGACTCTAAACTAGTATATATGGATTTTTATGTGTATTATAATGTAGAAAAACTTTGGAAATCGAATTAAAAATACATTTTCGACGTTAATAGTGAGTTTTACGCTTGAATATTGTACAATATTAACAAAAATGATTGTGATTCGACATTGAGCATCCAATATGGTCCTTCAAAATTTGTTTTTGTAACTTCAAGTTGGTATTTAAAGTTTTCTATTAGAGTTTTCTTGGTCAATACATAATGAAATCAATCTACAAATCCGATTAGCAAATTCAATGGTCGATTATACTCGTGAATTTCTCAAACTATGACCTACATTGATCAACATTTAACAACCAATATGCTTGTTCAAAATGTAGTTTTGTGATTGTAAATAATACGTATGGATTTTTTTGTTTATTATAATGTAGAAAAACTTTGGAAATCAAATTAAAAATATATTTTGGACGTTAACAGTAAGTTTTACGCTTAAATATTGTACAATTTTAACAAAATTGATTGCGATTCAACGTTGAACATCCAATATGGTCATTCAAAATGTGTTTATGTAACTTCAAGTTGGTATTTAGAGTTTTCTAAAAGAGTTTTGATTGTCAATGCATAATGAAATCAATCTAAAAATACGTTTAGAACATGAAACAGTGGATTATACAAGTGAATTTCACGAACTATGTCATAAATTGTTCAACATTTAACAACACATATGATTGTTCAAAATTTATTTTTGTGACTATAAACTTGTATCTATGGATTTTTATGTGTATTATAATATAGAAAAACATTGGAAATTGAATTAAAAATACATTTTGGACGTTAATAGTGAGTTTTACGCTTGAATATTGTACGATATTAACAAAAATGATTGCGATTCGACATTGAACATCCAATATGGTCATTCAAAATGTGTTTCTGTAACTTCAAGTTGGTATTTAAAGTTTTCTATTAGAGTTTTCTTGGTCAATACATAATGAAATCAATCTACAAATCCGATTAGCAAATCCAATGGTCGATTATACTCGTGAATTTCTCAAACTATGACCTACATTGATCAACATTTAACAACCATTATGCTTGTTCAAAATGTAGTTTTGTGATTGTAAATAATACGTATGGATTTTTTTGTTTATTATAATGTAGAAAAACTTTAGAAATCAAATTAAAAATACATTTTGGACGTTAACAGCAAGTTTTACGCTTAAGTATTGTACCATTTTAACAAAATTGATTGCCATTCAACGTTGAACATCCAATATGGTCATTCAAAATATGTTTATGTAACTTCAAGTTGGTATTTGGAGTTTTCTAAAAGAGTTTTGATTGTCAAAACATAACGAAATCAATCTAAAAATACGTTTAGAACATGAAACAGTGGATTATGCTAGTGAATTTCTCGAACTATGACATAAATTGTTCGACATTTAACAACACATATGCGTGTTCAAAATTTATTTTTGTGACTCTAAACTAGTATATATGGATTTTTACGTGTATTATGATGTAGAAAAACTTTGGAAATCGAATTAAAAATACATTTTGGACGTTAATAGTGAGTTTTACAATTGAATATTGTACAATATTAACAAAAATGATTGCGATTCGACATTGAGCATCCAATATGGTCCTTCAAAATGTGTTTCTGTAACTTCAAGTTGGTATTTAAAGTTTTCTATTAGAGTTTTCTTGGTCAATACATAATGAAATCAATCTACAAATCCGATTAGCAAATTCAATGGTCGATTATACTCGTGAATTTCTCAAACTATGACCTACATTGATCAACATTTAACAACCAATATGCTTGTTCAAAATGTAGTTTTGTGATTGTAAATAATACGTATGGATTTTTTTGTTTATTATAATGTAGAAAAACTTTAGAAATCAAATTAAAAATATATTTTGGATGTCAACAGTAAGTTTTACGCTTAAATATTGTACAATTTTAACAAAATTGATTGCGATTCAACGTTGAACATCCAATATGGTCATTCAAAATGTGTTTATGTAACTTCAAGTTGGTATTTAGAGTTTTCTAAAAGAGTTTTGATTGTCAATGCATAATGAAATCAATCTAAAAATACGTTTAGAACATGAAACAGAGGATTATGCTAGTGAATTTCTCGAACTATGACATAACTTGTTCAACATTTAACGACACATATGCTTGTTCAAAATTTATTTTTGTGACTCTAAACTAGTATATATGGATTTTTATGTGTATTATAATGTAGAAAAACTTTGGAAATCGAATTAAAAATACATTTTGGACGTTAATAGTGAGTTTTACGCTTGAATATTGTACGATATTAACAAAAATGATTGCGATTCGACATTGAACATCCAATATGGTCATTCAAAATGTGTTTCTGTAACTTCAAGTTGGTATTTAGAGTTTTCTATTAGAGTTTTCTTGGTCAAAACATAATGAAATCAATCTAAAAATGCGATTAGCAAATCGAACAGTCAATTATACTCATGAATTTCTCAAACTATGACCTACATTGATAAACATTTAACAACCAATATGCGTGTTCACAATGTAGTTTTGTGATTCTAAATAATACATACGGATTATTTTGTTTATTATAATGTAGAAAAACTTTAGAAATCAAATTAAAAATACGTTTTAGACGTTAACAGCAAGTTTTACGCTTAAGTATTGTGCAATTTTAACAAAATTGATTGCGATTCAACGTTGAACATCCAATATGGTCATTCAAAATTTGTTTATGTAACTTCAAGTTGGTTTTTGGAGTTTTCTAAAAGAGTGTTGATTGTCAATACATAATGAAATCAATCTAAAAATACGTTTAGAACATGAAACAATGGATTATGCTGGTGAATTTCTCGAACTATGACATAAATTGTTCAACATTTAACGACACATGTGCTTGTTCCAAATTTATTTTTGTGACTCTAAACTAGTATATATGGATTTTTATGTGTATTATAATGTAGAAAAACTTTGGAAATCGAATTAAAAATACATTTTCGACGTTAATAGTGAGTTTTACGCTTGAATATTGTACAATATTAACAAAAATGATTGCGATTCGACATTGAGCATCCAATATGGTCCTTCAAAATGTGTTTTTGTAACTTCAAGTTGGTATTTAAAGTTTTCTATTAGAGTTTTCTTGGTCAATACATAATGAAATCAAACTACAAATCCGATTAGCAAATTCAATGGTCGATTATACTCGTGAATTTCTCAAACTATGACCTACATTGATCAACATTTAACAACCAATATGCTTGTTCAAAATGTAGTTTTGTGATTGTAAATAATACGTATGGATTTTTTTGTTTATTATAATGTAGAAAAACTTTGGAAATCAAATTAAAAATATATTTTGGATGTTAACAGTAAGTTTTACGCTTAATTATTGTACAATTTTAACAAAATTGATTGCGATTCAACGTTGAACATCCAATATGGTCATTCAAAATGTGTTTATGTAACTTCAAGTTGGTATTTAGAGTTTTCTAAAAGAGTTTTGATTGTCAATGCATAATGAAATCAATCTAAAAATACGTTTAGAACATGAAACAGTGGATTATACAAGTGAATTTCACGAACTATGTCATAAATTGTTCAACATTTAACAACACATATGATTGTTCAAAATTTATTTTTGTGACTCTAAACTTGTATGTATGGATTTTTATGTGTATTATAATATAGAAAAACATTGGAAATTGAATTAAAAATACATTTTGGACGTTAATAGTGAGTTTTACGCTTGAATATTGTACGATATTAACAAAAATGATTGCGATTCGACATTGAACATCCAATATGGTCATTCAAAATGTGTTTCTGTAACTTCAAGTTGGTATTTAGAGTTTTCTATTAGAGTTTTCTTGGTCAAAACATAATGAAATCAATCTAAAAATGCGATTAGCAAATCCAACAGTCAATTATACTCATGAATTTCTCAAACTATGACCTACATTGATAAATATTTAACAACCAATATGCGTGTTCACAATGTAGTTTTGTGATTCTAAATAATACATACGGATTATTTTGTTTATTATAATGTAGAAAAACTTTAGAAATCAAATTAAAAATACGTTTTAGACGTTAACAGCAAGTTTTACGCTTAAGTATTGTGCAATTTTAACAAAATTGATTGCGATTCAACGTTGAACATCCAATATGGTCATTCAAAATTTGTTTATGTAACTTCAAGTTGGTTTTTGGAGTTTTCTAAAAGAGTGTTGATTGTCAATACATAATGAAATCAATCTAAAAATACGTTTAGAACATGAAACAGTGGATTATGCTGGTGAATTTCTCGAACTATGACATAAATTGTTCAACATTTAACGACACATGTGCTTGTTCCAAATTTATTTTTCTGACTCTAAACTAGTTTATATGGATTTTTATGTGTATTATAATGTAGAAAAACTTTGGAAATCGAATTAAAAATACATTTTGGACGTTAATAGTGAGTTTTACGCTTGAATATTATACAATATTAACAAAAATGATTGCGATTCGACATTGAGAATCCAATATGGTCCTTCAAAATGTGTTTCTGTAACTTCAAGTTGGTATTTAAAGTTTTCTATTAGAGTTTTCTTGGTCAATACATAATGAAATCAATCTACAAATCCGATTAGCAAATTCAATGGTCGATTATACTCGTGAATTTCTCAAACTATGACCTACATTGATCAACATTTAACAACCAATATGCTTGTTCAAAATGTAGTTTTGTGATTGTAAATAATACGTATGGATTTTTTTGTTTATTATAATGTAGAAAAACTTTGGAAATCAAATTAAAAATATATTTTGGACGTTAACAGTAAGTTTTACGCTTAAATATTGTACAATTTTAACAAAATTGATTGCGATTCAACGTTGAACATCCAATATGGTCATTCAAAATGTGTTTATGTAACTTCAAGTTGGTATTTAGAGTTTTCTAAAAGAGTTTTGATTGTCAATGCATAATGAAATCAATCTAAAAATACGTTTAGAACATGAAACAGTGGATTATACAAGTGAATTTCACGAACTATGTCATAAATTGTTCAACATTTAACAACACATATGATTGTTCAAAATTTATTTTTGTGACTCTAAACTTGTATGTATAGATTTTTATGTGTATTATAATATAGAAAAACATTAGAAATTGAATCAAAAATACATTTTGGACGTTAATAGTGAGTTTTACGCTTGAATATTGTACAATATTAACAAAAATGATTGCGATTCGACATTGAACATCCAATATGGTCATTCAAAATGTGTTTCTGTAACTTCAAGTTGGTATTTAGAGTTTTCTAAAAGAGTTTTGATTGTCAATGCATAATGAAATCAATCTAAAAATACGTTTAGAACATGAAACAGAGGATTATGCTAGTGAATTTCTCGAACTATGACATAACTTGTTCAACATTTAACGACACATATGCTTGTTCAAAATTTATTTTTGTGACTCTAAACTAGTATATATGGATTTTTATGTGTATTATAATGTAGAAAAACTTTGGAAATCGAATTAAAAATACATTTTCGACGTTAATAGTGAGTTTTACGCTTGAATATTGTACAATATTAACAAAAATGATTGCGATTCGACATTGAGAATCCAATATGGTCCTTCAAAATGTGTTTCTGTAACTTCAAGTTGGTATTTAAAGTTTTCTATTAGAGTTTTCTTGGTCAATACATAATGAAATCAATCTACAAATCCGATTAGCAAATCCAATGGTCGATTATACTCGTGAATTTCTCAAACTATGACCTACATTGATCAACATTTAACAACCATTATGCTTGTTCAAAATGTAGTTTTGTGATTGTAAATAATACGTATGGATTTTTTTGTTTATTATAATGTAGAAAAACTTTGGAAATCAAATTAAAAATATATTTTGGACGTTAACAGTAAGTTTTACGCTTAAATATTGTACAATTTTAACAAAATTGATTGCGATTCAACGTTGAACATCCAATATGGTCATTCAAAATGTGTTTATGTAACTTCAAGTTGGTATTTAGAGTTTTCTAAAAGAGTTTTGATTGTCAATGCATAATGAAATCAATCTAAAAATACGTTTAGAACATGAAACAGTGGATTATACAAGTGAATTTCACGAACTATGTCATAAATTGTTCAACATTTAACAACACATATGATTGTTCAAAATTTATTTTTGTGACTCTAAACTTGTATGTATAGATTTTTATGTGTATTATAATATAGAAAAACATTGGAAATTGAATCAAAAATACATTTTGGACGTTAATAGTGAGTTTTACGCTTGAATATTGTACAATATTAACAAAAATGATTGCGATTCGACATTGAACATCCAATATGGTCATTCAAAATGTGTTTCTGTAACTTCAAGTTGGTATTTAGAGTTTTCTATTAGAGTTTTCTTGGTCAAAACATAATGAAATCAATCTAAAAATGCGATTAGCAAATCCAACAGTCAATTATACTCATGAATTTCTCAAACTATGACCTACATTGATAAACATTTAACAACCAATATGCGTGTTCACAATGTAGTTTTGTGATTCTAAATAATACATACGGATTATTTTGTTTATTATAATGTAGAAAAACTTTAGAAATCAAATTAAAAATACGTTTTAGACGTTAACAGCAAGTTTTACGCTTAAGTATTGTGCAATTTTAACAAAATTGATTGCGATTCAACGTTGAACATCCAATATGGTCATTCAAAATTTGTTTATGTAACTTCAAGTTGGTTTTTGGAGTTTTCTAAAAGAGTGTTGATTGTCAATACATAATGAAATCAATCTAAAAATACGTTTAGAACATGAAACAGTGGATTATGCTGGTGAATTTCTCGAACTATGACATAAATTGTTCAACATTTAACGACACATGTGCTTGTTCCAAATTTATTTTTCTGACTCTAAACTAGTTTATATGGATTTTTATGTGTATTATAATGTAGAAAAACTTTGGAAATCGAATTAAAAATACATTTTGGACGTTAATAGTGAGTTTTACGCTTGAATATTATACAATATTAACAAAAATGATTGCGATTCGACATTGAGAATCCAATATGGTCCTTCAAAATGTGTTTCTGTAACTTCAAGTTGGTATTTAAAGTTTTCTATTAGAGTTTTCTTGGTCAATACATAATGAAATCAATCTACAAATCCGATTAGCAAATCCAATGGTCGATTATACTCGTGAATTTCTCAAACTATGACCTACATTGATCAACATTTAACAACCATTATGCTTGTTCAAAATGTAGTTTTGTGATTGTAAATAGTACGTATGGATTTTTTTGTTTATTATAATGTAGAAAAACTTTAGAAATCAAATTAAAAATACATTTTGGATGTTAACAGCAAGTTTTACGCTTAAGTATTGTACCATTTTAACAAAATTGATTGCCATTCAACGTTGAACATCCAATATGGTCATTCAAAATATGTTTATGTAACTTCAAGTTGGTATTTGGAGTTTTCTAAAAGAGTTTTGATTGTCAAAACATAATGAAATCAATCTAAAAATACGTTTAGAACATGAAACAGAGGATTATGCTAGTGAATTTCTCGAACTATGACATAACTTGTTCAACATTTAACGACACATATGCTTGTTCAAAATTTATTTTTGTGACTCTAAACTAGTATATATGGATTTTTATGTGTATTATAATGTAGAAAAACTTTGGAAATCGAATTAAAAATACATTTTCGACGTTAATAGTGAGTTTTACGCTTGAATATTGTACAATATTAACAAAAATGATTGCGATTCGACATTGAGCATCCAATATGGTCCTTCAAAATGTGTTTTTGTAACTTCAAGTTGGTATTTAAAGTTTTCTATTAGAGTTTTCTTGGTCAATACATAATGAAATCAAACTACAAATCCGATTAGCAAATTCAATGGTCGATTATACTCGTGAATTTCTCAAACTATGACCTACATTGATCAACATTTAACAACCAATATGCTTGTTCAAAATGTAGTTTTGTGATTGTAAATAATACGTATGGATTTTTTTGTTTATTATAATGTAGAAAAACTTTGGAAATCAAATTAAAAATATATTTTGGATGTTAACAGTAAGTTTTACGCTTAATTATTGTACAATTTTAACAAAATTGATTGCGATTCAACGTTGAACATCCAATATGGTCATTCAAAATGTGTTTATGTAACTTCAAGTTGGTATTTAGAGTTTTCTAAAAGAGTTTTGATTGTCAATGCATAATGAAATCAATCTAAAAATACGTTTAGAACATGAAACAGTGGATTATACAAGTGAATTTCACGAACTATGTCATAAATTGTTCAACATTTAACAACACATATGATTGTTCAAAATTTATTTTTGTGACTCTAAACTTGTATGTATGGATTTTTATGTGTATTATAATATAGAAAAACATTGGAAATTGAATTAAAAATACATTTTGGACGTTAATAGTGAGTTTTACGCTTGAATATTGTACGATATTAACAAAAATGATTGCGATTCGACATTGAACATCCAATATGGTCATTCAAAATGTGTTTCTGTAACTTCAAGTTGGTATTTAGAGTTTTCTATTAGAGTTTTCTTGGTCAAAACATAATGAAATCAATCTAAAAATGCGATTAGCAAATCCAACAGTCAATTATACTCATGAATTTCTCAAACTATGACCTACATTGATAAACATTTAACAACCAATATGCGTGTTCACAATGTAGTTTTGTGATTCTAAATAATACATACGGATTATTTTGTTTATTATAATGTAGAAAAACTTTAGAAATCAAATTAAAAATACGTTTTAGACGTTAACAGCAAGTTTTACGCTTAAGTATTGTGCAATTTTAACAAAATTGATTGCGATTCAACGTTGAACATCCAATATGGTCATTCAAAATTTGTTTATGTAACTTCAAGTTGGTTTTTGGAGTTTTCTAAAAGAGTGTTGATTGTCAATACATAATGAAATCAATCTAAAAATACGTTTAGAACATGAAACAGTGGATTATGCTGGTGAATTTCTCGAACTATGACATAAATTTTTCAACATTTAACGACACATGTGCTTGTTCCAAATTTATTTTTCTGACTCTAAACTAGTTTATATGGATTTTTATGTGTATTATAATGTAGAAAAACTTTGGAAATCGAATTAAAAATACATTTTGGACGTTAATAGTGAGTTTTACGCTTGAATATTATACAATATTAACAAAAATGATTGCGATTCGACATTGAGAATCCAATATGGTCCTTCAAAATGTGTTTCTGTAACTTCAAGTTGGTATTTAAAGTTTTCTATTAGAGTTTTCTTGGTCAATACATAATGAAATCAATCTACAAATCCGATTAGCAAATCCAATGGTCGATTATACTCGTGAATTTCTCAAACTATGACCTACATTGATCAACATTTAACAACCATTATGCTTGTTCAAAATGTAGTTTTGTGATTGTAAATAATACGTATGGATTTTTTTGTTTATTATAATGTAGAAAAACTTTAGAAATCAAATTAAAAATACATTTTGAACGTTAACCGCAAGTTTTACGCTTAAGTATTGTACCATTTTAACAAAATTGATTGCCATTCAACGTTGAACATCCAATATGGTCATTCAAAATATGTTTATGTAACTTCAAGTTGGTATTTGGAGTTTTCTAAAAGAGTTTTGATTGTCAAAACATAATGAAATCAATCTAAAAATACGTTTAGAACATGAAACAGTGGATTATGCTAGTGAATTTCTCGAACTATGACATAAATTATTCGACATTTAACAACACATATGCGTGTTCAAAATTTATTTTTGTGACTCTAAACTAGTGTATATGGATTTTTATGTGTATTATAATGTAGAAAAACTTTGGAA
The DNA here is from genome assembly GCA_030279155.1 of Forsythia viridissima. Lineage (NCBI taxonomy): Eukaryota > Viridiplantae > Streptophyta > Magnoliopsida > Lamiales > Oleaceae > Forsythia > Forsythia viridissima. The sequence continues at coordinate 18,635,096 of CM059038.1, forward strand.
ATCGAATTAAAAATACATTTTGGACGTTAATAGTGAGTTTTACGCTTGAATATTGTACAATATTAACAAAAATGATTGCGATTCGACATTGAGCATCCAATATGGTCCTTCAAAATGCGTTTTTGTAACTTCAAGTTGGTATTTAAAGTTTTCTATTAGAGTTTTCTTGGTCAATACATAATGAAATCAATCTACAAATCCGATTAGTAAATTCAATGGTCGATTATACTCGTGAATTTCTCAAACTATGACCTACATTGATCAACATTTAACAACCAATATGCTTGTTCAAAATGTAGTTTTGTGATTGTAAATAATACGTATGGATTTTTTTGTTTATTATAATGTAGAAAAACTTTGGAAATCAAATTAAAAATATATTTTGGACGTTAACAGTAAGTTTTACGCTTAAATATTGTACAATTTTAACAAAATTGATTGCGATTCAACGTTGAACATCCAATATGGTCATTCAAAATGTGTTTATGTAACTTCAAGTTGGTATTTAGAGTTTTCTAAAAGAGTTTTGATTGTCAATGCATAATGAAATCAATCTAAAAATACGTTTATAACATGAAACAGTGGATTATACAAGTGAATTGCACGAACTATGTCATAAATTGTTCAACATTTAACAACACATATGATTGTTCAAAATTTATTTTTGTGACTCTAAACTTGTATGTATAGATTTTTATGTGTATTATAATATAGAAAAACATTGGAAATTGAATCAAAAATACATTTTGGACGTTAATAGTGAGTTTTACGCTTGAATATTATACAATATTAACAAAAATGATTGCGATTCGACATTGAACATCCAATATGGTCATTCAAAATGTGTTTCTGTAACTTCAAGTTGGTATTTAGAGTTTTCTATTAGAGTTTTCTTGGTCAAAACATAATGAAATCAATCTAAAAATGCGATTAGCAAATCCAACAGTCAATTATACTCATGAATTTCTCAAACTATGACCTACATTGATAAACATTTAACAACCAATATGCGTGTTCACAATGTAGTTTTGTGATTCTAAATAATACATACGGATTATTTTGTTTATTATAATGTAGAAAAACTTTAGAAATCAAATTAAAAATACGTTCTAGACGTTAACAGCAAGTTTTACGCTTAAGTATTGTGCAATTTTAACAAAATTGATTAAGATTCAACGTTGAACATCCAATATGGTCATTCAAAATTTGTTTATGTAACTTCAAGTTGGTTTTTGGAGTTTTCTAAAAGAGTGTTGATTGTCAATACATAATGAAATCAATCTAAAAATACGTTTAGAACATGAAACAGAGGATTATGCTAGTGAATTTCTCGAACTATGACATAACTTGTTCAACATTTAACGACACATATGCTTGTTCAAAATTTATTTTTGTGACTCTAAACTAGTATATATGGATTTTTATATGTATTATAATGTAGAAAAACTTTGGAAATTGAATTAAAAATACATTTTGGACGTTAATAGTGAGTTTTACGCTTGAATATTGTACGATATTAACAAAAATGATTGCGATTCGACATTGAACATCCAATATGGTCATTCAAAATGTGTTTCTGTAACTTCAAGTTGGTATTTAGAGTTTTCTATTAGAGTTTTCTTGGTCAAAACATAATGAAATCAATCTAAAAATGCGATTAGCAAATCCAACAGTCAATTATACTCATGAATTTCTCAAACTATGACCTACATTGATAAACATTTAACAACCAATATGCGTGTTCACAATGTAGTTTTGTGATTCTAAATAATACATACGGATTATTTTGTTTATTATAATGTAGAAAAACTTTAGAAATCAAATTAAAAATACGTTCTAGACGTTAACAGCAAGTTTTACGCTTAAGTATTGTGCAATTTTAACAAAATTGATTAAGATTCAACGTTGAACATCCAATATGGTCATTCAAAATTTGTTTATGTAACTTCAAGTTGGTTTTTGGAGTTTTCTAAAAGAGTGTTGATTGTCAATACATAATGAAATCAATCTAAAAATACGTTTAGAACATGAAACAGTGGATTATGCTGGTGAATTTCTCGAACTATGACATAAATTGTTCAACATTTAACGACACATGTGCTTGTTCCAAATTTATTTTTCTGACTCTAAACTAGTTTATATGGATTTTTATGTGTATTATAATGTAGAAAAACTTTGGAAATCGAATTAAAAATACATTTTGGACGTTAATAGTGAGTTTTACGCTTGAATATTGTACAATATTAACAAAAATGATTGCGATTCGACATTGAGCATCCAATATGGTCCTTCAAAATGTGTTTCTGTAACTTCAAGTTGGTATTTAAAGTTTTCTATTAGAGTTTTCTTGGTCAATACATAATGAAATCAATCTACAAATCCGATTAGCAAATCCAATGGTCGATTATACTCGTGAATTTCTCAAACTATGACCTACATTGATCAACATTTAACAACCATTATGCTTGTTCAAAATGTAGTTTTGTGATTGTAAATAATACGTATGGATTTTTTTGTTTATTATAATGTAGAAAAACTTTAGAAATCAAATTAAAAATACATTTTGAACGTTAACCGCAAGTTTTACGCTTAAGTATTGTACCATTTTAACAAAATTGATTGCCATTCAACGTTGAACATCCAATATGGTCATTCAAAATATGTTTATGTAACTTCAAGTTGGTATTTGGAGTTTTCTAAAAGAGTTTTGATTGTCAAAACATAATGAAATCAATCTAAAAATACGTTTAGAACATGAAACAGTGGATTATGCTAGTGAATTTCTCGAACTATGACATAAATTATTCGACATTTAACAACACATATGCGTGTTCAAAATTTATTTTTGTGACTCTAAACTAGTGTATATGGATTTTTATGTGTATTATAATGTAGAAAAACTTTGGAAATCGAATTAAAAATACATTTTGGACGTTAATAGTGAGTTTTACGCTTGAATATTGTACAATATTAACAAAAATGATTGCGATTCGACATTGAGCATCCAATATGGTCCTTCAAAATGCGTTTTTGTAACTTCAAGTTGGTATTTAAAGTTTTCTATTAGAGTTTTCTTGGTCAATACATAATGAAATCAATCTACAAATCCGATTAGTAAATTCAATGGTCGATTATACTCGTGAATTTCTCAAACTATGACCTACATTGATCAACATTTAACAACCAATATGCTTGTTCAAAATGTAGTTTTGTGATTGTAAATAATACGTATGGATTTTTTTGTTTATTATAATGTAGAAAAACTTTGGAAATCAAATTAAAAATATATTTTGGACGTTAACAGTAAGTTTTACGCTTAAATATTGTACAATTTTAACAAAATTGATTGCGATTCAACGTTGAACATCCAATATGGTCATTCAAAATGTGTTTATGTAACTTCAAGTTGGTATTTAGAGTTTTCTAAAAGAGTTTTGATTGTCAATGCATAATGAAATCAATCTAAAAATACGTTTATAACATGAAACAGTGGATTATACAAGTGAATTGCACGAACTATGTCATAAATTGTTCAACATTTAACAACACATATGATTGTTCAAAATTTATTTTTGTGACTCTAAACTTGTATGTATAGATTTTTATGTGTATTATAATATAGAAAAACATTGGAAATTGAATCAAAAATACATTTTGGACGTTAATAGTGAGTTTTACGCTTGAATATTATACAATATTAACAAAAATGATTGCGATTCGACATTGAACATCCAATATGGTCATTCAAAATGTGTTTCTGTAACTTCAAGTTGGTATTTAGAGTTTTCTATTAGAGTTTTATTGGTCAAAACATAATGAAATCAATCTAAAAATGCGATTAGCAAATCCAACAGTCAATTATACTCATGAATTTCTCAAACTATGACCTACATTGATAAACATTTAACAACCAATATGCGTGTTCACAATGTAGTTTTGTGATTCTAAATAATACATACGGATTATTTTGTTTATTATAATGTAGAAAAACTTTAGAAATCAAATTAAAAATACGTTTTAGACGTTAACAGCAAGTTTTACGCTTAAGTATTGTGCAATTTTAACAAAATTGATTGCGATTCAACGTTGAACATCAGATATGGTCATTCAAAATGTGTTTATGTAACTTCAAGTTGGTATTTCGAGTTTTCTAAAAGAGTTTTGATTGTCAATGCATAATGAAATCAATCTAAAAATACGTTTAGAACATGAAACAGAGGATTATGCTAGTGAATTTCTCGAACTATGACATAACTTGTTCAACATTTAACGACACATATGCTTGTTCAAAATTTATTTTTGTGACTCTAAACTAGTATATATGGATTTTTATGTGTATTATAATGTAGAAAAACTTTGGAAATCGAATTAAAAATACATTTTCGACGTTAATAGTGAGTTTTACGCTTGAATATTGTACAATATTAACAAAAATGATTGCGATTCGACATTGAGCATCCAATATGGTCCTTCAAAATGGGTTTTTGTAACTTCAAGTTGGTATTTAAAGTTTTCTATTAGAGTTTTCTTGGTCAATACATAATGAAATCAAACTACAAATCCGATTAGCAAATTCAATGGTCGATTATACTCGTGAATTTCTCAAACTATGACCTACATTGATCAACATTTAACAACCAATATGCTTGTTCAAAATGTAGTTTTGTGATTGTAAATAATACGTATGGATTTTTTTGTTTATTATAATGTAGAAAAACTTTGGAAATCAAATTAAAAATATATTTTGGATGTTAACAGTAAGTTTTACGCTTAATTATTGTACAATTTTAACAAAATTGATTGCGATTCAACGTTGAACATCGAATATGGTCATTCAAAATGTGTTTATGTAACTTCAAGTTGGTATTTAGAGTTTTCTAAAAGAGTTTTGATTGTCAATGCATAATGAAATCAATCTAAAAATACGTTTAGAACATGAAACAGAGGATTATGCTAGTGAATTTCTCGAACTATGACATAACTTGTTCAACATTTAACGACACATATGCTTGTTCAAAATTTATTTTTGTGACTCTAAACTAGTATATATGGATTTTTATATGTATTATAATGTAGAAAAACTTTGGAAATTGAATTAAAAATACATTTTGGACGTTAATAGTGAGTTTTACGCTTGAATATTGTACGATATTAACAAAAATGATTGCGATTCGACATTGAACATCCAATATGGTCATTCAAAATGTGTTTCTGTAACTTCAAGTTGGTATTTAGAGTTTTCTATTAGAGTTTTCTTGGTCAAAACATAATGAAATCAATCTAAAAATGCGATTAGCAAATCCAACAGTCAATTATACTCATGAATTTCTCAAACTATGACCTACATTGATAAACATTTAACAACCAATATGCGTGTTCACAATGTAGTTTTGTGATTCTAAATAATACATACGGATTATTTTGTTTATTATAATGTAGAAAAACTTTAGAAATCAAATTAAAAATACGTTCTAGACGTTAACAGCAAGTTTTACGCTTAAGTATTGTGCAATTTTAACAAAATTGATTAAGATTCAACGTTGAACATCCAATATGGTCATTCAAAATTTGTTTATGTAACTTCAAGTTGGTTTTTGGAGTTTTCTAAAAGAGTGTTGATTGTCAATACATAATGAAATCAATCTAAAAATACGTTTAGAACATGAAACAGTGGATTATGCTGGTGAATTTCTCGAACTATGACATAAATTGTTCAACATTTAACGACACATGTGCTTGTTCCAAATTTATTTTTCTGACTCTAAACTAGTTTATATGGATTTTTATGTGTATTATAATGTAGAAAAACTTTGGAAATCGAATTAAAAATACATTTTGGACGTTAATAGTGAGTTTTACGCTTGAATATTGTACAATATTAACAAAAATGATTGCGATTCGACATTGAGCATCCAATATGGTCCTTCAAAATGCGTTTTTGTAACTTCAAGTTGGTATTTAAAGTTTTCTATTAGAGTTTTCTTGGTCAATACATAATGAAATCAATCTACAAATCTGATTAGCAAATCCAATGGTCGATTATACTCGTGAATTTCTCAAACTATGACCTACATTGATCAACATTTAACAACCATTATGCTTGTTCAAAATGTAGTTTTGTGATTGTAAATAATACGTATGGATTTTTTTGTTTATTATAATGTAGAAAAACTTTAGAAATCAAATTAAAAATATATTTTGGATGTTAACAGTAAGTTTTACGCTTAATTATTGTACAATTTTAACAAAATTGATTGCGATTCAACGTTGAACATCGAATATGGTCATTCAAAGTGTGTTTATGTAACTTCAAGTTGGTATTTAGAGTTTTCTAAAAGAGTTTTGATTGTCAATGCATAATGAAATCAATCTAAAAATACGTTTAGAACATGAAACAGAGGATTATGCTAGTGAATTTCTCGAACTATGACATAACTTGTTCAACATTTAACGACACATATGCTTGTTCAAAATTTATTTTTGTGACTCTAAACTAGTATATATGGATTTTTATGTGTATTATAATGTAGAAAAACTTTGGAAATCGAATTAAAAATACATTTTGGACGTTAATAGTGAGTTTTACGCTTGAATATTGTACAATATTAACAAAAATGATTGCGATTCGACATTGAGCATCCAATATGGTCCTTCAAAATGCGTTTTTGTAACTTCAAGTTGGTATTTAAAGTTTTCTATTAGAGTTTTCTTGGTCAATACATAATGAAATCAATCTACAAATCCGATTAGTAAATTCAATGGTCGATTATACTCGTGAATTTCTCAAACTATGACCTACATTGATCAACATTTAACAACCAATATGCTTGTTCAAAATGTAGTTTTGTGATTGTAAATAATACGTATGGATTTTTTTGTTTATTATAATGTAGAAAAACTTTAGAAATCAAATTAAAAATATATTTTGGACGTTAACAGTAAGTTTTACGCTTAATTATTGTACAATTTTAACAAAATTGATTGCTATTCAACGTTGAACATCGAATATGGTCATTCAAAATGTGTTTATGTAACTTCAAGTTGGTATTTAGAGTTTTCTAAAAGAGTTTTGATTGTCAATGCATAATGAAATCAATCTAAAAATACGTTTAGAACATGAACAGAGGATTATGCTAGTGAATTTCTCGAACTATGACATAACTTGTTCAACATTTAACGACACATATGCGCTTTCAAAATTTATTTTTGTGACTCTAAACTAGTATATATGGATTTTTATGTGTATTATAATGTAGAAAAACTTTGGAAATCGAATTAAAAATACATTTTGGACGTTAATAGTGAGTTTTACGCTTGAATATTGTACAATATTAACAAAAATTATTGCGATTCGACATTGAGCATCCAATATGGTCCTTCAAAATGCGTTTTTGTAACTTCAAGTTGGTATTTAAAGTTTTCTATTAGAGTTTTCTTGGTCAATACATATTGAAATCAATCTACAAATCCGATTAGCAAATTCAATGGTCGATTATACTCGTGAATTTCTCAAACTATGACCTACATTGATCAACATTTAACAACCAATATGCTTGTTCAAAATGTAGTTTTGTGATTGTAAATAATACGTATGGATTTTTTTGTTTATTATAATCTAGAAAAACTTTGGAAATCAAATTAAAAATATATTTTGGACGTTAACAGTAAGTTTTACGCTTAAATATTGTACAATTTTAACAAAATTGATTGCGATTCAACGTTGAACATCCAATATGGTCATTCAAAATGTGTTTATGTAACTTCAAGTTGGTATTTAGAGTTTTCTAAAAGAGTTTTGATTGTCAATGCATAATGAAATCAATCTAAAAATACGTTTAGAACATGAAACAGTGGATTATGCTAGTGAATTTCTCGAACTATGACATAAATTGTTCAACATTTAACGACACATGTGCTTGTTCCAAATTTATTTTTGTGACTCTAAACTAGTATATATGGATTTTTATGTGTATTATAATGTAGAAAAACTTTGGAAATCGAATTAAAAATACATTTTGGACGTTAATAGTGAGTTTTACGCTTGAATATTATACAATATTAACAAACATGATTGCGATTCGACATTGAGAATCTAATATGGTCCTTCAAAATGTGTTTCTGTAACTTCAAGTTGGTATTTAAAGTTTTCTATTAGAGTTTTCTTGGTCAATACATAATGAAATCAATCTACAAATCCGATTAGCAAATCCAATGGTCGATTATACTCGTGAATTTCTCAAACTATGACCTACATTGATCAACATTTAACAACCATTATGCTTGTTCAAAATGTAGTTTTGTGATTGTAAATAATACGTATGGATTTTTTTGTTTATTATAATGTAGAAAAACTTTAGAAATCAAATTAAAAATACATTTTGGACGTTAACAGCAAGTTTTACGCTTAAGTATTGTACCATTTTAACAAAATTGATTGCCATTCAACGTTGAACATCCAATATGGTCATTCAAAATATGTTTATGTAACTTCAAGTTGGTATTTGGAGTTTTCTAAAAGAGTTTTGATTGTCAAAACATAACGAAATCAATCTAAAAATACGTTTAGAACATGAAACAGTGGATTATGCTAGTGAATTTCTCGTACTATGACATAAATTGTTTGACATTTAACAACACATATGCTTGTTTAAAATTTATTTTTGTGACTCTAAACTAGTATATATGGATTTTTATGTGTATTATAATGTAGAAAAACTTTGGAAATCGAATTAAAAATACATTTTGGACGTTAATAGTGAGTTTTACAATTGAATATTGTACAATATTAACAAAAATGATTGCGATTCGACATTGAGCATCCAATATGGTCCTTCAAAATGTGTTTCTGTAACTTCAAGTTGGTATTTAAAGTTTTCTATTAGAGTTTTCTTGGTCAATACATAATGAAATCAATCTACAAATCCGATTAGCAAATTCAATGGTCGATTATACTCGTGAATTTCTCAAACTATGACCTACATTGATCAACATTTAACAACCAATATGCTTGTTCAAAATGTAGTTTTGTGATTGTAAATAATACGTATGGATTTTTTTGTTTATTATAATGTAGAAAAACTTTAGAAATCAAATTAAAAATATATTTTGGATGTTAACAGTAAGTTTTACGCTTAAATATTGTACAATTTTAACAAAATTGATTGCGATTCAACGTTGAACATCCAATATGGTCATTCAAAATGTGTTTATGTAACTTCAAGTTGGTATTTAGAGTTTTCTAAAAGAGTTTTGATTGTCAATGCATAATGAAATCAATCTAAAAATACGTTTAGAACATGAAACAGAGGATTATGCTAGTGAATTTCTCGAACTATGACATAACTTGTTCAACATTTAACGACACATATGCTTGTTCAAAATTTATTTTTGTGACTCTAAACTAGTATATATGGATTTTTATGTGTATTGTAATGTAGAAAAACTTTGGAAATCGAATTAAAAATACATTTTCGACGTTAATAGTGAGTTTTACGCTTGAATATTGTACAATATTAATAAAAATGATTGCGATTCGACATTGAGCATCCGATATGGTCCTTCAAAATGTGTTTTTGTAACTTCAAGTTGGTATTTAAAGTTTTCTATTAGAGTTTTCTTGGTCAATACATAATGAAATCAATCTACAAATCCGATTAGCAAATTCAATGGTCGATTATACTCGTGAATTTCTCAAACTATGACCTACATTGACCAACATTTAACAACCAATATGCTTGTTCAAAATGTAGTTTTGTGATTGTAAATAATACGTATGGATTTTTTTGTTTATTATAATGTAGAAAAACTTTGGAAATCAAATTAAAAATATATTTTGGACGTTAACAGTAAGTTTTACGCTTAAATATTGTACAATTTTAACAAAATTGATTGCGATTCAACGTTGAACATCCAATATGGTCATTCAAAATGTGTTTATGTAACTTCAAGTTGGTATTTAGAGTTTTCTAAAAGAGTTTTGATTGTCAATGCATAATGAAATCAATCTAAAAATACGTTTAGAACATGAAACAGTGGATTATACAAGTGAATTTCACGAACTATGACATAAATTATTCAACATTTAACAACACATATGATTGTTCAAAATTTATTTTTGTGACTCTAAACTTGTATGTATGGATTTTTATGTGTATTATAATATAGAAAAACATTGGAAATTGAATTAAAAATATATTTTGGACGTTAACAGTAAGTTTTACGCTTAAATATTGTACAATTTTAACAAAATTGATTGCGATTCAACGTTGAACATCCAATATGGTCATTCAAAATGTGTTTATGTAACTTCAAGTTGGTATTTAGAGTTTTCTAAAAGAGTTTTGATTGTCAATGCATAATGAAATCAATCTAAAAATACGTTTAGAACATGAAACAGTGGATTATGCTAGTGAATTTCTCGAACTATGACATAAATTGTTCAACATTTAACGACACATGTGCTTGTTCCAAATTTATTTTTGTGACTCTAAACTAGTATATATGGATTTTTATGTGTATTATAATGTAGAAAAACTTTGGAAATCGAATTAAAAATACATTTTGGACGTTAATAGTGAGTTTTACGCTTGAATATTATACAATATTAACAAACATGATTGCGATTCGACATTGAGAATCTAATATGGTCCTTCAAAATGTGTTTCTGTAACTTCAAGTTGGTATTTAAAGTTTTCTATTAGAGTTTTCTTGGTCAATACATAATGAAATCAATCTACAAATCCGATTAGCAAATCCAATGGTCGATTATACTCGTGAATTTCTCAAACTATGACCTACATTGATCAACATTTAACAACCATTATGCTTGTTCAAAATGTAGTTTTGTGATTGTAAATAATACGTATGGATTTTTTTGTTTATTATAATGTAGAAAAACTTTAGAAATCAAATTAAAAATACATTTTGGACGTTAACAGCAAGTTTTACGCTTAAGTATTGTACCATTTTAAAAAAATTGATTGCCATTCAACGTTGAACATCCAATATGGTCATTCAAAATATGTTTATGTAACTTCAAGTTGGTATTTGGAGTTTTCTAAAAGAGTTTTGATTGTCAAAACATAACGAAATCAATCTAAAAATACGTTTAGAACATGAAACAGTGGATTATGCTAGTGAATTTCTCGAACTATCACATAAATTGTTCGACATTTAACAACACATATGCGTGTTCAAAATTTATTTTTGTGACTCTAAACTAGTATATATGGATTTTTATGTGTATTATAATGTAGAAAAACTTTGGAAATCGAATTAAAAATACATTTTGGACGTTAATAGTGAGTTTTTCAATTGAATATTGTACAATATTAACAAAAATGATTGCGATTCGACATTGAGCATCCAATATGGTCCTTCAAAATGTGTTTTTGTAACTTCAAGTTGGTATTTAAAGTTTTCTATTAGAGTTTTCTTGGTCAATACATAATGAAATCAATCTACAAATCCGATTAGCAAATTCAATGGTCGATTATACTCGTGAATTTCTCAAACTATGACCTACATTGATCAACATTTAACAACCAATATGCTTGTTCAAAATGTAGTTTTGTGATTGTAAATAATACGTATGGATTTTTTTGTTTATTATAATGTAGAAAAACTTTAGAAATCAAATTAAAAATATATTTTGGATGTTAACAGTAAGTTTTACGCTTAAATATTGTACAATTTTAACAAAATTGATTGCGATTCAACGTTGAACATCCAATATGGTCATTCAAAATGTGTTTATGTAACTTCAAGTTGGTATTTAGAGTTTTCTAAAAGAGTTTTGATTGTCAATGCATAATGAAATCAATCTAAAAATACGTTTAGAACATGAAACAGAGGACTATGCTAGTGAATTTCTCGAACTATGACATAACTTGTTCAACATTTAACGACACATATGCTTGTTCAAAATTTATTTTTGTGACTCTAAACTAGTATATATGGATTTTTATGTGTATTGTAATGTAGAAAAACTTTGGAAATCGAATTAAAAATACATTTTCGACGTTAATAGTGAGTTTTACGCTTGAATATTGTACAATATTAATAAAAATGATTGCGATTCGACATTGAGCATCCAATATGGTCCTTCAAAATGTGTTTTTGTAACTTCAAGTTGGTATTTAAAGTTTTCTATTAGAGTTTTCTTGGTCAATACATAATGAAATCAATCTACAAATCCGATTAGCAAATTCAATGGTCGATTATACTCGTGAATTTCTCAAACTATGACCTACATTGATCAACATTTAACAACCAATATGCTTGTTCAAAATGTAGTTTTGTGATTGTAAATAATACGTATGGATTTTTTTGTTTATTATAATGTAGAAAAACTTTGGAAATCAAATTAAAAATATATTTTGGACGTTAACAGTAAGTTTTACGCTTAAATATTGTACAATTTTAACAAAATTGATTGCGATTCAACGTTGAACATCCAATATGGTCATTCAAAATGTGTTTATGTAACTTCAAGTTGGTATTTAGAGTTTTTTAAAAGAGTTTTGATTGTCAATGCATAATGAAATCAATCTAAAAATACGTTTAGAACATGAAACAGTGGATTATACAAGTGAATTTCACGAACTATGACATAAATTATTCAACATTTAACAACACATATGATTGTTCAAAATTTATTTTTGTGACTCTAAACTTGTATGTATGGATTTTTATGTGTGTTATAATATAGAAAAACATTGGAAATTGAATTAAAAATACATTTTGGACGTTAATAGTGAGTTTTATGCTTGAATATTGTACGATATTAACAAAAATGATTGCGATTCGACATTGAACATCCAATATGGTCATTCAAAATGTGTTTCTGTAACTTCAAGTTGGTATTTAGAGTTTTCTATTAGAGTTTTATTGGTCAAAACATAATGAAATCAATCTAAAAATGCGATTAGCAAATCCAGCAGTCAATTATACTCATGAATTTCTCAAACTATGACCTACATTGATAAACATTTAACAACCAATATGCGTGTTCACAATGTAGTTTTGTGATTCTAAATAATACATACGGATTATTTTGTTTATTATAATGTAGAAAAACTTTAGAAATCAAATTAAAAATACGTTTTAGACGTTAACAGCAAGTTTTACGCTTAAGGATTGTGCAATTTTAACAAAATTGATTGCGATTCAACGTTGAACATCCAATATGGTCATTCAAAATTTGTTTATGTAACTTCAAGTTGGTTTTTGGAGTTTTCTAAAAGAGTGTTGATTGTCAATACATAATGAAATCAATCTAAAAATACGTTTAGAACATGAAAGAGTGGATTATGCTAGTGAATTTCTCGAACTATGACATAAATTGTTCAACATTTAACGACACATGTGCTTGTTCCAAATTTATTTTTGTGATTCTAAACTAGTATATATGGATTTTTATGTGTATTATAATGTAGAAAAACTTTGGAAATCGAATTAAAAATACATTTTGGACGTTAATAGTGAGTTTTACGCTTGAATATTATACAATATTAACAAACATGATTGCGATTCGACATTGAGAATCCAATATGGTCCTTCAAAATGTGTTTCTGTAACTTCAAGTTGGTATTTAAAGTTTTCTATTAGAGTTTTCTTGGTCAATACATAATGAAATCAATCTACAAATCCGATTAGCAAATCCAATGGTCGATTATACTCGTGAATTTCTGAAACTATGACCTACATTGATCAACATTTAACAACCATTATGCTTGTTAAAATGTAATTTTGGGATTGTAAATAATACGTATGGATTTTTTTGTTTATTATAATGTATAAAAACTTTATAAATCAAATTAAAAATACATTTTGGACGTTAACAGCAAGTTTTACGCTTAAGTATTGTACCATTTCAACAAAATTGATTGCCATTCAACGTTGAACATCCAATATGGTCATTCAAAATATGTTTATGTAACTTCAAGTTGGTATTTGGAGTTTTCTAAAAGAGTTTTGATTGTCAAAACATAACGAAATCAATCTAAAAATACGTTTAGAACATGAAACAGTGGATTATGCTAGTGAATTTCTCGAACTATGATATAAATTGTTCGACATTTAACAACACATATGCGTGTTCAAAATTTATTTTTGTGACTCCAAACTAGTATATATGGATTTTTATGTGTATTATAATGTAGAAAAACTTTGGAAATCGAATTAAAAATACATTTTGGACGTTAATAGTGAGTTTTACAATTGAATATTGTACAATATTAACAAAAATGATTGCGATTCGACATTGAGAATCCAATATGGTCCTTCAAAATGTGTTTCTGTAACTTCAAGTTGGTATTTAAAGTTTTCTATTAGAGTTTTCTTGGTCAATACATAATGAAATCAATCTACAAATCCGATTAGCAAATTCAATGGTCGATTATACTCGTGAATTTCTCAAACTATGACCTACATTGATCAACATTTAACAACCAATATGCTTGTTCAAAATGTAGTTTTGTGATTGTAAATAATACGTAAGGATTTTTTTGTTTGTTATAATGTAGAAAAACTTTAGAAATCAAATTAAAAATATATTTTGGAAGTTAACAGTAAGTTTTACGCTTAAATATTGTACAATTTTAACAAAATTGATTGCGATTCAACGTTGAACATCCAATATGGTCATTCAAAATGTGTTTATGTAACTTCAAGTTGGTATTTAGAGTTTTCTAAAAGAGTTTTGATTGTCAATGCATAATGAAATCAATCTAAAAATACTTTTAGAACATGAAACAGAGGATTATGCTAGTGAATTTCTCGAACTATGACATAACTTGTTCAACATTTAACTACACATATGCTTGTTCAAAATTTATTTTTGTGACTCTAAACTAGTATATATGGATTTTTATGTGTATTGTAATGTAGAAAAACTTTGGAAATCGAATTAAAAATACATTTTGGACGTTAATAGTGAGTTTTACGCTTGAATATTGTACAATATTAACAAAAATGATTGCGATTCGACATTGAGCATCCAATATGGTCCTTCAAAATGTGTTTTTGTAACTTCAAGTTGGTATTTAAAGTTTTCTATTAGAGTTTTCTTGGTCAATACATAATGAAATCAATCTACAAATCCGATTAGCAAATTCAATGGTCGATTATACTCGTGAATTTATCAAACTATGACCTACATTGATCAACATTTAACAACCAATATGCTTGTTCAAAATGTAGTTTTGTGATTGTAAATAATACGTATGGATTTTTTTGTTTATTATAATGTAGAAAAACTTTAGAAATCAAATTAAAAATATATTTTGGATGTTAACAGTAAGTTTTACGCTTAAATATTGTACAATTTTAACAAAATTGATTGCGATTCAACGTTGAACATCCAATATGGTCATTCAAAATGTGTTTATGTAACTTCAAGTTGGTATTTAGAGTTTTCTAAAAGAGTTTTGATTGTCAATGCATAATGAAATCAATCTAAAAATACGTTTAGAACATGAAACAGAGGACTATGCTAGTGAATTTCTCGAACTATGACATAACTTGTTCAACATTTAACGACACATATGCTTGTTCAAAATTTATTTTTGTGACTCTAAACTAGTATATATGGATTTTTATGTGTATTGTAATGTAGAAAAACTTTGGAAATCGAATTAAAAATACATTTTCGACGTTAATAGTGAGTTTTACGCTTGAATATTGTACAATATTAATAAAAATGATTGCGATTCGACATTGAGCATCCAATATGGTCCTTCAAAATGTGTTTTTGTAACTTCAAGTTGGTATTTAAAGTTTTCTATTAGAGTTTTCTTGGTCAATACATAATGAAATCAATCTACAAATCCGATTAGCAAATTCAATGGTCGATTATACTCGTGAATTTCTCAAACTATGACCTACATTGATCAACATTTAACAACCAATATGCTTGTTCAAAATGTAGTTTTGTGATTGTAAATAATACGTATGGATTTTTTTGTTTATTATAATGTAGAAAAACTTTAGAAATCAAATTAAAAATACGTTTTAGACGTTAACAGCAAGTTTTACGCTTAAGGATTGTGCAATTTTAACAAAATTGATTGCGATTCAACGTTGAACATCCAATATGGTCATTCAAAATTTGTTTATGTAACTTCAAGTTGGTTTTTGGAGTTTTCTAAAAGAGTGTTGATTGTCAATACATAATGAAATCAATCTAAAAATACGTTTAGAACATGAAAGAGTGGATTATGCTAGTGAATTTCTCGAACTATGACATAAATTGTTCAACATTTAACGACACATGTGCTTGTTCCAAATTTATTTTTGTGATTCTAAACTAGTATATATGGATTTTTATGTGTATTATAATGTAGAAAAACTTTGGAAATCGAATTAAAAATACATTTTGGACGTTAATAGTGAGTTTTACGCTTGAATATTATACAATATTAACAAACATGATTGCGATTCGACATTGAGAATCCAATATGGTCCTTCAAAATGTGTTTCTGTAACTTCAAGTTGGTATTTAAAGTTTTCTATTAGAGTTTTCTTGGTCAATACATAATGAAATCAATCTACAAATCCGATTAGCAAATCCAATGGTCGATTATACTCGTGAATTTCTGAAACTATGACCTACATTGATCAACATTTAACAACCATTATGCTTGTTAAAATGTAATTTTGGGATTGTAAATAATACGTATGGATTTTTTTGTTTATTATAATGTATAAAAACTTTATAAATCAAATTAAAAATACATTTTGGACGTTAACAGCAAGTTTTACGCTTAAGTATTGTACCATTTCAACAAAATTGATTGCCATTCAACGTTGAACATCCAATATGGTCATTCAAAATATGTTTATGTAACTTCAAGTTGGTATTTGGAGTTTTCTAAAAGAGTTTTGATTGTCAAAACATAACGAAATCAATCTAAAAATACGTTTAGAACATGAAACAGTGGATTATGCTAGTGAATTTCTCGAACTATGATATAAATTGTTCGACATTTAACAACACATATGCGTGTTCAAAATTTATTTTTGTGACTCCAAACTAGTATATATGGATTTTTATGTGTATTATAATGTAGAAAAACTTTGGAAATCGAATTAAAAATACATTTTGGACGTTAATAGTGAGTTTTACAATTGAATATTGTACAATATTAACAAAAATGATTGCGATTCGACATTGAGAATCCAATATGGTCCTTCAAAATGTGTTTCTGTAACTTCAAGTTGGTATTTAAAGTTTTCTATTAGAGTTTTCTTGGTCAATACATAATGAAATCAATCTACAAATCCGATTAGCAAATTCAATGGTCGATTATACTCGTGAATTTCTCAAACTATGACCTACATTGATCAACATTTAACAACCAATATGCTTGTTCAAAATGTAGTTTTGTGATTGTAAATAATACGTAAGGATTTTTTTGTTTATTATAATGTAGAAAAACTTTAGAAATCAAATTAAAAATATATTTTGGAAGTTAACAGTAAGTTTTACGCTTAAATATTGTACAATTTTAACAAAATTGATTGCGATTCAACGTTGAACATCGAATATGGTCATTCAAAATGTGTTTATGTAACTTCAAGTTGGTATTTAGAGTTTTCTAAAAGAGTTTTGATTGTCAATGCATAATGAAATCAATCTAAAAATACTTTTAGAACATGAAACAGAGGATTATGCTAGTGAATTTCTCGAACTATGACATAACTTGTTCAACATTTAACTACACATATGCTTGTTCAAAATTTATTTTTGTGACTCTAAACTAGTATATATGGATTTTTATGTGTATTGTAATGTAGAAAAACTTTGGAAATCGAATTAAAAATACATTTTGGACGTTAATAGTGAGTTTTACGCTTGAATATTGTACAATATTAACAAAAATGATTGCGATTCGACATTGAGCATCCAATATGGTCCTTCAAAATGTGTTTTTGTAACTTCAAGTTGGTATTTAAAGTTTTCTATTAGAGTTTTCTTGGTCAATACATAATGAAATCAATCTACAAATCCGATTAGCAAATTCAATGGTCGATTATACTCGTGAATTTATCAAACTATGACCTACATTGATCAACATTTAACAACCAATATGCTTGTTCAAAATGTAGTTTTGTGATTGTAAATAATACGTATGGATTTTTTTGTTTATTATAATTTAGAAAAACTTTGGAAATCAAATTAAAAATATATTTTGGACGTTAACAGTAAGTTTTACGCTTAAATATTGTACAATTTTAACAAAATTGATTGCGATTCAACGTTGAACATCCAATATGGTCATTCAAAATGTGTTTATGTAACTTCAAGTTGGTATTTAGAGTTTTCTAAAAGAGTTTTGATTGTCAATGCATAATGAAATCAATCTAAAAATACGTTTAGAACATGAAACAGTGGATTATACAAGTGAATTTCACGAACTATGACATAAATTGTTCAACATTTAACAACACATATGATTGTTCAAATTTATTTTTGTGACTCTAAACTTGTATGTATGGATTTTTATGTGTATTATAATATAGAAAAACATTGTAAATTGAATTGAAAATACATTTTGGACGTTAATAGTGAGTTTTACGCTTGAATATTGTACGATATTAACAAAAATGATTGCGATTCGACATTGAACATCCAATATGGTCATTCAAAATGTGTTTCTGTAACTTCAAGTTGGTATTTAGAGTTTTCTATTAGAGTTTTATTGGTCAAAACATAATGAAATCAATCTAAAAATGCGATTAGCAAATCCAACAGTCAATTATACTCATGAATTTCTCAAACTATGACCTACATTGATAAACATTTAACAACCAATATGCGTGTTCACAATGTAGTTTTGTGATTCTAAATAATACATACGGATTATTTTGTTTATTATAATGTAGAAAAACTTTAGAAATCAAATTAAAAATACGTTTTAGACGTTAACAGCAAGTTTTATGCTTAAGTATTGTGCAATTTTAACAAAATTGATTGCGATTCAATGTTGAACATCCAATATGGTCATTCAAAATTTGTTTATGTAACTTCAAGTTGGTTTTTGGCGTTTTCTAAAAGAGTGTTGATTGTCAATACATAATGAAATCAATCTAAAAATACGTTTAGAACATGAAACAGTGGATTATGCTAGTGAATTTCTCGAACTATGAATAAATTGTTCAACATTTAACGACACATGTGCTTCTTCCAAATTTATTTTTGTGACTCTAAACTAGTATATATGGATTTTTATGTGTATTATAATGTAGAAAAACTTTGGAAATCGAATTAAAAATACATTTTGGACGTTAATAGTGAGTTTTACGCTTGAATATTATACAATATTAACAACAATGATTGCGATTCGACATTGAGAATCCAATATGGTCCTTCAAAATGTGTTTCTGTAACTTCAAGTTGGTATTTAAAGTTTTCTATTAGAGTTTTCTTGGTCAATACATAATGAAATCAATCTACAAATCCGATTAGCAAATTCAATGGTCGATTATACTCGTGAATTTCTCAAACTATGACCTACATTGATCAACATTTAACAACCAATATGCTTGTTCAAAATGTAGTTTTGTGATTGTAAATGATACGTAAGGATTTTTTTGTTTATTATAATGTAGAAAAGCTTTAGAAATCAAATTAAAAATATATTTTGGAAGTTAACAGTAAGTTTTACGCTTAAATATTGTACAATTTTAACAAAATTGATTGCGATTCAACGTTGAACATCGAATATGGTCATTCAAAATGTGTTTTTGTAACTTCAAGTTGGTATTTAGAGTTTTCTAAAAGAGTTTTGATTGTCAATGCATAATGAAATCAATCTAAAAATACTTTTAGAACATGAAACAGAGGATTATGCTAGTGAATTTCTCGAACTATGACATAACTTGTTCAACATTTAACGACACATATGCTTGTTCAAAATTTATTTTTGTGACTCTAAACTAGTATATATGGATTTTTATGTGTATTGTAATGTAGAAAAACTTTGGAAATCGAATTAAAAATACATTTTGGACGTTAATAGTGAGTTTTACGCTTGAATATTGTACAATATTAACAAAAATGATTGCGATTCGACATTGAGCATCCAATATGGTCCTTCAAAATGTGTTTTTGTAACTTCAAGTTGGTATTTAAAGTTTTCTATTAGAGTTTTCTTGGTCAATACATAATGAAATCAATCTACAAATCCGATTAGCAAATTCAATGGTCGATTATACTCGTGAATTTATCAAACTATGACCTACATTGATCAACATTTAACAACCAATATGCTTGTTCAAAATGTAGTTTTGTGATTGTAAATAATACGTATGGATTTTTTTGTTTATTATAATTTAGAAAAACTTTGGAAATCAAATTAAAAATATATTTTGGACGTTAACAGTAAGTTTTACGCTTAAATATTGTACAATTTTAACAAAATTGATTGCGATTCAACGTTGAACATCCAATATGGTCATTCAAAATGTGTTTATGTAACTTCAAGTTGGTATTTAGAGTTTTCTAAAAGAGTTTTGATTGTCAATGCATAATGAAATCAATCTAAAAATACGTTTAGAACATGAAACAGTGGATTATACAAGTGAATTTCACGAACTATGACATAAATTGTTCAACATTTAACAACACATATGATTGTTCAAAATTTATTTTTGTGACTCTAAACTTGTATGTATGGATTTTTATGTGTATTATAATATAGAAAAACATTGTAAATTGAATTGAAAATACATTTTGGACGTTAATAGTGAGTTTTACGCTTGAATATTGTACGATATTAACAAAAATGATTGCGATTCGACATTGAACATCCAATATGGTCATTCAAAATGTGTTTCTGTAACTTCAAGTTGGTATTTAGAGTTTTCTATTAGAGTTTTATTGGTCAAAACATAATGAAATCAATCTAAAAATGCGATTAGCAAATCCAACAGTCAATTATACTCATGAATTTCTCAAACTATGACCTACATTGATAAACATTTAACAACCAATATGCGTGTTCACAATGTAGTTTTGTGATTCTAAATAATACATACGGATTATTTTGTTTATTATAATGTAGAAAAACTTTAGAAATCAAATTAAAAATACGTTTTAGACGTTAACAGCAAGTTTTATGCTTAAGTATTGTGCAATTTTAACAAAATTGATTGCGATTCAACGTTGAACATCCAATATGGTCATTCAAAATTTGTTTATGTAACTTCAAGTTGGTTTTTGGAGTTTTCTAAAAGAGTGTTGATTGTCAATACATAATGAAATCAATCTAAAAATACGTTTAGAACATGAAACAGTGGATTATGCTAGTGAATTTCTCGAACTATGAATAAATTGTTCAACATTTAACGACACATGTGCTTCTTCCAAATTTATTTTTGTGACTCTAAACTAGTATATATGGATTTTTATGTGTATTATAATGTAGAAAAACTTTGGAAATCGAATTAAAAATACATTTTGGACGTTAATAGTGAGTTTTACGCTTGAATATTATACAATATTAACAAAAATGATTGCGATTCGACATTGAGAATCCAATATGGTCCTTCAAAATGTGTTTCTGTAACTTCAAGTTGGTATTTAAAGTTTTCTATTAGAGTTTTCTTGGTCAATACATAATGAAATCAATCTACAAATCCGATTAGCAAATTCAATGGTCGATTATACTCGTGAATTTCTCAAACTATGACCTACATTGATCAACATTTAACAACCAATATGCTTGTTCAAAATGTAGTTTTGTGATTGTAAATAATACGTATGGATTTTTTTGTTTATTATAATGTAGAAAAACTTTGGGAATCAAATTAAAAATATATTTTGGACGTTAACAGTAAGTTTTACGCTTAAATATTGTACAATTTTAACAAAATTGATTGCGATTCAACGTTGAACATCCAATATGGTCATTCAAAATGTGTTTATGTAACTTCAAGTTGGTATTTAGAGTTTTCTAAAAGAGTTTTGATTGTCAATGCATAATGAAATCAATCTAAAAATACGTTTAGAACATGAAACAGTGGATTATGCTAGTGAATTTCTCGAACTATGACATAACTTGTTCAACATTTAACGACACATATGCTTGTTCAAAATTTATTTTTGTGACTCTAAACTAGTATATATGGATTTTTATGTGTATTCTAATGTAGAAAAACTTTGGAAATCGAATTAAAAATACATTTTCGACGTTAATAGTGAGTTTTACGCTTGAATATTGTACAATATTAACAAAAATGATTGCGATTCGACATTGAGCATCCAATATTGTCCGGCAAAATGTGTTTCTGTAACTTCAAGTTGGTATTTAAAGTTTTCTATTAGAGTTTTCTTGGTCAATACATAATGAAATCAATCTACAAATCCGATTAGCAAATTCAATGGTCGATTATACTCGTGAATTTCTCAAACTATGACCTACATTGATCAACATTTAACAACCAATGTGCTTGTTCAAAATGTAGTTTTGTGATTGTAAATAATACGTATGGATTTTTTTGTTTATTATAATGTAGAAAAACTTTAGAAATCAAATTAAAAATATATTTTGGATGTTAACAGTAAGTTTTACGCTTAAATATTGTACAATTTTAACAAAATTGATTGCGATTCAACGTTGAACATCGAATACGGTCATTCAAAATGTGTTTATGTAACTTCAAGTTGGTATTTAGAGTTTTCTAAAAGAGTTTTGATTGTCAATACATAATGAAATCAATCTAAAAATACGTTTAGAACATGAAACAGAGGATTATGCTAGTGAATTTCTCGAACTATGACATAACTTGTTCAACATTTAACGACACTTATGCTTGTTCAAAATTTATTTTTGTGACTCCAAACTAGTATATATGGATTTTTATGTGTATTATAATGTAGAAAAACTTTGGAAATCGAATTAAAAATACATTTTCGACGTTAATAGTGAGTTTTACGCTTGAATATTGTACAATATTAACAAAAATGATTGCGATTCGACATTGAGCATCCAATACGGTCCTGCAAAATGTGTTTCTGTAATTTCAAGTTGGTATTTAAAGTTTTCTATTAGAGTTTTCTTGGTCAATACATAATGAAATCAATCTACAAATCCGATTAGCAAATTCAATGGTCGATTATACTCGTGAATTTCTCAAACTATGACCTACATTGATCAACATTTAACAACCAATATGCTTGTTCAAAATGTAGTTTTGTGATTGTAAATAATACGTATGGATTTTTTTGTTTATTATAATGTAGAAAAACTTTAGAAATGAAATTAAAAATATATTTTGGACGTTAACAGTAAGTTTTACGCTTAAATATTGTACAATTTTAACAAAATTGATTGCGATTCAACGTTGAACATCCAATATGGTCATTCAAAATGTGTTTATGTAACTTCAAGTTGGTATTTAGAATTTTCTAAAAGAGTTTTGATTGTCAATGCATAATGAAATCAATCTAAAAATATGTTTAGAACATGAAACAGTGGATTATGCTAGTGAATTTCTCGAACTATGACATAACTTGTTCAACATTTAACGACACATATGCTTGTTCAAAATTTATTTTTGTGACTCTAAACTAGTATATATGGATTTTTATGTGTATTATAATGTAGAAAAACTTTGGAAATCGAATTAAAAATACATTTTCGACGTTAATAGTGAGTTTTACAATTGAATATTGTACAATATTAACAAAAATGATTGCGATTCGACATTGAGAATCCAATATGGTCCTTCAAAATATGTTTATGTAACTTCAAGTTGGTATTTAGAGTTTTCTAATAGAGTTTTCTTGGTCAATACATAATGAAATCCATTTAAAAATGCGTTTAGAACATCCAACTATCGATTATAATCGTGATTTTCTCAAACTATGACCTACATTGATCAACATTTAACAACACATATGATTGTTCAAAATTTATTTTTGTGACTCTAAACTTGTATGTATGGATTTTTATGTGTATTATAATATAGAAAAACATTGGAAATTGAATTAAAAATACATTTTGGACGTTAATAGTGAGTTTTACGCTTGAATATTGTACGATATTAACAAAAATGATTGCGATTCGACATTGAACATCCATTATGGTCATTCAAAATGTGTTTCTGTAACTTCAAGTTGGTATTTAAAGCTTTCTATTAGAGTTTTCTTGGTCAATACATAATGAAATCAATCTACAAATCTGATTAGCAAATCCAATGGTCGATTATACTCGTGAATTTCTCAAACTATGACCTACATTGATCAACATTTAACAACCATTATGCTTGTTCAAAATGTAGTTTTGTGATTGTGAATAATACGTATGGATTTTTTTGTTTATTATAATGTAGAAAAACTTTAGAAATCAAATTAAAAATACATTTTGGACGTTAACAGCAAGTCTTACGCTTAAGTATTGTACCATTTTAACAAAATTGATTGCCATTCAACGTTGAACATCCAATATGGTCATTCAAAATATGTTTATGTAACTTCAAGTTGGTATTTGGAGTTTTCTAAAAGAGTTTTGATTGTCAAAACATAATGAAATCAATCTAAAAATACGTTTAGAACATGAAACAGTGGATTATGCTAGTGAATTTCTCGAACTATGACATAAATTGTTCAACATTTAACAACACATATGCGTGTTCAAAATTTATTTTTGTGACTCTAAACTAGTATATATGGATTTTTATGTGTATTATAATGTAGAAAAACTTTGGAAATCGAATTAAAAATACATTTTGGACGTTAATAGTGAGTTTTACAATTGAATATTGTACAATATTAACAAAAATGATTGCGATTCGACATTGAGCATCCAATATGGTCCTGCAAAATGTGTTTCTGTAACTTCAAGTTGGTATTTAAAGTTTTCTATTAGAGTTTTCTTGGTCAATACATAATGAAATCAATCTACAATTCCGATTAGCAAATTCAATGGTCGATTATACTCGTGAATTTCTCAAACTATGACCTACATTGATCAACATTTAACAACCAATATGCTTGTTCAAAATGTAGTTTTGTGATTGTAAATAATACGTACGGATTTTTGTGTTTGTTATAATGTAGAAAAACTTTAGAAATCAAATTAAAAATATATTTTGGACGTTAACAGTAAGTTTTACGCTTAAATATTGTACAATTTTAACAAAATTGATTGCGATTCAACGTTGAACATCCAATATGGTCATTCAAAATGTGTTTATGTAACTTCAAGTTGGTATTTAGAGTTTTCTAAAAGAGTTTTGATTGTCAATGCATAATGAAATAAATCTAAAAATACGTTTAGAACATGAAACAGTGGATTATGCTAGTGAATTTCTCGAAATATGACATAACTTGTTCAACATTTAACGACACATATGCTTGTTCAAAATTTATTTTTGTGACTCTAAACTAGTATATATGGATTTTTATGTGTATTATAATGTAGAAAAACTTTGGAAATCGAATTAAAAATACATTTTCGACGTTAATAGTGAGTTTTACGCTTGAATATTGTACAATATTAACAAAAATGATTGCGATTCGACATTGAGCATCCAATACGGTCCTGCAAAATGTGTTTCTGTAATTTCAAGTTGGTATTTAAAGTTTTCTATTAGAGTTTTCTTGGTCAATACATAATGAAATCAATCTACAAATCCGATTAGCAAATTCAATGGTCGATTATACTCGTGAATTTCTCAAACTATGACCTACATTGATCAACATTTAACAACCAATATGCTTGTTCAAAATGTAGTTTTGTGATTGTAAATAATACGTATGGATTTTTTTGTTTATTATAATGTAGAAAAACTTTAGAAATGAAATTAAAAATTTATTTTGGACGTTAACAGTAAGTTTTACGCTTAAATATTGTACAATTTTAACAAAATTGATTGCGATTCAACGTTGAACATCCAATATGGTCATTCAAAATGTGTTTATGTAACTTCAAGTTGGTATTTAGAGTTTTCTAAAAGAGTTTTGATTGTCAATGCATAATGAAATCAATCTAAAAATATGTTTAGAACATGAAACAGTGGATTATGCTAGTGAATTTCTCGAACAATGACATAACTTGTTCAACATTTAACGACACATATGCTTGTTCAAAATTTATTTTTGTGACTCTAAACTAGTATATATGGATTTTTATGTGTATTATAATGTAGAAAAACTTTGGAAATCGAATTAAAAATACATTTTCGACGTTAATAGTGAGTTTTACGCTTGAATATTGTACAATATTAACAAAAATGATTGCGATTCGACATTGAGCGTCCAATATGGACCTGCAAAATGTGTTTCTGTAACTTCAAGTTGGTATTTAAAGTTTTCTATTAGAGTTTTCTTGGTCAATACATAATGAAATCAATCTACAAATCCGATTAGCAAATTCAATGGTCGATTATACTCGTGAATTTCTCAAACTTTGACCTACATTGATCAACATTTAACAACCAATATGCTTGTTCAAAATGTAGTTTTGTGATTGTAAATAATACGTATGGATTTTTTTGTTTATTATAATGTAGAAAAACTTTAGAAATGAAATTAAAAATATATTTTGGACGTTAACAGTAACTTTTACGCTTAAATATTGTACAATTTTAACAAAATTGATTGCGATTCAACGTTGAACATCCAATATGGTCATTCAAAATGTGTTTATGTAACTTCAAGTTGGTATTTAGAGTTTTCTAAAAGAGTTTTGATTGTCAATGCATAATGAAATCAATCTAAAAATATGTTTAGAACATGAAACAGTGGCTTATGCTAGTGAATTTCTCGAACTATGACATAACTTGTTCAACATTTAACGACACATATGCCTGTTCAAAATTTATTTTTGTGACTCTAAACTTGTATGTATGGATTTTTATGTGTATTATAATATAGAAAAACATTGGAAATTGAATTAAAAATACATTTTGGACGTTAATAGTGAGTTTTACGCTTGAATATTGTACGATATTAACAAAAATGATTGCGATTCGACATTGAACATCCAATATGGACATTCAAAATGTGTTTCTGTAACTTCAAGTTGGTATTTAGAGTTTTCTATTAGAGTTTTCTTGGTCAAAACATAATGAAATCAATCTAAAAATGTGATTAGCAAATCCAACAGTCAATTATACTCATGAATTTCTCAAACTATGACCTACATTGATAAACATTTAACAACCAATATGCGTGTTCACAATGTAGTTTTGTGATTCTAAATAATACATACGGATTATTTTGTTTATTATAATGTAGAAAAACTTTAGAAATCAAATTAAAAATACGATTTAGACGTTAACAGCAAGTTTTACGCTTAATTATTGTGCAATTTTAACAAAATTGATTGCGATTCAACGTTGAACATCCAATATGGTCATTCAAAATTTGTTTATGTAACTTCAAGTTGGTTTTTAGAGTTTTCTAAAAGAGTGTTGATTGTCAATACATAATGAAATCAATCTAAAAATACGTTTAGAACATGAAACAGTGGATTATGTTAGTGAATTTCTCGAACTATGACATAACTTGTTCAACATTTAACGACACATATGCTTGTTCAAAATTTATTTTTGTGACTCTAAACTAGTATATATGGATTTTTATGTGTATTATAATGTAGAAAAACTTTGGAAATCGAATTAAAAATACATTTTCGACGTTAATAGTGAGTTTTACGCTTGAATATTGTACAATATTAACAAAAATGATTGCGATTCGACATTGAGCATCCAATATGGTCCTGCAAAATGTGTTTCTGTAACTTCAAGTTGGTATTTAAAGTTTTCTATTAGAGTTTTCTTGGTCAATACATAATGAAATCAATCTACAAATCCGATTAGCAAATTCAATGGTCGATTATACTCGTGAATTTCTCAAACTATGACCTACATTGATCAACATTTAACAACCAATATGCTTGTTCAAAATGTAGTTTTGTGATTGTAAATAATACGTATGGATTTTTTTGTTTATTATAATGTAGAAAAACTTTAGAAATGAAATTAAAAATATATTTTGGACGTTAACAGTAAGTTTTATGCTTAAATATTGTACAATTTTAACAAAATTGATTGCGATTCAACGTTGAACATCCAATATGGTCATTCAAAATGTGTTTATGTAACTTCAAGTTGGTATTTAGAGTTTTCTAAAAGAGTTTTGATTGTCAATGCATAATGAAATCAATCTAAAAATATGTTTAGAACATGAAACAGTGGCTTATGCTAGTGAATTTCTCGAACTATGACATAACTTGTTCAACATTTAACGACACATATGCTTGTTCAAAATTTATTTTTGTGACTCTAAACTTGTATGTATGGATTTTTATGTGTATTATAATATAGAAAAACATTGGAAATTGAATTAAAAATACATTTTGGACGTTAATAGTGAGTTTTACGCTTGAATATTGTACGATATTAACAAAAATGATTGCGATTCGACATTGAACATCTAATATGGTCATTCAAAATGTGTTTCTGTAACTTCAAGTTGGTATTTAGAGTTTTCTATTAGAGTTTTCTTGGTCAAAACATAATGAAATCAATCTAAAAATGTGATTAGCAAATCCAACAGTCAATTATACTCATGAATTTCTCAAACTATGACCTACATTGATAAACATTTAACAACCAATATGCGTGTTCACAATGTAGTTTTGTGATTCTAAATAATACATACGGATTATTTTGTTTATTATAATGTAGAAAAACTTTAGAAATCAAATTAAAAATACGATTTAGACGTTAACAGCAAGTTTTACGCTTAATTATTGTGCAATTTTAACAAAATTGATTGCGATTCAACGTTGAACATCCAATATGGTCATTCAAAATTTGTTTATGTAACTTCAAGTTGGTTTTTAGAGTTTTCTAAAAGAGTGTTGATTGTCAATACATAATGAAATCAATCTAAAAATACGTTTAGAACATGAAACAGTGGATTATGTTAGTGAATTTCTCGAACTATGACATAACTTGTTCAACATTTAACGACACATATGCTTGTTCAAAATTTATTTTTGTGACTCTAAACTAGTATATATGGATTTTTATGTGTATTATAATGTAGAAAAACTTTGGAAATCGAATTAAAAATACATTTTCGACGTTAATAGTGAGTTTTACGCTTGAATATTGTACAATATTAACAAAAATGATTGCGATTCGACATTGAGCATCCAATATGGTCCTGCAAAATGTGTTTCTGTAACTTCAAGTTGGTATTTAAAGTTTTCTATTAGAGTTTTCTTGGTCAATACATAATGAAATCAATCTACAAATCCGATTAGCAAATTCAATGGTCGATTATACTCGTGAATTTCTCAAACTATGACCTACATTGATCAACATTTAACAACCAATATGCTTGTTCAAAATGTAGTTTTGTGATTGTAAATAATACGTATGGATTTTTTTGTTTATTATAATGTAGAAAAGCTTTAGAAATCAAATTAAAAATATATTTTGGAAGTTAACAGTAAGTTTTACGCTTAAATATTGTACAATTTTAACAAAATTGATTGCGATTCAACGTTGAACATCGAATATGGTCATTCAAAATGTGTTTTTGTAACTTCAAGTTGGTATTTAGAGTTTTCTAAAAGAGTTTTGATTGTCAATGCATAATGAAATCAATCTAAAAATACTTTTAGAACATGAAACAGAGGATTATGCTAGTGAATTTCTCGAACTATGACATAACTTGTTCAACATTTAACGACACATATGCTTGTTCAAAATTTATTTTTGTGACTCTAAACTAGTATATATGGATTTTTATGTGTATTGTAATGTAGAAAAACTTTGGAAATCGAATTAAAAATACATTTTGGACGTTAATAGTGAGTTTTACGCTTGAATATTGTACAATATTAACAAAAATGATTGCGATTCGACATTGAGCATCCAATATGGTCCTTCAAAATGTGTTTTTGTAACTTCAAGTTGGTATTTAAAGTTTTCTATTAGAGTTTTCTTGGTCAATACATAATGAAATCAATCTACAAATCCGATTAGCAAATTCAATGGTCGATTATACTCGTGAATTTATCAAACTATGACCTACATTGATCAACATTTAACAACCAATATGCTTGTTCAAAATGTAGTTTTGTGATTGTAAATAATACGTATGGATTTTTTTGTTTATTATAATTTAGAAAAACTTTGGAAATCAAATTAAAAATATATTTTGGACGTTAACAGTAAGTTTTACGCTTAAATATTGTACAATTTTAACAAAATTGATTGCGATTCAACGTTGAACATCCAATATGGTCATTCAAAATGTGTTTATGTAACTTCAAGTTGGTATTTAGAGTTTTCTAAAAGAGTTTTGATTGTCAATGCATAATGAAATCAATCTAAAAATACGTTTAGAACATGAAACAGTGGATTATACAAGTGAATTTCACGAACTATGACATAAATTGTTCAACATTTAACAACACATATGATTGTTCAAAATTTATTTTTGTGACTCTAAACTTGTATGTATGGATTTTTATGTGTATTATAATATAGAAAAACATTGTAAATTGAATTGAAAATACATTTTGGACGTTAATAGTGAGTTTTACGCTTGAATATTGTACGATATTAACAAAAATGATTGCGATTCGACATTGAACATCCAATATGGTCATTCAAAATGTGTTTCTGTAACTTCAAGTTGGTATTTAGAGTTTTCTATTAGAGTTTTATTGGTCAAAACATAATGAAATCAATCTAAAAATGCGATTAGCAAATCCAACAGTCAATTATACTCATGAATTTCTCAAACTATGACCTACATTGATAAACATTTAACAACCAATATGCGTGTTCACAATGTAGTTTTGTGATTCTAAATAATACATACGGATTATTTTGTTTATTATAATGTAGAAAAACTTTAGAAATCAAATTAAAAATACGTTTTAGACGTTAACAGCAAGTTTTATGCTTAAGTATTGTGCAATTTTAACAAAATTGATTGCGATTCAACGTTGAACATCCAATATGGTCATTCAAAATTTGTTTATGTAACTTCAAGTTGGTTTTTGGAGTTTTCTAAAAGAGTGTTGATTGTCAATACATAATGAAATCAATCTAAAAATACGTTTAGAACATGAAACAGTGGATTATGCTAGTGAATTTCTCGAACTATGAATAAATTGTTCAACATTTAACGACACATGTGCTTCTTCCAAATTTATTTTTGTGACTCTAAACTAGTATATATGGATTTTTATGTGTATTATAATGTAGAAAAACTTTGGAAATCGAATTAAAAATACATTTTGGACGTTAATAGTGAGTTTTACGCTTGAATATTATACAATATTAACAAAAATGATTGCGATTCGACATTGAGAATCCAATATGGTCCTTCAAAATGTGTTTCTGTAACTTCAAGTTGGTATTTAAAGTTTTCTATTAGAGTTTTCTTGGTCAATACATAATGAAATCAATCTACAAATCCGATTAGCAAATTCAATGGTCGATTATACTCGTGAATTTCTCAAACTATGACCTACATTGATCAACATTTAACAACCAATATGCTTGTTCAAAATGTAGTTTTGTGATTGTAAATAATACGTATGGATTTTTTTGTTTATTATAATGTAGAAAAACTTTGGGAATCAAATTAAAAATATATTTTGGACGTTAACAGTAAGTTTTACGCTTAAATATTGTACAATTTTAACAAAATTGATTGCGATTCAACGTTGAACATCCAATATGGTCATTCAAAATGTGTTTATGTAACTTCAAGTTGGTATTTAGAGTTTTCTAAAAGAGTTTTGATTGTCAATGCATAATGAAATCAATCTAAAAATACGTTTAGAACATGAAACAGTGGATTATGCTAGTGAATTTCTCGAACTATGACATAACTTGTTCAACATTTAACGACACATATGCTTGTTCAAAATTTATTTTTGTGACTCTAAACTAGTATATATGGATTTTTATGTGTATTCTAATGTAGAAAAACTTTGGAAATCGAATTAAAAATACATTTTCGACGTTAATAGTGAGTTTTACGCTTGAATATTGTACAATATTAACAAAAATGATTGCGATTCGACATTGAGCATCCAATATTGTCCGGCAAAATGTGTTTCTGTAACTTCAAGTTGGTATTTAAAGTTTTCTATTAGAGTTTTCTTGGTCAATACATAATGAAATCAATCTACAAATCCGATTAGCAAATTCAATGGTCGATTATACTCGTGAATTTCTCAAACTATGACCTACATTGATCAACATTTAACAACCAATGTGCTTGTTCAAAATGTAGTTTTGTGATTGTAAATAATACGTATGGATTTTTTTGTTTATTATAATGTAGAAAAACTTTAGAAATCAAATTAAAAATATATTTTGGATGTTAACAGTAAGTTTTACGCTTAAATATTGTACAATTTTAACAAAATTGATTGCGATTCAACGTTGAACATCGAATACGGTCATTCAAAATGTGTTTATGTAACTTCAAGTTGGTATTTAGAGTTTTCTAAAAGAGTTTTGATTGTCAATACATAATGAAATCAATCTAAAAATACGTTTAGAACATGAAACAGAGGATTATGCTAGTGAATTTCTCGAACTATGACATAACTTGTTCAACATTTAACGACACTTATGCTTGTTCAAAATTTATTTTTGTGACTCCAAACTAGTATATATGGATTTTTATGTGTATTATAATGTAGAAAAACTTTGGAAATCGAATTAAAAATACATTTTCGACGTTAATAGTGAGTTTTACGCTTGAATATTGTACAATATTAACAAAAATGATTGCGATTCGACATTGAGCATCCAATACGGTCCTGCAAAATGTGTTTCTGTAATTTCAAGTTGGTATTTAAAGTTTTCTATTAGAGTTTTCTTGGTCAATACATAATGAAATCAATCTACAAATCCGATTAGCAAATTCAATGGTCGATTATACTCGTGAATTTCTCAAACTATGACCTACATTGATCAACATTTAACAACCAATATGCTTGTTCAAAATGTAGTTTTGTGATTGTAAATAATACGTATGGATTTTTTTGTTTATTATAATGTAGAAAAACTTTAGAAATGAAATTAAAAATATATTTTGGACGTTAACAGTAAGTTTTACGCTTAAATATTGTACAATTTTAACAAAATTGATTGCGATTCAACGTTGAACATCCAATATGGTCATTCAAAATGTGTTTATGTAACTTCAAGTTGGTATTTAGAATTTTCTAAAAGAGTTTTGATTGTCAATGCATAATGAAATCAATCTAAAAATATGTTTAGAACATGAAACAGTGGATTATGCTAGTGAATTTCTCGAACTATGACATAACTTGTTCAACATTTAACGACACATATGCTTGTTCAAAATTTATTTTTGTGACTCTAAACTAGTATATATGGATTTTTATGTGTATTATAATGTAGAAAAACTTTGGAAATCGAATTAAAAATACATTTTCGACGTTAATAGTGAGTTTTACAATTGAATATTGTACAATATTAACAAAAATGATTGCGATTCGACATTGAGAATCCAATATGGTCCTTCAAAATATGTTTATGTAACTTCAAGTTGGTATTTAGAGTTTTCTAATAGAGTTTTCTTGGTCAATACATAATGAAATCCATTTAAAAATGCGTTTAGAACATCCAACTATCGATTATAATCGTGATTTTCTCAAACTATGACCTACATTGATCAACATTTAACAACACATATGATTGTTCAAAATTTATTTTTGTGACTCTAAACTTGTATGTATGGATTTTTATGTGTATTATAATATAGAAAAACATTGGAAATTGAATTAAAAATACATTTTGGACGTTAATAGTGAGTTTTACGCTTGAATATTGTACGATATTAACAAAAATGATTGCGATTCGACATTGAACATCCATTATGGTCATTCAAAATGTGTTTCTGTAACTTCAAGTTGGTATTTAAAGCTTTCTATTAGAGTTTTCTTGGTCAATACATAATGAAATCAATCTACAAATCTGATTAGCAAATCCAATGGTCGATTATACTCGTGAATTTCTCAAACTATGACCTACATTGATCAACATTTAACAACCATTATGCTTGTTCAAAATGTAGTTTTGTGATTGTGAATAATACGTATGGATTTTTTTGTTTATTATAATGTAGAAAAACTTTAGAAATCAAATTAAAAATACATTTTGGACGTTAACAGCAAGTCTTACGCTTAAGTATTGTACCATTTTAACAAAATTGATTGCCATTCAACGTTGAACATCCAATATGGTCATTCAAAATATGTTTATGTAACTTCAAGTTGGTATTTGGAGTTTTCTAAAAGAGTTTTGATTGTCAAAACATAATGAAATCAATCTAAAAATACGTTTAGAACATGAAACAGTGGATTATGCTAGTGAATTTCTCGAACTATGACATAAATTGTTCAACATTTAACAACACATATGCGTGTTCAAAATTTATTTTTGTGACTCTAAACTAGTATATATGGATTTTTATGTGTATTATAATGTAGAAAAACTTTGGAAATCGAATTAAAAATACATTTTGGACGTTAATAGTGAGTTTTACAATTGAATATTGTACAATATTAACAAAAATGATTGCGATTCGACATTGAGCATCCAATATGGTCCTGCAAAATGTGTTTCTGTAACTTCAAGTTGGTATTTAAAGTTTTCTATTAGAGTTTTCTTGGTCAATACATAATGAAATCAATCTACAATTCCGATTAGCAAATTCAATGGTCGATTATACTCGTGAATTTCTCAAACTATGACCTACATTGATCAACATTTAACAACCAATATGCTTGTTCAAAATGTAGTTTTGTGATTGTAAATAATACGTACGGATTTTTGTGTTTGTTATAATGTAGAAAAACTTTAGAAATCAAATTAAAAATATATTTTGGACGTTAACAGTAAGTTTTACGCTTAAATATTGTACAATTTTAACAAAATTGATTGCGATTCAACGTTGAACATCCAATATGGTCATTCAAAATGTGTTTATGTAACTTCAAGTTGGTATTTAGAGTTTTCTAAAAGAGTTTTGATTGTCAATGCATAATGAAATAAATCTAAAAATACGTTTAGAACATGAAACAGTGGATTATGCTAGTGAATTTCTCGAAATATGACATAACTTGTTCAACATTTAACGACACATATGCTTGTTCAAAATTTATTTTTGTGACTCTAAACTAGTATATATGGATTTTTATGTGTATTATAATGTAGAAAAACTTTGGAAATCGAATTAAAAATACATTTTCGACGTTAATAGTGAGTTTTACGCTTGAATATTGTACAATATTAACAAAAATGATTGCGATTCGACATTGAGCATCCAATACGGTCCTGCAAAATGTGTTTCTGTAATTTCAAGTTGGTATTTAAAGTTTTCTATTAGAGTTTTCTTGGTCAATACATAATGAAATCAATCTACAAATCCGATTAGCAAATTCAATGGTCGATTATACTCGTGAATTTCTCAAACTATGACCTACATTGATCAACATTTAACAACCAATATGCTTGTTCAAAATGTAGTTTTGTGATTGTAAATAATACGTATGGATTTTTTTGTTTATTATAATGTAGAAAAACTTTAGAAATGAAATTAAAAATTTATTTTGGACGTTAACAGTAAGTTTTACGCTTAAATATTGTACAATTTTAACAAAATTGATTGCGATTCAACGTTGAACATCCAATATGGTCATTCAAAATGTGTTTATGTAACTTCAAGTTGGTATTTAGAGTTTTCTAAAAGAGTTTTGATTGTCAATGCATAATGAAATCAATCTAAAAATATGTTTAGAACATGAAACAGTGGATTATGCTAGTGAATTTCTCGAACAATGACATAACTTGTTCAACATTTAACGACACATATGCTTGTTCAAAATTTATTTTTGTGACTCTAAACTAGTATATATGGATTTTTATGTGTATTATAATGTAGAAAAACTTTGGAAATCGAATTAAAAATACATTTTCGACGTTAATAGTGAGTTTTACGCTTGAATATTGTACAATATTAACAAAAATGATTGCGATTCGACATTGAGCGTCCAATATGGACCTGCAAAATGTGTTTCTGTAACTTCAAGTTGGTATTTAAAGTTTTCTATTAGAGTTTTCTTGGTCAATACATAATGAAATCAATCTACAAATCCGATTAGCAAATTCAATGGTCGATTATACTCGTGAATTTCTCAAACTTTGACCTACATTGATCAACATTTAACAACCAATATGCTTGTTCAAAATGTAGTTTTGTGATTGTAAATAATACGTATGGATTTTTTTGTTTATTATAATGTAGAAAAACTTTAGAAATGAAATTAAAAATATATTTTGGACGTTAACAGTAACTTTTACGCTTAAATATTGTACAATTTTAACAAAATTGATTGCGATTCAACGTTGAACATCCAATATGGTCATTCAAAATGTGTTTATGTAACTTCAAGTTGGTATTTAGAGTTTTCTAAAAGAGTTTTGATTGTCAATGCATAATGAAATCAATCTAAAAATATGTTTAGAACATGAAACAGTGGCTTATGCTAGTGAATTTCTCGAACTATGACATAACTTGTTCAACATTTAACGACACATATGCCTGTTCAAAATTTATTTTTGTGACTCTAAACTTGTATGTATGGATTTTTATGTGTATTATAATATAGAAAAACATTGGAAATTGAATTAAAAATACATTTTGGACGTTAATAGTGAGTTTTACGCTTGAATATTGTACGATATTAACAAAAATGATTGCGATTCGACATTGAACATCCAATATGGACATTCAAAATGTGTTTCTGTAACTTCAAGTTGGTATTTAGAGTTTTCTATTAGAGTTTTCTTGGTCAAAACATAATGAAATCAATCTAAAAATGTGATTAGCAAATCCAACAGTCAATTATACTCATGAATTTCTCAAACTATGACCTACATTGATAAACATTTAACAACCAATATGCGTGTTCACAATGTAGTTTTGTGATTCTAAATAATACATACGGATTATTTTGTTTATTATAATGTAGAAAAACTTTAGAAATCAAATTAAAAATACGATTTAGACGTTAACAGCAAGTTTTACGCTTAATTATTGTGCAATTTTAACAAAATTGATTGCGATTCAACGTTGAACATCCAATATGGTCATTCAAAATTTGTTTATGTAACTTCAAGTTGGTTTTTAGAGTTTTCTAAAAGAGTGTTGATTGTCAATACATAATGAAATCAATCTAAAAATACGTTTAGAACATGAAACAGTGGATTATGTTAGTGAATTTCTCGAACTATGACATAACTTGTTCAACATTTAACGACACATATGCTTGTTCAAAATTTATTTTTGTGACTCTAAACTAGTATATATGGATTTTTATGTGTATTATAATGTAGAAAAACTTTGGAAATCGAATTAAAAATACATTTTCGACGTTAATAGTGAGTTTTACGCTTGAATATTGTACAATATTAACAAAAATGATTGCGATTCGACATTGAGCATCCAATATGGTCCTGCAAAATGTGTTTCTGTAACTTCAAGTTGGTATTTAAAGTTTTCTATTAGAGTTTTCTTGGTCAATACATAATGAAATCAATCTACAAATCCGATTAGCAAATTCAATGGTCGATTATACTCGTGAATTTCTCAAACTATGACCTACATTGATCAACATTTAACAACCAATATGCTTGTTCAAAATGTAGTTTTGTGATTGTAAATAATACGTATGGATTTTTTTGTTTATTATAATGTAGAAAAACTTTAGAAATGAAATTAAAAATATATTTTGGACGTTAACAGTAAGTTTTATGCTTAAATATTGTACAATTTTAACAAAATTGATTGCGATTCAACGTTGAACATCCAATATGGTCATTCAAAATGTGTTTATGTAACTTCAAGTTGGTATTTAGAGTTTTCTAAAAGAGTTTTGATTGTCAATGCATAATGAAATCAATCTAAAAATATGTTTAGAACATGAAACAGTGGCTTATGCTAGTGAATTTCTCGAACTATGACATAACTTGTTCAACATTTAACGACACATATGCTTGTTCAAAATTTATTTTTGTGACTCTAAACTTGTATGTATGGATTTTTATGTGTATTATAATATAGAAAAACATTGGAAATTGAATTAAAAATACATTTTGGACGTTAATAGTGAGTTTTACGCTTGAATATTGTACGATATTAACAAAAATGATTGCGATTCGACATTGAACATCTAATATGGTCATTCAAAATGTGTTTCTGTAACTTCAAGTTGGTATTTAGAGTTTTCTATTAGAGTTTTCTTGGTCAAAACATAATGAAATCAATCTAAAAATGTGATTAGCAAATCCAACAGTCAATTATACTCATGAATTTCTCAAACTATGACCTACATTGATAAACATTTAACAACCAATATGCGTGTTCACAATGTAGTTTTGTGATTCTAAATAATACATACGGATTATTTTGTTTATTATAATGTAGAAAAACTTTAGAAATCAAATTAAAAATACGATTTAGACGTTAACAGCAAGTTTTACGCTTAATTATTGTGCAATTTTAACAAAATTGATTGCGATTCAACGTTGAACATCCAATATGGTCATTCAAAATTTGTTTATGTAACTTCAAGTTGGTTTTTAGAGTTTTCTAAAAGAGTGTTGATTGTCAATACATAATGAAATCAATCTAAAAATACGTTTAGAACATGAAACAGTGGATTATGTTAGTGAATTTCTCGAACTATGACATAACTTGTTCAACATTTAACGACACATATGCTTGTTCAAAATTTATTTTTGTGACTCTAAACTAGTATATATGGATTTTTATGTGTATTATAATGTAGAAAAACTTTGGAAATCGAATTAAAAATACATTTTCGACGTTAATAGTGAGTTTTACGCTTGAATATTGTACAATATTAACAAAAATGATTGCGATTCGACATTGAGCATCCAATATGGTCCTGCAAAATGTGTTTCTGTAACTTCAAGTTGGTATTTAAAGTTTTCTATTAGAGTTTTCTTGGTCAATACATAATGAAATCAATCTACAAATCCGATTAGCAAATTCAATGGTCGATTATACTCGTGAATTTCTCAAACTATGACCTACATTGATCAACATTTAACAACCAATATGCTTGTTCAAAATGTAGTTTTGTGATTGTAAATAATACGTATGGATTTTTTTGTTTATTATAATGTAGAAAAACTTTAGAAATGAAATTAAAAATATATTTTGGACGTTAACAGTAAGTTTTATGCTTAAATATTGTACAATTTTAACAAAATTGATTGCGATTCAACGTTGAACATCCAATATGGTCATTCAAAATGTGTTTATGTAACTTCAAGTTGGTATTTAGAGTTTTCTAAAAGAGTTTTGATTGTCAATGCATAATGAAATCAATCTAAAAATATGTTTAGAACATGAAACAGTGGCTTATGCTAGTGAATTTCTCGAACTATGACATAACTTGTTCAACATTTAACGACACATATGCCTGTTCAAAATTTATTTTTGTGACTCTAAACTTGTATGTATGGATTTTTATGTGTATTATAATATAGAAAAACATTGGAAATTGAATTAAAAATACATTTTGGACGTTAATAGTGAGTTTTACGCTTGAATATTGTACGATATTAACAAAAATGATTGCGATTCGACATTGAACATCCAATATGGTCATTCAAAATGTGTTTCTGTAACTTCAAGTTGGTATTTAGAGTTTTCTATTAGAGTTTTCTTGGTCAAAACATAATGAAATCAATCTAAAAATGTGATTAGCAAATCCAACAGTCAATTATACTCATGAATTTCTCAAACTATGACCTACATTGATAAACATTTAACAACCAATATGCGTGTTCACAATGTAGTTTTGTGATTCTAAATAATACATACGGATTATTTTGTTTATTATAATGTAGAAAAACTTTAGAAATCAAATTAAAAATACGATTTAGACGTTAACAGCAAGTTTTACGCTTAATTATTGTGCAATTTTAACAAAATTGATTGCGATTCAACGTTGAACATCCAATATGGTCATTCAAAATTTGTTTATGTAACTTCAAGTTGGTTTTTAGAGTTTTCTAAAAGAGTGTTGATTGTCAATACATAATGAAATCAATCTAAAAATACGTTTAGAACATGAAACAGTGGATTATGTTAGTGAATTTCTCGAACTATGACATAACTTGTTCAACATTTAACGACACATATGCTTGTTCAAAATTTATTTTTGTGACTCTAAACTAGTATATATGGATTTTTATGTGTATTATAATGTAGAAAAACTTTGGAAATCGAATTAAAAATACATTTTCGACGTTAATAGTGAGTTTTACGCTTGAATATTGTACAATATTAACAAAAATGATTGCGATTCGACATTGAGCATCCAATATGGTCCTGCAAAATGTGTTTCTGTAACTTCAAGTTGGTATTTAAAGTTTTCTATTAGAGTTTTCTTGGTCAATACATAATGAAATCAATCTACAAATCCGATTAGCAAATTCAATGGTCGATTATACTCGTGAATTTCTCAAACTATGACCTACATTGATCAACATTTAACAACCAATATGCTTGTTCAAAATGTAGTTTTGTGATTGTAAATAATACGTATGGATTTTTTTGTTTATTATAATGTAGAAAAACTTTAGAAATGAAATTAAAAATATATTTTGGACGTTAACAGTAAGTTTTATGCTTAAATATTGTACAATTTTAACAAAATTGATTGCGATTCAACGTTGAACATCCAATATGGTCATTCAAAATGTGTTTATGTAACTTCAAGTTGGTATTTAGAGTTTTCTAAAA
Organism: Forsythia viridissima; assembly: GCA_030279155.1. Lineage (NCBI taxonomy): Eukaryota > Viridiplantae > Streptophyta > Magnoliopsida > Lamiales > Oleaceae > Forsythia > Forsythia viridissima. The sequence goes on from CM059038.1 coordinate 18,675,960, forward strand.
GAGTTTTGATTGTCAATGCATAATGAAATCAATCTAAAAATATGTTTAGAACATGAAACAGTGGCTTATGCTAGTGAATTTCTCGAACTATGACATAACTTGTTCAACATTTAACGACACATATGCCTGTTCAAAATTTATTTTTGTGACTCTAAACTTGTATGTATGGATTTTTATGTGTATTATAATATAGAAAAACATTGGAAATTGAATTAAAAATACATTTTGGACGTTAATAGTGAGTTTTACGCTTGAATATTGTACGATATTAACAAAAATGATTGCGATTCGACATTGAACATCCAATATGGTCATTCAAAATGTGTTTCTGTAACTTCAAGTTGGTATTTAGAGTTTTCTATTAGAGTTTTCTTGGTCAAAACATAATGAAATCAATCTAAAAATGTGATTAGCAAATCCAACAGTCAATTATACTCATGAATTTCTCAAACTATGACCTACATTGATAAACATTTAACAACCAATATGCGTGTTCACAATGTAGTTTTGTGATTCTAAATAATACATACGGATTATTTTGTTTATTATAATGTAGAAAAACTTTAGAAATCAAATTAAAAATACGATTTAGACGTTAACAGCAAGTTTTACGCTTAATTATTGTGCAATTTTAATAAAATTGATTGCGATTCAACGTTGAACATCCAATATGGTCATTCAAAATTTGTTTATGTAACTTCAAGTTGGTTTTTAGAGTTTTCTAAAAGAGTGTTGATTGTCAATACATAATGAAATCAATCTAAAAATACGTTTAGAACATGAAACAGTGGATTATGTTAGTGAATTTCTCGAACTATGACATAACTTGTTCAACATTTAACGACACATATGCTTGTTCAAAATTTATTTTTGTGACTCTAAACTAGTATATATGGATTTTTATGTGTATTATAATGTAGAAAAACTTTGGAAATCGAATTAAAAATACATTTTCGACGTTAATAGTGAGTTTTACGCTTGAATATTGTACAATATTAACAAAAATGATTGCGATTCGACATTGAGCATCCAATATGGTTCTGCAAAATGTGTTTCTGTAACTTCAAGTTGGTATTTAAAGTTTTCTATTAGAGTTTTCTTGGTCAATACATAATGAAATCAATCTACAAATCCGATTAGCAAATTCAATGGTCGATTATACTCGTGAATTTCTCAAACTATGACCTACATTGATCAACATTTAACAACCAATATGCTTGTTCAAAATGTAGTTTTGTGATTGTAAATAATACGTATGGATTTTTTTGTTTATTATAATGTAGAAAAACTTTAGAAATGAAATTAAAAATATATTTTGGACGTTAACAGTAAGTTTTATGCTTAAATATTGTACAATTTTAACAAAATTGATTGCGATTCAACGTTGAACATCCAATATGGTCATTCAAAATGTGTTTATGTAACTTCAAGTTGGTATTGAGAGTTTTCTAAAAGAGTTTTGATTGTCAATGCATAATGAAATCAATCTAAAAATAAGTTTAGAACATGAAACAGTGGCTTATGCTAGTGAATTTCTCGAACTATGACATAACTTGTTCAACATTTAACGACACATATGCTTGTTCAAAATTTATTTTTGTGACTCTAAACTTGTATGTATGGATTTTTATGTGTATTATAATATAGAAAAACATTGGAAATTGAATTAAAAATTCATTTTGGACGTTAATAGTGAGTTTTACGCTTGAATATTGTACGATATTAACAAAAATGATTGCGATTCGACATTGAACATCCAATATGGTCATTCAAAATGTGTTTCTGTAACTTCAAGTTGGTATTTAGAGTTTTCTATTAGAGTTTTCTTGGTCAAAACATAATGAAATCAATCTAAAAATGTGATTAGCAAATCCAACAGTCAATTATACTCATGAATTTCTCAAACTATGACCTACATTGATAAACATTTAACAACCAATATGCGTGTTCACGGTGTAGTTTTGTGATTCTAAATAATACATACGGATTATTTTGTTTATTATAATGTAGAAAAACTTTAGAAATCAAATTAAAAATACGATTTAGACGTTAACAGCAAGTTTTACGCTTAATTATTGTGCAATTTTAACAAAATTGATTGCGATTCAACGTTGAACATCCAATATGGTCATTCAAAATTTGTTTATGTAACTTCAAGTTGGTTTTTAGAGTTTTCTAAAAGAGTGTTGATTGTCAATACATAATGAAATCAATCTAAAAATACGTTTAGAACATGAAACAGTGGATTATGTTAGTGAATTTCTCGAACTATGACATAACTTGTTCAACATTTAACGACACATATGCTTGTTCAAAATTTATTTTTGTGACTCTAAACTAGTATATATGGATTTTTATGTGTATTATAATGTAGAAAAACTTTGGAAATCGAATTAAAAATACATTTTCGACGTTAATAGTGAGTTTTACGCTTGAATATTGTACAATATTAACAAAAATGATTGCGATTCGACATTGAGCATCCAATATGGTCCTGCAAAATGTGTTTCTGTAACTTCAAGTTGGTATTTAAAGTTTTCTATTAGAGTTTTCTTGGTCAATACATAATGAAATCAATCTACAAATCCGATTAGCAAATTCAATGGTCGATTATACTCGTGAATTTCTCAAACTATGACCTACATTGATCAACATTTAACAACCAATATGCTTGTTCAAAATGTAGTTTTGTGATTGTAAATAATACGTATGGATTTTTTTGTTTATTATAATGTAGAAAAACTTTAGAAATGAAATTAAAAATATATTTTGGACGTTAACAGTAAGTTTTACGCTTAAATATTGTACAATTTTAACAAAATTGATTGCGATTCAACGTTGAACATCCAATATGGTCATTCAAAATGTGTTTATGTAACTTCAAGTTGGTATTTAGAGTTTCTAAAAGAGTTTTGATTGTCAATGCATAATGAAATCAATCTAAAAATACGTTTAGAACATGAAACAGTGGATTATGCTAGTGAATTTCTCGAACTATGACATAACCTGTTCCACATTTAACGACACATATGCTTGTTCAAAATTTATTTTTATGACTCTAAACTAGTATATATGGATTTTTATGTGTATTATAATGTAGAAAAACTTTGGAAATCGAATTAAAAATACATTTTCGACGTTAATAGTGAGTTTTACGCTTGAATATTGTACAATATTAACAAAAATGATTGCGATTCGACATTGAGCATCCAATATGGTCCTGCAAAATGTGTTTCTGTAACTTCAAGTTGGTATTTAAAGTTTTCTATTAGAGTTTTCTTGGTCAATACATAATGAAATCAATTTACAAATCCGATTAGCAAATTCAATGGTCGATTATACTCGTGAATTTCTCAAACTATGACCTACATTGATCAACATTTAACAACCAATATGCTTGTTCAAAATGTAGTTTTGTGATTGTAAATAATACGTATGGATTTTTTTGTTTGTTATAATGTAGAAAAACTTTAGAAATGAAATTAAAAATATATTTTGGACGTTAACAGTAAGTTTTACGCTTAAATATTGTACAATTTTAACAAAATTGATTGCGATTCAGCGTTGAACATCCAATATGGTCATTCAAAATGTGTTTATGTAACTTCAAGTTGGTATTTAGAGTTTTCTAAAAGAGTTTTGATTGTCAATGCATAATGAAATCAATCTAAAAATACGTTTAGAACATGAAACAGTGGATTATACAAGTGAATTTCACGAACTATGACCTAAATTGTTCAACATTTAACAACACATATGATTGTTCAAAATTTATTTTTGTGACTCTAAACTTGTATGTATGGATTTTTAAGTGTATTATAATATAGAAAAACATTGGAAATTGAATTAAAAATACATTTTGGACGTTAATAGTGAGTTTTACCCTTGAATATTGTACGATATTAACAAAAATGATTGCGATTCGACATTGAACATCCAATATGGTCATTCAAAATGTGTTTCTGTAACTTCAAGTTGGTATTTAGAGTTTTCTATTAGAGTTTTCTTGGTCAAAACATAATGAAATCAATCTAAAAATGCGATTAGCAAATCCAACAGTCAATTATACTCATGAATTTCTCAAACTATGACCTACATTGATAAACATTTAACAACCAATATGCGTGTTCACAATGTAGTTTTGTGATTCTAAATAATACATACGGATTATTTTGTTTATTATAATGTAGAAAAACTTTAGAAATCAAATTAAAAATACGTTTTAGACGTTAACAGCAAGTTTTACGCTTAAGTATCGTGCAATTTTAACAAAATTGATTGCGATTCAACGTTGAACATCCAATATGGTTATTCAAAATTTGTTTATGTAACTTCAAGTTGCTTTTTGGAGTTTTCTAAAAGAGTGTTGATTGTCAATACATAATGAAATCAATCTAAAAATACGTTTAGAACATGAAACAGTGGATTATGCTAGTGAATTTCTCGAACTATGACATAAATTGTTCAATATTTAACGACACATGTGCTTGTTCCAAATTTATTTTTGTGACTCTAAACTAGTATATATGGATTTTTATGTGTATTATAATGTAGAAAAACTTTGGAAATCGAATTAAAAATACATTTTGGACGTTAATAGTGAGTTTTACGCTTGAATATTATACAATATTAACAAAAATGATTGCGATTCGACATTGAGAATCCAATATGGTCCTTCAAAATGTGTTTCTGTAACTTCAAGTTGGTATTTAAAGTTTTCTATTAGAGTTTTCTTGGTCAATACATAATGAAATCAATCTACAAATCCGATTAACAAATTCAATGGTCGATTATACTCGTGAATTTCTCAAACTATGACCTACATTGATCAACATTTAACAACCAATATGCTTGTTCAAAATGTAGTTTTGTGATTGTAAATAATACGTATGGATTTTTTTGTTTATTATAATGTAGAAAAACTTTAGAAATGAAATTAAAAATATATTTTGGACGTTAACAGTAAGTTTTACGCTTAAATATTGTACAATTTTAACAAAATTGATTGCGATTCAACGTTGAACATCCAATATGGTCATTCAAAATGTGTTTATGTAACTTCAAGTTGGTATTTAGAGTTTTCTAAAAGAGTTTTGATTGTCAATGCATAATGAAATCAATCTAAAAATATGTTTAGAACATGAAACAGTGGCTTATGCTAGTGAATTTCTCGAACTATGACATAACTTGTTCAACATTTAACGACACATATGCTTGTTCAAAATTTATTTTTGTGACTCTAAACTTGTATGTATGGATTTTTATGTGTATTATAATATAGAAAAACATTGGAAATTGAATTAAAAATACATTTTGGACGTTAATAGTGAGTTTTACGCTTGAATATTTTACGATATTAACAAAAATGATTGCGATTCGACATTGAACATCCAATATGGTCATTCAAAATGTGTTTCTGTAACTTCAAGTTGGTATTTAGAGTTTTCTATTAGAGTTTTCTTGGTCAAAACATAATGAAATCAATCTAAAAATGTGATTAGCAAATCCAACAGTCAATTATACTCATGAATTTCTCAAACTATGACCTACATTGATAAACATTTAACAACCAATATGCGTGTTCACAATGTAGTTTTGTGATTCTAAATAATACATACGGATTATTTTGTTTATTATAATGTAGAAAAACTTTAGAAATCAAATTAAAAATACGATTTAGACGTTAACAGCAAGTTTTACGCTTAAGTATTGTGCAATTTTAACAAAATTGATTGCGATTCAACGTTGAACATCCAATATGGTCATTCAAAATTTGTTTATGTAACTTCAAAATGGTTTTTAGAGTTTTCTAAAAGAGTGTTGATTGTCAATACATAATGAAATCAATCTAAAAATACGTTTAGAACATGAAACAGTGGATTATGTTAGTGAATTTCTCGAACTATGACATAACTTGTTCAACATTTAACGACACATATGCTTGTTCAAAATTTATTTTTGTGACTCTAAACTAGTATATATGGATTTTTATGTGTATTATAATGTAGAAAAACTTTGGAAATCGAATTAAAAATACATTTTCGACGTTAATAGTGAGTTTTACGCTTGAATATTGTACAATATTAACAAAAATGATTGCGATTCGACATTGAGCATCCAATATGGTCCTGCAAAATGTGTTTCTGTAACTTCAAGTTGGTATTTAAAGTTTTCTATTAGAGTTTTCTTGGTCAATACATAATGAAATCAATTTACAAATCCGATTAGCAAATTCAATGGTCGATTATACTCGTGAATTTCTCAAACTATGACCTACATTGATCAACATTTAACAACCAATATGCTTGTTCAAAATGTAGTTTTGTGATTGTAAATAATACGTATGGATTTTTTTGTTTGTTATAATGTAGAAAAACTTTAGAAATGAAATTAAAAATATATTTTGGACGTTAACAGTAAGTTTTACGCTTAAATATTGTACAATTTTAACAAAATTGATTGCGATTCAACGTTGAACATCCAACATGGTCATTCAAAATGTGTTTATGTAACTTCAAGTTGGTATTTAGAGTTTTCTAAAAGAGTTTTGATTGTCAATGCATAATGAAATCAATCTAAAAATATGTTTAGAACATGAAACAGTGGATTATTCTAGTGAATTTCTCGAACTATGACATAACTTGTTCAACATTTAACGACACATATGCTTGTTCAAAATTTATTTTTGTGACTCTAAACTAGTATATATGGATTTTTACGTGTATTATAATGTAGAAAAACTTTGGAAATCGAATTAAAAATACATTTTCGACGTTAATAGTGAGTTTTACGCATGAATATTGTACAATATTAACAAAAATGATTGCGATTCGACATTGAGCATCCAATATGGTCCTTCAAAATGTGTTTCTGTAAGTTCAAGTTGGTATTTAAAGTTTTCTATTAGAGTTTTCTTGGTCAATACATATTGAAATCAATCTACAAATCCCGATTAGCAAATCCAACGGTCGATTATACTCGTAAATTTCTCAAACTATGACCTACATTGATCAACATTTAACAACCAATATGCTTGTTCAAAATGTAGTTTTGTGATTGTAAATAATACGTATGGATTTTTTTGTTTATTATAATGTAGAAAAACTTTAGAAATCAAATTAAAAATATATTTTGGACGTTAACAGTAAGTTTTACGCTTAAATATTGTACAATTTTAACAAAATTGATTGCGATTCAACGTTGAACATCCAATATGGTCATTCAAAATGTGTTTATGTAACTTCAAGTTGGTATTTAGAGTTTTCTAAAAGAGTTTTGATTGTCAATGCATAATGAAATCAATCTAAAAATACGTTTAGAACATGAAACAGTGGATTATACAAGTGAATTTCACGAACTATGACCTAAATTGTTCAACATTTAACAACACATATGATTGTTCAAAATTTATTTTTGTGACTCTAAACTTGTATGTATGGATTTTTAAGTGTATTATAATATAGAAAAACATTGGAAATTGAATTAAAAATACATTTTGGACGTTAATAGTGAGTTTTACCCTTGAATATTGTACGATATTAACAAAAATGACTGCGATTCGACATTGAACATCCAATATGGTCATTCAAAATGTGTTTCTGTAACTTCAAGTTGGTATTTAGAGTTTTCTATTAGAGTTTTCTTGGTCAAAACATAATGAAATCAATCTAAAAATGCGATTAGCAAATCCAACAGTCAATTATACTCATGAATTTCTCAAACTATGACCTACATTGATAAACATTTAACAACCAATATGCGTGTTCACAATGTAGTTTTGTGATTCTAAATAATACATACGGATTATTTTGTTTATTATAATGTAGAAAAACTTTAGAAATCAAATTAAAAATACGTTTTAGACGTTAACTGCAAGTTTTACGCTTAAGTATCGTGCAATTTTAACAAAATTGATTGCGATTCAACGTTGAACATCCAATATGGTTATTCAAAATTTGTTTATGTAACTTCAAGTTGGTTTTTGGAGTTTTCTAAAAGAGTGTTGATTGTCAATACATAATGAAATCAATCTAAAAATACGTTTAGAACATGAAACAGTGGATTATGCTAGTGAATTTCTCGAACTATGACATAAATTGTTCAACATTTAACGACACATGTGCTTGTTCCAAATTTATTTTTGTGACTCTAAACTAGTATATATGGATTTTTATGTGTATTATAATGTAGAAAAACTTTGGAAATCGAATTAAAAATACATTTTGGACGTTAATAGTGAGTTTTACGCTTGAATATTATACAATATTAACAAAAATGATTGCGATTCGACATTGAGAATCCAATATGGTCCTTCAAAATGTGTTTCTGTAACTTCAAGTTGGTATTTAAAGTTTTCTATTAGAGTTTTCTTGGTCAATACATAATGAAATCAATCTACAAATCCGATTAGCAAATCCAATGGTCGATTATACTCGTGAATTTCTCAAACTATGACCTGCATTGATCAACATTTAACAACCATTATGCTTGTTCAAAATGTAGTTTTGTGATTGTAAATAATACGTATGGATTTTTTTGTTTATTATAATGTAGAAAAACTTTAGAAATCAAATTAAAAATACATTTTGGACGTTAACAGCAAGTTTTACGCTTAAGTATTGTACCATTTTAACAAAATTGATTGCCATTCAACGTTGAACATCCAATATGGTCATTCAAAATATGTTTATGTAACTTCAAGTTGGTATTTGGAGTTTTCTAAAAGAGTTTTGATTGTCAAAACATAATGAAATCAATCTAAAAATACGTTTAGAACATGAAACAGTGGATTATGCTAGTGAATTTCTCGAACTATGACATAAATTGTTCAACATTTAACAACACATATGCGTGTTCAAAATTTATTTTTGTGACTCTAAACTAGTATATATGGATTTTTATGTGTATTATAATATAGAAAAACTTTGGAAATCGAATTAAAAATACATTTTGGACGTTAATAGTGAGTTTTACAATTGAATATTGTACAATATTAACAAAAATGATTGCGATTCGACATTGAGCATCCAATATGGTCCTGCAAAATGTGTTTTTGTAACTTCAAGTTGGTATTTAAAGTTTTCTATTAGGGTTTTCTTGGTCAAAACATTATGAAATCAATCTAAAAATGCGATTAGCAAATCCAACAGTCAATTATACTCATGAATTTCTCAAACTATGACCTACATTGATAAACATTTAACAACCAATATGCGTGTTCACAATGTAGTTTTGTGATTCTAAATAATACATACGGATTATTTTGTTTATTATAATGTAGAAAAACTTTAGAAATCAAATTAAAAATACGTTTTAGACGTTAACAGCAAGTTTTACGCTTAAGTATCGTGCAATTTTAACAAAATTGATTGCGATTCAACGTTGAACATCCAATATGGTCATTCAAAATTTGTTTATGTAACTTCAAGTTGGTTTTTGGAGTTTTCTAAAAGAGTGTTGATTGTCAATACATAATGAAATCAATCTAAAAATACGTTTAGAACATGAAACAGTGGATTATGCTAGTGAATTTCTCGAACTATGACATAAATTGTTCAACATTTAACGACACATGTGCTTGTTCCAAATTTATTTTTGTGACTCTAAACTAGTATATATGGATTTTTATGTGTATTATAATGTAGAAAAACTTTGGAAATCGAATTAAAAATACATTTTTGACGTTAATAGTGAGTTTTACAATTGAATATTGTACAATATTAACAAAAATGATTGCGATTCGACATTGAGCATCCAATATGGTCCTGCAAAATGTGTTTCTGTAACTTCAAGTTGGTATTTAAAGTTTTCTATTAGGGTTTTCTTGGTCAAAACATAATGAAATCAATCTAAAAATGCGATTAGCAAATCCAACAGTCAATTATACTCATGAATTTCTCAAACTATGACCTACATTGATAAACATTTAACAACCAATATGCGTGTTCACAATGTAGTTTTGTGATTCTAAATAATACATACGGATTATTTTGTTTATTATAATGTAGAAAAACTTTAGAAATCAAATTAAAAATACGTTTTAGACGTTAACAGCAAGTTTTACGCTTAAGTATCGTGCAATTTTAACAAAATTGATTGCGATTCAACGTTGAACATCCAATATGGTCATTCAAAATTTGTTTATGTAACTTCAAGTTGGTTTTTGGAGTTTTCTAAAAGAGTGTTGATTGTCAATACATAATGAAATCAATCTAAAAATACGTTTAGAACATGAAACAGTGGATTATGCTAGTGAATTTCTCGAACTATGACATAAATTGTTCAACATTTAACGACACATGTGCGTGTTCAAAATTTATTTTTGTGACTCTAAACTAGTATATATGGATTTTTATGTGTATTATAATGTAGAAAAACTTTGGAAATCGAATTAAAAATACATTTTGGACGTTAATAGTGAGTTTTACGCTTGAATATTATACAATATTAACAAAAATGATTGCGATTCGACATTGAGAATCCAATATGGTCCTGCAAAATGTGTTTTTGTAACTTCAAGTTGGTATTTAAAGTTTTCTATTAGGGTTTTCTTGGTCAAAACATTATGAAATCAATCTAAAAATGCGATTAGCAAATCCAACAGTCAATTATACTCATGAATTTCTCAAACTATGACCTACATTGATAAACATTTAACAACCAATATGCGTGTTCACAATGTAGTTTTGTGATTCTAAATAATACATACGGATTATTTTGTTTATTATAATGTAGAAAAACTTTAGAAATCAAATTAAAAATACGTTTTAGACGTTAACAGCAAGTTTTACGCTTAAGTATCGTGCAATTTTAACAAAATTGATTGCGATTCAACGTTGAACATCCAATATGGTCATTCAAAATTTGTTTATGTAACTTCAAGTTGGTTTTTGGAGTTTTCTAAAAGAGTGTTGATTGTCAATACATAATGAAATCAATCTAAAAATACGTTTAGAACATGAAACAGTGGATTATGCTAGTGAATTTCTCGAACTATGACATAAATTGTTCAACATTTAACGACACATGTGCTTGTTCCAAATTTATTTTTGTGACTCTAAACTAGTATATATGGATTTTTATGTGTATTATAATGTAGAAAAACTTTGGAAATCGAATTAAAAATACATTTTTGACGTTAATAGTGAGTTTTACAATTGAATATTGTACAATATTAACAAAAATGATTGCGATTCGACATTGAGCATCCAATATGGTCCTGCAAAATGTGTTTCTGTAACTTCAAGTTGGTATTTAAAGTTTTCTATTAGGGTTTTCTTGGTCAAAACATAATGAAATCAATCTAAAAATGCGATTAGCAAATCCAACAGTCAATTATACTCATGAATTTCTCAAACTATGACCTACATTGATAAACATTTAACAACCAATATGCGTGTTCACAATGTAGTTTTGTGATTCTAAATAATACATACGGATTATTTTGTTTATTATAATGTAGAAAAACTTTAGAAATCAAATTAAAAATACGTTTTAGACGTTAACAGCAAGTTTTACGCTTAAGTATCGTGCAATTTTAACAAAATTGATTGCGATTCAACGTTGAACATCCAATATGGTCATTCAAAATTTGTTTATGTAACTTCAAGTTGGTTTTTGGAGTTTTCTAAAAGAGTGTTGATTGTCAATACATAATGAAATCAATCTAAAAATACGTTTAGAACATGAAACAGTGGATTATGCTAGTGAATTTCTCGAACTATGACATAAATTGTTCAACATTTAACGACACATGTGCTTGTTCCAAATTTATTTTTGTGACTCTAAACTAGTATATATGGATTTTTATGTGTATTATAATGTAGAAAAACTTTGGAAATCGAATTAAAAATACATTTTGGACGTTAATAGTGAGTTTTACGCTTGAATATTATACAATATTAACAAAAATGATTGCGATTCGACATTGAGAATCCAATATGGTCCTTCAAAATGTGTTTCTGTAACTTCAAGTTGGTATTTAAAGTTTTCTATTAGAGTTTTCTTGGTCAATACATAATGAAATCAATCTACAAATCCGATTAGCAAATCCAATGGTCGATTATACTCGTGAATTTCTCAAACTATGACCTACATTGATCAACATTTAACAACCATTATGCTTGTTCAAAATGTAGTTTTGTGATTGTAAATAATACGTATGGATTTTTTTGTTTATTATAATGTAGAAAAACTTTAGAAATCAAATTAAAAATACATTTTGGACGTTAACAGCAAGTTTTACGCTTAAGTATTGTACCATTTTAACAAAATTGATTGCCATTCAATGTTGAACATCCAATATGGTCATTCAAAATATGTTTATGTAACTTCAAGTTGGTATTTGGAGTTTTCTAAAAGAGTTTTGATTGTCAAAACATAATGAAATCAATCTAAAAATACGTTTAGAACATGAAACAGTGGATTATGCTAGTGAATTTCTCGAACTATGACATAAATTGTTCAACATTTAACAACACATATGCGTGTTCAAAATTTATTTTTGTGACTCTAAACTAGTATATATGGATTTTTATGTGTATTATAATGTAGAAAAACTTTGGAAATCGAATTAAAAATACATTTTGGACGTTAATAGTGAGTTTTACAATTGAATATTGTACAATATTAACAAAAATGATTGCGATTCGACATTGAGCATCCAATATGGTCCTGCAAAATGTGTTTCTGTAACTTCAAGTTGGTATTTAAAGTTTTCTATTAGAGTTTTCTTGGTCAATACATAATGAAATCAATCTACAAATCCGATTAGCAAATTCAATGGTCGATTATACTCGTGAATTTCTCAAACTATGACCTACATTGATCAACATTTAACAACCAATATGCTTGTTCAAAATGTAGTTTTGTGATTGTAAATAATACGTATGGATTTTTTTCTTTTATTATAATGTAGAAAAACTTTAGAAATCAAATTAAAAATATATTTAGGACGTTAACAGTAAGTTTTACGCTTAAATATTGTACAATTTTAACAAAATTGATTGCGATTTAACGTTGAACATCCAATATGGTCATTCAAAATGTGTTTATGTAACTTCAAGTTGGTATTTAGAGTTTTCTAAAAGAGTTTTGATTGTCAATACATAATGAAATCAATCTAAAAATACGTTTAGAACATGAAACAGTGGATTATGCTAGTGAATTTCTAGAACTATGACATAAATTGTTCAACATTTAACGACACATATGCTTGTTCAAAATTTATTTTTGTGACTCTAAACTAGTATATATAGATTTTTATGTGTATTATAATGTAGAAAAACTTTGGAAATCGAATTAAAAATACATTTTGGACGTTAATAGTGAGTTTTACGCTTGAAAATTGTACAATATTAACAAAAATAATTGCGATACGACATTGAGCATCCAATATGGTCCTTCAAAATGTGTTTCTATAACTTCAAGTTGGTATTTAAAGTTTTTTATTAGAGTTTTCTTGGTCAATACATAATGAAATCAATCTACAAATCCGATTAACAAATTCAATGGTCGATTATACTCGTGAATATCTCAAACTATGACCTACATTGATCAACATTTAACAACCAATATGCTTGTTCAAAATGTAGTTTTGTGATTGTAAATAATACGTATGGATTTTTTTGTTTATTATAATGTGGAAAAAGTTTAGAAATCAAATTAAAAATATATTTTGGACGTTAACAGTAAGTTTTACGCTTAAATATTGTACAATTTTAACAAAATTGATTGCGATTCAACGTTGAACATCCAATATGGTCATTCAAAATGTGTTTATGTAACTTCAAGTTGGTATTTAGTGTTTTCTAAAAGAGTTTTGATTGTCAATGCATAATGAAATCAATCTAAAAATACGATTAGAACATGAAACAGTGGATTATACAAATGAATTTCACGAACTATGACATAAATTGTTCAACATTTAACAACACATATCATTGTTCAAAATTTATTTTTGTGACTCTAAACTAGTATGTATGGATTTTTATGTGTATTATAATATAGAAAAACATTGGAAATTGAATTAAAAATATATTTTGGACGTTAATAGTGAGTTTTACGCTTGAATATTGTATAATATTAACAAAAATGATTGCGATTCGACGTTGAACATCCAATATGGTCATTCAAAATGTGTTTCTGTAACTTCAAGTTGTTATTTAGAGTTTTCTATTAGAGTTTTCTTGGTCAAAACATAATGAAATCAATCTAAAAATGCGATTAGCAAATCCAACAGTCGATTATACTCATGAATTTCTCAAACTATGACCTACATTGATCAACATTTAACAACCAATATGCGTGTTCACAATGTAGTTTTGTGATTCTAAATAATACGTACGGATTATTTTGTTTATTATAATTTAGAAAAACTTTAGAAATCAAATTAAAAATACGTTTTAGACGTTAACAGCAAGTTTTACGCTTAAGTATTGTGCAATTTTAACAAAATTGATTGCGATTCAACGTTGAACATTCAATATGGTCATTCAAAATATGTTTATGTAACTTCAAGTTGGTATTTGGAGTTTTCTAAAAGAGTTTTGATTGTCAATACATAATGAAATCAATCTAAAAATACGTTTAGAACATGAAACAGTGGATTATGCTAGTGAATTTTTCGAACTATGACATAAATTGTTCAACATTTAACGACACATGTGCTTGTTCCAAATTTATTTTTGTGACTCTAAACTAGTATATATGGATTTTTATGTGTATTATAATGTAGAAAAACTTTGGAAATCGAATTAAAAATACATTTTGGACGTTAATAGTGAGTTTTACGCTTGAATATTATACAATATTAACAAAAATGATTGCGATTCGACATTGAGAATCCAATATGGTCCTTCAAAATGTGTTTCTGTAACTTCAAGTTGGTATTTAAAGTTTTCTATTAAAGTTTTCTTGGTCAATACATAATGAAATCAATCTACAAATCCGATTAGCAAATCCAATGGTCGATTATACTCGTGAATTTCTCAAACTATGACCTACATTGATAAACATTTAACAACCAATATGCGTGTTCACAATGTAGTTTTGTGATTCTAAATAATACATACGGATTATTTTGTTTATTATAATGTAGAAAAACTTTAGAAATCAAATTAAAAATACGTTTTAGACGTTAACAGCAAGTTTTACGCTTAAGTATCGTGCAATTTTAACAAAATTGATTGCAATTCAACGTTGAACATCCAATATGGTCATTCAAAATTTGTTTATGTAACTTCAAGTTGGTTTTTGGAGTTTTCTAAAAGTGTGTTGATTGTCAATACATAATGAAATCAATCTAAAAATACGTTTAGAACATGAAACAGTGGATTATGCTAGTGAATTTCTCGAACTATGACATAAATTGTTCAACATTTAACGACACATGTGCTTGTTCCAAATTTATTTTTGTGATTCTAAACTAGTATATATGGATTTTTATGTGTATTATAATGTAGAAAAACTTTGGAAATCGAATTAAAAATACATTTTGGACGTTAATAGTGAGTTTTACGCTTGAATATTATACAATATTAACAAAAATGATTGCGATTCGACATTGAGAATCCAATATGGTCCTTCAAAATGTGTTTCTGTAACTTCAAGTTGGTATTTAAAGTTTTCTATTAGAGTTTTCTTGGTCAATACATAATGAAATCAATCTACAAATCCGATTAGCAAATCCAATGGTCGATTATACTCGTGAATTTCTCAAACTATGACCTACATTGATCAACATTTAACAACCAATATGCTTGTTCAAAATGTAGTTTTGTGATTGTAAATAATACGTATGGATTTTTTTGTTTATTATAATGTAGAAAAACTTTAGAAATCAAATTAAAAATATATTTTGGACGTTAACAGTAAGTTTTACGCTTAAATATTGTACAATTTTAACAAAATTGATTGCGATTCTACGTTGAACATCCAATATGGTCATTCAAAATGTGTTTATGTAACTTCAAGTTGGTATTTAGAGTTTTCTAAAAGAGTTTTGATTGTCAATGCATAATGAAATCAATCTAAAAATACGTTTAGAACATGAAACAGTGGATTATACAAGTGAATTTCACGAACTATGACATAAATTGTTTAACATTTAACAACACATATGATTGTTCAAAATTTATTTTTGTGACTCTAAACTTGTATGTATGGATTTTTATGTGTATTATAATATAGAAAAACATTGGAAATTGAATTAAAAATACATTTTGAACGTTAATAGTGAGTTTTATGCTTGAATATTGTACGATATTAACAAAAATGATTGCGATTCGACATTGAACATCCAATATGATCATTCAAAATATGTTTCTGTAACTTCAAGTTGGTATTTAGAGTTTTCTATTAGAGTTTTCTTGGTCAAAACATAATGAAATCAATCTACAAATCCGATTAGCAAATTAAATGGTCGATTATACTCGTGAATTTCTCAAACTATGACCTACATTGATCAACATTTAACAACCAATATGCTTGTTCAAAATGTAGTTTTGTGATTGTAAATAATACGTATGGATTTTTTTCTTTTATTACAATGTAGAAAAACTTTAGAAATCAAATTAAAAATATATTTAGGACGTTAACAGTAAGTTTTACGCTTAAATATTGTACAATTTTAACAAAATTGATTGCGATTTAACGTTGAACATCCAATATGGTCATTCAAAATGTGTTTATGTAACTTCAAGTTGATATTTAGAGTTTTCTAAAAGAGTTTTGATTGTCAATACATAATGAAATCAATCTAAAAATACGTTTAGAACATGAAACAGTGGATTATGCTAGTGAATTTCTAGAACTATGACATAAATTGTTCAACATTTAACGACACATATGCTGTTCAAAATTTATTTTTGTGACTCTAAACTAGTATATATAGATTTTTATGTGTATTATAATGTAGAAAAACTTTGGAAATCGAATTAAAAATACATTTTGGACGTTAACAGTGAGTTTTACGCTTGAAAATTGTACAATATTAACAAAAATAATTGCGATACGACATTGAGCATCCAATATGGTCCTTCAAAATGTGTTTCTATAACTTCAAGTTGGTATTTAGTGTTTTCTAAAAGAGTTTTGATTGTCAATGCATAATGAAATCAATCTAAAAATACGATTAGAACATGAAACAGTGGATTATACAAGTGAATTTCACGAACTATGACATAAATTGTTCAACATTTAACAACACATATCATTGTTCAAAATTTATTTTTGTGACTCTAAACTAGTATGTATGGATTTTTATGTGTATTATAATATAGAAAAACATTGGAAATTGAATTAAAAATATATTTTGGACGTTAATAGTGAGTTTTACGCTTGAATATTGTATAATATTAACAAAAATGATTGCGATTCGACGTTGAACATCCAATATGGTCATTCAAAATGTGTTTCTGTAACTTCAAGTTGTTATTTAGAGTTTTCTATTAGAGTTTTCTTGGTCAAAACATAATGAAATCAATCTAAAAATGCGATTAGCAAATCCAACAGTCGATTATACTCATGAATTTCTCAAACTATGACCTACATTGATCAACATTTAACAACCAATATGCGTGTTCACAATGTAGTTTTGTGATTCTAAATAATACGTACGGATTATTTTGTTTATTATAATTTAGAAAAACTTTAGAAATCAAATTAAAAATACGTTTTAGACGTTAACAGCAAGTTTTACGCTTAAGTATTGTGCAATTTTAACAAAATTGATTGCGATTCAACGTTGAACATTCAATATGGTCATTCAAAATATGTTTATGTAACTTCAAGTTGGTATTTGGAGTTTTCTAAAAGAGTTTTGATTGTCAATACATAATGAAATCAATCTAAAAATACGTTTAGAACATGAAACAGTGGATTATGCTAGTGAATTTTTCGAACTATGACATAAATTGTTCAACATTTAACGACACATGTGCTTGTTCCAAATTTATTTTTGTGACTCTAAACTAGTATATATGGATTTTTATGTGTATTATAATGTAGAAAAACTTTGGAAATCGAATTAAAAATACATTTTGGACGTTAATAGTGAGTTTTACGCTTGAATATTATACAATATTAACAAAAATGATTGCGATTCGACATTGAGAATCCAATATGGTCCTTCAAAATGTGTTTTTGTAATTTCAAGTTGGTATTTAAAGTTTTCTATTAGAGTTTTCTTGGTCAATACATAATGAAATCAATCTACAAATCCGATTAGCAAATCCAATGGTCGATTATACTCGTGAATTTCTCAAACTATGACCTACATTGATAAACATTTAACAACCAATATGCGTGTTCACAATGTAGTTTTGTGATTCTAAATAATACATACGGATTATTTTGTTTATTATAATGTAGAAAAACTTTAGAAATCAAATTAAAAATACGTTTTAAACGTTAACAGCAAGTTTTACGCTTAAGTATCGTGCAATTTTAACAAAATTGATTGCGATTCAACGTTGAACATCCAATATGGTCATTCAAAATTTGTTTATGTAACTTCAAGTTGGTTTTTGGAGTTTTCTAAAAGAGTGTTGATTGTCAATACATAATGAAATCAATCTAAAAATACGTTTAGAACATGAAACAGTGGATTATGCTAGTGAATTTCTCGAACTATGACATAAATTGTTCAACATTTAACGACACATGTGCTTGTTCCAAATTTATTTTTGTGACTCTAAACTAGTATATATGGATTTTTATGTGTATTATAATGTAGAAAAACTTTGGAAATCGAATTAAAAATACATTTTGGACGTTAATAGTGAGTTTTACGCTTGAATATTATACAATATTAACAAAAATGATTGCGATTCGACATTGAGAATCCAATATGGTCCTTCAAAATGTGTTTCTGTAACTTCAAGTTGGTATTTAAAGTTTTCTATTAGAGTTTTCTTGGTCAATACATAATGAAATCAATCTACAAATCCGATTAGCAAATCCAATGGTCGATTATACTCGTGAATTTCTTAAACTATGACCTACATTGATCAACATTTAACAACCATTATGCTTGTTCAAAATGTAGTTTTGTGATTGTAAATAATACGTATGGATTTTTTTGTTTATTATAATGTAGAAAAACTTTAGAAATCAAATTAAAAATACATTTTGGACGTTAACAGCAAGTTTTACGCTTAAGTATTGTACCATTTTAACAAAATTGATTGCCATTCAACGTTGAACATCCAATATGGTCATTCAAAATATGTTTATGTAACTTCAAGTTGGTATTTGGAGTTTTCTAAAAGAGTTTTGATTGTCAAAACATAATGAAATCAATCTAAAAATACGTTTAGAACATGAAACAGTGGATTATGCTAGTGAATTTCTCGAACTATGACATAAATTGTTCAACATTTAACAACACATATGCGTGTTCAAAATTTATTTTTGTGACTCTAAACTAGTATATATGGATTTTTATGTGTATTATAATGTAGAAAAACTTTGGAAATCGAATTAAAAATACATTTTGGACGTTAATAGTGAGTTTTACAATTGAATATTGTACAATATTAACAAAAATGATTGCGATTCGACATTGAGCATCCAATATGGTCCTGCAAAATGTGTTTCTGTAACTTCAAGTTGGTATTTAAAGTTTTCTATTAGAGTTTTCTTGGTCAATACATAATGAAATCAATCTACAAATCCGATTAGCAAATTAAATGGTCGATTATACTCGTGAATTTCTCAAACTATGACCTACATTGATCAACATTTAACAACCAATATACTTGTTCAAAATGTAGTTTTGTGATTGTAAATAATACGTATGGATTTTTTTCTTTTATTATAATGTAGAAAAACTTTAGAAATGAAATTAAAAATATATTTAGGACGTTAACAGTAAGTTTTACGCTTAAATATTGTACAATTTTAACAAAATTGATTGCGATTTAACGTTGAACATCCAATATGGTCATTCAAAATGTGTTTATGTAACTTCAAGTTGGTATTTAGAGTTTTCTAAAAGAGTTTTGATTGTCAATACATAATGAAATCAATCTAAAAATACGTTTAGAACATGAAACAGTGGATTATGCTAGTGAATTTCTAGAACTATGACATAAATTGTTCAACATTTAACGACACATATGCTTGTTCAAAATTTATTTTTGTGACTCTAAACTAGTATATATAGATTTTTATGTGTATTATAATGTAGAAAAACTTTGGAAATCGAATTAAAAATACATTTTGGACGTTAATAGTGAGTTTTACGCTTGAAAATTGTACAATATTAACAAAAATAATTGCGATACGACATTGAGCATCCAATATGGTCCTTCAAAATGTGTTTCTATAACTTCAAGTTGGTATTTAAAGTTTTTTATTAGAGTTTTCTTGGTCAATACATAATGAAATCAATCTACAAATCCGATTAACAAATTCAATGGTCGATTATACTCGTTAATTTCTCAAACTATGACCTACATTAATCAACATTTAACAACCAATATGCTTGTTCAAAATGTAGTTTTGTGATTGTAAATAATACGTATGGATTTTTTTGTTTATTATAATGTGGAAAAAGTTTAGAAATCAAATTAAAAATATATTTTGGACATTAACAGTAAGTTTTACGCTTAAATATTGTACAATTTTAACAAAATTGATTGCGATTCAACGTTGAACATCCAATATGGTCATTCAAAATGTGTTTATGTAACTTCAAGTTGGTATTTAGTGTTTTCTAAAAGAGTTTTGATTGTCAATGCATAATGAAATCAATCTAAAAATACGATTAGAACATGAAACAGTGGATTATACAAGTGAATTTCACGAACTATGACATAAATTGTTCAACATTTAACAACACATATCATTGTTCAAAATTTATTTTTGCGACTCTAAACTAGTATGTATGGATTTTTATGTGTATTATAATATAGAAAAACATTGGAAATTGAATTAAAAATATATTTTGGACGTTAATAGTGAGTTTTACGCTTGAATATTGTATAATATTAACAAAAATGATTGCGATTCGACGTTGAACATCCAATATGGTCATTCAAAATGTGTTTCTGTAACTTCAAGTTGTTATTTAGAGTTTTCTATTAGAGTTTTCTTGGTCAAAACATAATGAAATCAATCTACAAATGCGATTAGCAAATCCAACAGTCGATTATACTCATGAATTTCTCAAACTATGACCTACATTGATCAACATTTAACAACCAATATGCGTGTTCACAATGTAGTTTTGTGATTCTAAATAATACGTACGGATTATTTTGTTTATTATAATTTAGAAAAACTTTAGAAATCAAATTAAAAATACGTTTTAGACGTTAACAGCAAGTTTTACGCTTAAGTATTGTGCAATTTTAACAAAATTGATTGCGATTCAACGTTGAACATTCAATATGGTCATTCAAAATATGTTTATGTAACTTCAAGTTGGTATTTGGAGTTTTCTAAAAGAGTTTTGATTGTCAATACATAATGAAATCAATCTAAAAATACGTTTAGAACACGAAACAGTGGATTATGCTAGTGAATTTTTCGAACTATGACATAAATTGTTCAACATTTAACGACACATGTGCTTGTTCCAAATTTATTTTTGTGACTCTAAACTAGTATATATGGATTTTTATGTGTATTATAATGTAGAAAAACTTTGGAAATCGAATTAAAAATACATTTTGGACGTTAATAGTGAGTTTTACGCTTGAATATTATACAATATTAACAAAAATGATTGCGATTCGACATTGAGAATCCAATATGGTCCTTCAAAATGTGTTTCTGTAACTTCAAGTTGGTATTTAAAGTTTTCTATTAGAGTTTTCTTGGTCAATACATAATGAAATCAATCTACAAATCCGATTAGCAAATCCAATGGTCGATTATACTCGTGAATTTCTCAAACTATGACCTACATTGATCAACATTTAACAACCATTATGCTTGTCCAAAATGTAGTTTTGTGATTGTAAATAATACGTATGGATTTTTTTGTTTATTATAATGTAGAAAAACTTTAGAAATCAAATTAAAAATACATTTTGGACGTTAACAGCGAGTTTTACGCTTAAGTATTGTACGATTTTAACAAAATTGATTGCCATTCAACGTTGAACATCCAATATGGTCATTCAAAATATGTTTATATAACTTCAAGTTGGTATTTGGAGTTTTCTAAAAGAGTTTTGATTGTCAAAACATAATGAAATCAATCTAAAAATACGTTTAGAACATGAAACAGTGGATTATGCTAGTGAATTTCTCGAACTATGACATAAATTGTTCAACATTTAACAACACATATGCGTGTTCAAAATTTATTTTTGTGACTCTAAACTAGTATATATGGATTTTTATGTGTATTATAATGTAGAAAAACTTTGGAAATCGAATTAAAAATACATTTTGGACGTTAATAGTGAGTTTTACAATTGAATATTGTACAATATTAACAAAAATGATTGCGATTCGACATTGAGCATCCAATATGGTCCTGCAAAATGTGTTTCTGTAACTTCAAGTTGGTATTTAAAGTTTTCTATTAGAGTTTTCTTGGTCAATACATAATGAAATCAATCTACAAATCCGATTAGCAAATTAAATGGTCGATTATACTCGTGAATTTCTCAAACTATGACCTACATTGATCAACATTTAACAACCAATATACTTGTTCAAAATGTAGTTTTGTGATTGTAAATAATACGTATGGATTTTTTTCTTTTATTATAATGTAGAAAAACTTTAGAAATGAAATTAAAAATATATTTAGGACGTTAACAGTAAGTTTTACGCTTAAATATTGTACAATTTTAACAAAATTGATTGCGATTTAACGTTGAACATCCAATATGGTCATTCAAAATGTGTTTATGTAACTTCAAGTTGGTATTTAGAGTTTTCTAAAAGAGTTTTGATTGTCAATACATAATGAAATCAATCTAAAAATACGTTTAGAACATGAAACAGTGGATTATGCTAGTGAATTTCTAGAACTATGACATAAATTGTTCAACATTTAACGACACATATGCTTGTTCAAAATTTATTTTTGTGACTCTAAACTAGTATATATAGATTTTTATGTGTATTATAATGTAGAAAAACTTTGGAAATCGAATTAAAAATACATTTTGGACGTTAATAGTGAGTTTTACGCTTGAAAATTGTACAATATTAACAAAAATAATTGCGATACGACATTGAGCATCCAATATGGTCCTTCAAAATGTGTTTCTATAACTTCAAGTTGGTATTTAAAGTTTTTTATTAGAGTTTTCTTGGTCAATACATAATGAAATCAATCTACAAATCCGATTAACAAATTCAATGGTCGATTATACTCGTTAATTTCTCAAACTATGACCTACATTAATCAACATTTAACAACCAATATGCTTGTTCAAAATGTAGTTTTGTGATTGTAAATAATACGTATGGATTTTTTTGTTTATTATAATGTGGAAAAAGTTTAGAAATCAAATTAAAAATATATTTTGGACATTAACAGTAAGTTTTACGCTTAAATATTGTACAATTTTAACAAAATTGATTGCGATTCAACGTTGAACATCCAATATGGTCATTCAAAATGTGTTTATGTAACTTCAAGTTGGTATTTAGTGTTTTCTAAAAGAGTTTTGATTGTCAATGCATAATGAAATCAATCTAAAAATACGATTAGAACATGAAACAGTGGATTATACAAGTGAATTTCACGAACTATGACATAAATTGTTCAACATTTAACAACACATATCATTGTTCAAAATTTATTTTTGCGACTCTAAACTAGTATGTATGGATTTTTATGTGTATTATAATATAGAAAAACATTGGAAATTGAATTAAAAATATATTTTGGACGTTAATAGTGAGTTTTACGCTTGAATATTGTATAATATTAACAAAAATGATTGCGATTCGACGTTGAACATCCAATATGGTCATTCAAAATGTGTTTCTGTAACTTCAAGTTGTTATTTAGAGTTTTCTATTAGAGTTTTCTTGGTCAAAACATAATGAAATCAATCTACAAATGCGATTAGCAAATCCAACAGTCGATTATACTCATGAATTTCTCAAACTATGACCTACATTGATCAACATTTAACAACCAATATGCGTGTTCACAATGTAGTTTTGTGATTCTAAATAATACGTACGGATTATTTTGTTTATTATAATTTAGAAAAACTTTAGAAATCAAATTAAAAATACGTTTTAGACGTTAACAGCAAGTTTTACGCTTAAGTATTGTGCAATTTTAACAAAATTGATTGCGATTCAACGTTGAACATTCAATATGGTCATTCAAAATATGTTTATGTAACTTCAAGTTGGTATTTGGAGTTTTCTAAAAGAGTTTTGATTGTCAATACATAATGAAATCAATCTAAAAATACGTTTAGAACACGAAACAGTGGATTATGCTAGTGAATTTTTCGAACTATGACATAAATTGTTCAACATTTAACGACACATGTGCTTGTTCCAAATTTATTTTTGTGACTCTAAACTAGTATATATGGATTTTTATGTGTATTATAATGTAGAAAAACTTTGGAAATCGAATTAAAAATACATTTTGGACGTTAATAGTGAGTTTTACGCTTGAATATTATACAATATTAACAAAAATGATTGCGATTCGACATTGAGAATCCAATATGGTCCTTCAAAATGTGTTTCTGTAACTTCAAGTTGGTATTTAAAGTTTTCTATTAGAGTTTTCTTGGTCAATACATAATGAAATCAATCTACAAATCCGATTAGCAAATCCAATGGTCGATTATACTCGTGAATTTCTCAAACTATGACCTACATTGATCAACATTTAACAACCATTATGCTTGTCCAAAATGTAGTTTTGTGATTGTAAATAATACGTATGGATTTTTTTGTTTATTATAATGTAGAAAAACTTTAGAAATCAAATTAAAAATACATTTTGGACGTTAACAGCGAGTTTTACGCTTAAGTATTGTACCATTTTAACAAAATTGATTGCCATTCAACGTTGAACATCCAATATGGTCATTCAAAATATGTTTATGTAACTTCAAGTTGGTATTTGGAGTTTTCTAAAAGAGTTTTGATTGTCAAAACATAATGAAATCAATCTAAAAATACGTTTAGAACATGAAACAGTGGATTATGCTAGTGAATTTCTCGAACTATGACATAAATTGTTCAACATTTAACAACACATATGCGTGTTCAAAATTTATTTTTGTGACTCTAAACTAGTATATATGGATTTTTATGTGTATTATAATGTAGAAAAACTTTGGAAATCGAATTAAAAATACATTTTGGACGTTAATAGTGAGTTTTACAATTGAATATTGTACAATATTAACAAAAATGATTGCGATTCGACATTGAGCATCCAATATGGTCCTGCAAAATGTGTTTCTGTAACTTCAAGTTGGTATTTAGAGTTTTCTATTGGAGTTTTCTTGGTCAAAACATAATGAAATCAATCTACAATTCCGATTAGCAAATTAAATGGTCGATTATACTCGTGAATTTCTCAAACTATGACCTACATTGATCAACATTTAACAACCAATATGCTTGTTCAAAATGTAGTTTTGTGATTGTAAATAATACGTATGGATTTTTTTGTTTATTATAATGTAGAAAAACTTTAGAAATCAAATTAAAAATATATTTAGGACGTTAACAGTAAGTTTTACGCTTAAATATTGTACAATTTTAACAAAATTGATTGCGATTTAACGTTGAACATCCAATATGGTCATTCAAAATGTGTTTATGTAACTTCAAGTTGGTATTTAGAGTTTTCTAAAAGAGTTTTGATTGTCAATACATAATGAAATCAATCTAAAAATACGTTTAGAACATGAAACAGTGGATTATGCTGGTGAATTTCTAGAACTATGACATAAATTGTTCAACATTTAACGACACATATGCTTGTTCAAAATTTATTTTTGTGACTCTAAACTAGTATATATAGATTTTTATGTGTATTATAATGTAGAAAAACTTTGGAAATCGAATTAAAAATGCATTTTGGACGTTAATAGTGAGTTTTACGCTTGAAAATTGTACAATATTAACAAAAATAATTGCGATACGACATTGAGCATCCAATATGGTCCTTCAAAATGTGTTTCTATAACTTCAAGTTGGTATTTAAAGTTTTTTATTAGAGTTTTCTTGGTCAATACATAATGAAATCAATCTACAAATCCGATTAACAAATTCAATGGTCGATTATACTCGTTAATTTCTCAAACTATGACCTACATTAATCAACATTTAACAACCAATATGCTTGTTCAAAATGTAGTTTTGTGATTGTAAATAATACGTATGGATTTTTTTGTTTATTATAATGTGGAAAAAGTTTAGAAATCAAATTAAAAATATATTTTGGACGTTAACAGTAAGTTTTACGCTTAAATATTGTACAATTTTAACAAAATTGATTGCGATTCAACGTTGAACATCCAATATGGTCATTCAAAATGTGTTTATGTAACTTCAAGTTGGTATTTAGTGTTTTCTAAAAGAGTTTTGATTGTCAATGCATAATGAAATCAATCTAAAAATACGATTAGAACATGAAACAGTGGATTATACAAGTGAATTTCACGAACTATGACATAAATTGTTCAACATTTAACAACACATATCATTGTTCAAAATTTATTTTTGCGACTCTAAACTAGTATGTATGGATTTTTATGTGTATTATAATATTGAAAAACATTGGAAATTGAATTAAAAATATATTTTGGACGTTAATAGTGAGTTTTACGCTTGAATATTGTATAATATTAACAAAAATGATTGCGATTCGACGTTGAACATCCAATATGGTCATTCAAAATGTGTTTCTGTAACTTCAAGTTGTTATTTAGAGTTTTCTATTAGAGTTTTCTTGGTCAAAACATAATGAAATCAATCTACAAATGCGATTAGCAAATCCAACAGTCGATTATACTCATGAATTTCTCAAACTATGACCTACATTGATCAACATTTAACAACCAATATGCGTGTTCACAATGTAGTTTTGTGATTCTAAATAATACGTACGGATTATTTTGTTTATTATAATTTAGAAAAACTTTAGAAATCAAATTAAAAATACGTTTTAGACGTTAACAGCAAGTTTTACGCTTAAGTATTGTGCAATTTTAACAAAATTGATTGCGATTCAACGTTGAACATTCAATATGGTCATTCAAAATATGTTTATGTAACTTCAAGTTGGTATTTGGAGTTTTCTAAAAGAGTTTTGATTGTCAATACATAATGAAATCAATCTAAAAATACGTTTAGAACACGAAACAGTGGATTATGCTAGTGAATTTTTCGAACTATGACATAAATTGTTCAACATTTAACGACACATGTGCTTGTTCCAAATTTATTTTTGTGACTCTAAACTAGTATATATGGATTTTTATGTGTATTATAATGTAGAAAAACTTTGGAAATCGAATTAAAAATACATTTTGGACGTTAATAGGGAGTTTTACGCTTGAATATTATACAATATTAACAAAAATGATTGCGATTCGACATTGAGAATCCAATATGGTCCTTCAAAATGTGTTTCTGTAACTTCAAGTTGGTATTTAAAGTTTTCTATTAGAGTTTTCTTGGTCAATACATAATGAAATCAATCTACAAATCCGATTAGCAAATCCAATGGTCGATTATACTCGTGAATTTCTCAAACTATGACCTACATTGATCAACATTTAACAACCATTATGCTTGTCCAAAATGTAGTTTTGTGATTGTAAATAATACGTATGGATTTTTTTGTTTATTATAATGTAGAAAAACTTTAGAAATCAAATTAAAAATACATTTTGGACGTTAACAGCGAGTTTTACGCTTAAGTATTGTACCATTTTAACAAAATTGATTGCCATTCAACGTTGAACATCCAATATGGTCATTCAAAATATGTTTATGTAACTTCAAGTTGGTATTTGGAGTTTTCTAAAAGAGTTTTGATTGTCAAAACATAATGAAATCAATCTAAAAATACGTTTAGAACATGAAACAGTGGATTATGCTAGTGAATTTCTCGAACTATGACATAAATTGTTCAACATTTAACAACACATATGCGTGTTCAAAATTTATTTTTGTGACTCTAAACTAGTATATATGGATTTTTATGTGTATTATAATGTAGAAAAACTTTGGAAATCGAATTAAAAATACATTTTGGACGTTAATAGTGAGTTTTACAATTGAATATTGTACAATATTAACAAAAATGATTGCGATTCGACATTGAGCATCCAATATGGTCCTGCAAAATGTGTTTCTGTAACTTCAAGTTGGTATTTAGAGTTTTCTATTAGAGTTTTCTTGGTCAAAACATAATGAAATCAATCTACAAATCCGATTAGCAAATTAAATGGTCGATTATACTCGTGAATTTCTCAAACTATGACCTACATTGATCGACATTTAACAACCAATATGCTTGTTCAAAATGTAGTTTTGTGATTGTAAATAATACGTATGGATTTTTTTGTTTATTATAATGTAGAAAAACTTTAGAAATCAAATTAAAAATATATTTTGGACGTTAATAGTAAGTTTTACGCTTAAATATTGTACAATTTTAACAAAATTGATTGCGATTCAACGTTGAACATCCAATATGGTCATTCAAAATGTGTTTATGTAACTTCAAGTTGGTATTTAGAGTTTTCTAAAAGAGTTTTGATTGTCAATGCATAATGAAATCAATCTAAAAATACGTTTAGAACATGAAACAGTGGATTATACAAGTGAATTTCACGAACTATGACATAAATTGTTCAACATTTAACAACACATATGATTGTTCAAAATTTATTTTTGTGACTCTAAACTTGTATGTATGGATTTTTATGTGTATTATAATATAGAAAAACATTGGAAATTGAATTAAAAATACATTTTGGACGTTAATAGTGAGTTTTATGCTTGAATATTGTACGATATTAACAAAAATGATTGCGATTCGACATTGAGCATCCAATATGGTCCTGCAAAATGTGTTTCTGTAACTTCAAGTTGGTATTTAAAGTTTTCTATTAGAGTTTTCTTGGTCAATACATAATGAAATCAATCTACAAATCCGATTAGCAAATTCAATGGTCGATTATACTCGTGAATTTCTCAAACTATGACCTACATTGATCAACATTTAACAACCAATATGCTTGTTCAAAATGTAGGTTTGTGATTGTAAATAATACGTATGGATTTTTTTGTTTATTATAATGTAGAAAAACTTTAGAAATGAAATTAAAAATATATTTTGGACGTTAACAGTAAGTTTTAAGCTTAAATATTGTACAATTTTAACAAAATTGATTGCGATTCAACGTTGAACATCCAATATGGTCATTCAAAATGTGTTTATGTAACTTCAAGTTGGTATTTAGAGTTTTCTAAAAGAGTTTTGATTGTCAATGCGTAATGAAATCAATCTAAAAATATGTTTAGAACATGAAACAGTGGATTATGCTAGTGAATTTCTCGAACTATGACATAACTTGTTCAACATTTAACGACACATATGCTTGTTCAAAATTTATTTTTGTGACTCTAAACTAGTATATATGGATTTTTATATGTATTATAATGTAGAAAAACTTTGGAAATCGAATTAAAAATACATTTTCGACGTTAATAGTGAGTTTTACGCTTGAATATTGTACTATATTAACAAAAATGATTGCGATTCGACATTGAGCATCCAATATGGTCCTTCAAAATGTGTTTCTGTAACTTCAAGTTGGTATTTAAAGTTTTCTATTAGAGTTTTCTTGGTCAATACATAATGAAATCAATCTACAAATCCGATTAGCAAATCCAACGGTCGATTATACTCGTAAATTTCTCAAACTATGACCTACATTGATCAACATTTAACAACCAATATGCTTGTTCAAAATGTAGTTTTGTGATTGTAAATAATACGTATGGATTTTTTTGTTTATTATAATGTAGAAAAACTTTAGAAATGAAATTAAAAATATATTTTGGACGTTAACAGTAAGTTTTACGCTTAAATATTGTACAATTTTAACAAAATTGATTGCGATTCAACGTTGAACATCCAATATGGTCATTCAAAATGTGTTTATGTAACTTCAAGTTGGTATTTAGAGTTTTCTAAAAGAGTTTTGATTGTCAATGCATAATGAAATCAATCTAAAAATATGTTTAGTACGTGAAACAGTGGATTATGCTAGTGAATTTCTCGAACTATGACATAACTTGTTCAACATTTAACGACACATATGCTTGTTCAAAATTTATTTTTGTGACTCTAAACTAGTATATATGGATTTTTATGTGTATTATAATGTAGAAAAACTTTGGAAATCGAATTAAAAATACATTTTCGATGTTAATAGTGAGTTTTACGCTTGAATATTGTACTATATTAACAAAAATGATTGCGATTCGACATTGAGCATCCAATATGGTCCTTCAAAATGTGTTTCTGTAACTTCAAGTTGGTATTTAAAGTTTTCTATTAGAGTTTTCTTGGTCAATACATAATGAAATCAATCTACAAATCCGATTAGCAAATCCAACGGTCGATTATACTCGTAAATTTCTCAAACTATGACCTACATTGATCAACATTTAACAACCAATATGCTTGTTCAAAATGTAGTTTTGTGATTGTAAATAATACGTATGGATTTTTTTGTTTATTATAATGTAGAAAAACTTTAGAAATGAAATTAAAAATATATTTTGGACGTTAACAGTAAGTTTTACGCTTAAATATTGTACAATTTTAACAAAATTGATTGCGATTCAACGTTGAACATCCAATATGGTCATTCAAAATGTGTTTATGTAACTTCAAGTTGGTATTTAGAGTTTTCTAAAAGAGTTTTGATTGTCAATGCATAATGAAATCAATCTAAAAATATGTTTAGAACATGAAACAGTGGATTATGCTAGTGAATTTCTCGAACAATGACATAACTTGTTCAACATTTAACGACACATATGCTTGTTCAAAATTTATTTTTGTGACTCTAAACTAGTATATATGGATTTTAATGTGTATTATAATGTAGAAAAACTTTGGAAATCGAATTAAAAATACATTTTGGACGTTAATAGTGAGTTTTACAATTGAATATTGTACAATATTAACAAAAATGATTGCGATTCGACATTGAGCATCCAATATGGTCCTGCAAAATGTGTTTCTGTAACTTCAAGTTGGTATTTAAAGTTTTCTATTAGAGTTTTCTTGGTGAATACATAATGAAATCAATCTACAAATCCGATTAGCAAATTCAATGGTCGATTATACTCGTGAATTTCTCAAACTATGACCTACATTGATCAACATTTAACAACCAATATGCTTGTTCAAAATGTAGTTTTGTGATTGTAAATAATACGTATGGATTTTTTTGTTTATTATAATGTAGAAAAACTTTAGAAATCAAATTAAAAATATATTTTGGACGTTAACAGTAAGTTTTACGCTTAAATATTGTACAATTTTAACAAAATTGATTGCGATTCAACGTTGAACATCCAATATGGTCATTCAAAATGTGTTTATGTAACTTCAAGTTGGTATTTAGAGTTTTCTAAAAGAGTTTTGATTGTCAATGCATAATGAAATCAATCTAAAAATACGTTTAGAACATGAAACAGTGGATTATACAAGTGAATTTCACGAACTATGACATAAATTGTTCAACATTTAACAACACATATGATTGTTCAAAATTTATTTTTGTGACTCTAAACTTGTATGTATGGATTTTTATGTGTATTATAATATAGAAAAACATTGGAAATTGAATTAAAAATACATTTTGGACGTTAATAGTGAGTTTTATGCTTGAATATTGTTCGATATTAACAAAAATGATTGCGATTCGACATTGAACATCCAATATGATCATTCAAAATGTGTTTCTGTAACTTCAAGTTGGTATTTAGAGTTTTCTATTAGAGTTTTCTTGGTCAAAACATAATGAAATCAATCTAAAAATGCGATTAGCAAATCCAACAGTCTATTATACTCATGAATTTCTCAAACTATGACCTACATTGATCAACATTTAACAACCAATATGCGTGTTCACAATGTAGTTTTGTGATTCTAAATAATACGTACGGATTATTTTGTTTATTATAATGTAGAAAAACTTTAGAAATCAAATTAAAAATACGTTTTAGACGTTAACAGCAAGTTTTACGCTTAAGTATTGTACCATTTTAACAAAATTGATTGCCATTCAACGTTGAACATCCAATATGGTCATTGAAAATATGTTTATGTAACTTCAAGTTGGTATTTGGAGTTTTCTAAAAGAGTTTTGATTGTCAAAACATAATGAAATCAATCTAAAAATACGTTTAGAACATGAAACAGTGGATTATGCTAGTGAATTTCTCGAACTATGACATAAATTGTTCAACATTTAACAACACATATGCGTGTTCAAAATTTATTTTTGTGACTCTAAACTAGTATATATGGATTTTTATGTGTATTATAATGTAGAAAAACTTTGGAAATCGAATTAAAAATACATTTTGGACGTTAATAGTGAGTTTTACAATTGAATATTGTACAGTATTAACAAAAATCATTGCGATTCGACATTGAGCATCCAATATGGTCCTGCAAAATGTGTTTCTGTAACTTCAAGTTGGTATTTAAAGTTTTCAATTAGAATTTTCTTGGTCAATACATAATGAAATCAATCTACAAATCCGATTAGCAAATTAAATGGTCGATTATACTCGTGAATTTCTCAAACTATGACCTACATTGATCAACATTTAACAACCAATATGCTTGTTCAAAATGTAGTTTTGTGATTGTAAATAATACGTATGGATTTTTTTCTTTTATTATAATGTAGAAAAACTTTAGAAATCAAATTAAAAATATATTTAGGACGTTAACAGTAAGTTTTACGCTTAAATATTGTACAATTTTAACAAAATTGATTGCGATTTAACGTTGAACATCCAATATGGTCATTCAAAATGTGTTTATGTAACTTCAAGTTGGTATTTAGAGTTTTCTAAAAGAGTTTTGATTGTCAATACATAATGAAATCAATCTAAAAATACGTTTAGAACATGGAACAGTGGATTATGCTAGTGAATTTCTAGAACTATGACATAAATTGTTCAACATTTAACGACACATATGCTTGTTCAAAATTTATTTTTGTGACTCTAAACTAGTATATATAGATTTTTATGTGTATTATAATGTAGAAAAACTTTGGAAATCGAATTAAAAATACATTTTGGACGTTAATAGTGAGTTTTACGCTTGAAAATTGTACAATATTAACAAAAATAATTGCGATACGACATTGAGCATCCAATATGGTCCTTCAAAATGTGTTTCTATAACTTCAAGTTGGTATTTAAAGTTTTTTATTAGAGTTTTCTTGGTCAATACATAATGAAATCAATCTACAAATCCGATTAACAAATTCAATGGTCGATTATACTCGTTAATTTCTCAAACTATGACCTACATTAATCAACATTTAACAACCAATATGCTTGTTCAAAATGTAGTTTTGTGATTGTAAATAATACGTATGGATTTTTTTCTTTTATTATAATGTAGAAAAACTTTAGAAATCAAATTAAAAATATATTTAGGACGTTAACAGTAAGTTTTACGCTTAAATATTGTACAATTTTAACAAAATTGATTGCGATTTAACGTTGAACATCCAATATGGTCATTCAAAATGTGTTTATGTAACTTCAAGTTGGTATTTAGAGTTTTCTAAAAGAGTTTTGATTGTCAATGCATAATGAAATCAATCTAAAAATACGTTTAGAACATGAAACAGTGGATTATACAAGTGAATTTCACGAACTATGACATAAATTGTTCAACATTTAACAACACATATGATTGTTCAAAATTTATTTTTGTGACTCTAAACTTGTATGTATGGATTTTTATGTGTATTATAATATAGAAAAACATTGGAAATTGAATTAAAAATACATTTTGGACGTTAATAGTGAGTTTTATGCTTGAATATTGTACGATATTAACAAAAATGATTGCGATTCGACATTGAGCATCCAATATGGTCCTGCAAAATGTGTTTCTGTAACTTCAAGTTGGTATTTAAAGTTTTCTATTAGAGTTTTCTTGGTCAATACATAATGAAATCAATCTACAAATCCGATTAGCAAATTCAATGGTCGATTATACTCGTGAATTTCTCAAACTATGACCTACATTGATCAACATTTAACAACCAATATGCTTGTTCAAAATGTAGGTTTGTGATTGTAAATAATACGTATGGATTTTTTTGTTTATTATAATGTAGAAAAACTTTAGAAATGAAATTAAAAATATATTTTGGACGTTAACAGTAAGTTTTAAGCTTAAATATTGTACAATTTTAACAAAATTGATTGCGATTCAACGTTGAACATCCAATATGGTCATTCAAAATGTGTTTATGTAACTTCAAGTTGGTATTTAGAGTTTTCTAAAAGAGTTTTGATTGTCAATGCGTAATGAAATCAATCTAAAAATATGTTTAGAACATGAAACAGTGGATTATGCTAGTGAATTTCTCGAACTATGACATAACTTGTTCAACATTTAACGACACATATGCTTGTTCAAAATTTATTTTTGTGACTCTAAACTAGTATATATGGATTTTTATATGTATTATAATGTAGAAAAACTTTGGAAATCGAATTAAAAATACATTTTCGACGTTAATAGTGAGTTTTACGCTTGAATATTGTACTATATTAACAAAAATGATTGCGATTCGACATTGAGCATCCAATATGGTCCTTCAAAATGTGTTTCTGTAACTTCAAGTTGGTATTTAAAGTTTTCTATTAGAGTTTTCTTGGTCAATACATAATGAAATCAATCTACAAATCCGATTAGCAAATCCAACGGTCGATTATACTCGTAAATTTCTCAAACTATGACCTACATTGATCAACATTTAACAACCAATATGCTTGTTCAAAATGTAGTTTTGTGATTGTAAATAATACGTATGGATTTTTTTGTTTATTATAATGTAGAAAAACTTTAGAAATGAAATTAAAAATATATTTTGGACGTTAACAGTAAGTTTTACGCTTAAATATTGTACAATTTTAACAAAATTGATTGCGATTCAACGTTGAACATCCAATATGGTCATTCAAAATGTGTTTATGTAACTTCAAGTTGGTATTTAGAGTTTTCTAAAAGAGTTTTGATTGTCAATGCATAATGAAATCAATCTAAAAATATGTTTAGTACGTG
Source organism: Forsythia viridissima (assembly GCA_030279155.1). Taxonomy (NCBI): domain Eukaryota; kingdom Viridiplantae; phylum Streptophyta; class Magnoliopsida; order Lamiales; family Oleaceae; genus Forsythia; species Forsythia viridissima. The sequence goes on from CM059038.1 coordinate 18,711,280, forward strand.
AAACAGTGGATTATGCTAGTGAATTTCTCGAACTATGACATAACTTGTTCAACATTTAACGACACATATGCTTGTTCAAAATTTATTTTTGTGACTCTAAACTAGTATATATGGATTTTTATGTGTATTATAATGTAGAAAAACTTTGGAAATCGAATTAAAAATACATTTTCGATGTTAATAGTGAGTTTTACGCTTGAATATTGTACTATATTAACAAAAATGATTGCGATTCGACATTGAGCATCCAATATGGTCCTTCAAAATGTGTTTCTGTAACTTCAAGTTGGTATTTAAAGTTTTCTATTAGAGTTTTCTTGGTCAATACATAATGAAATCAATCTACAAATCCGATTAGCAAATCCAACGGTCGATTATACTCGTAAATTTCTCAAACTATGACCTACATTGATCAACATTTAACAACCAATATGCTTGTTCAAAATGTAGTTTTGTGATTGTAAATAATACGTATGGATTTTTTTGTTTATTATAATGTAGAAAAACTTTAGAAATCAAATTAAAAATATATTTTGGACGTTAACAGTAAGTTTTACGCTTAAATATTGTACAATTTTAACAAAATTGATTGCGATTCAACGTTGAACATCCAATATGGTCATTCAAAATGTGTTTATGTAACTTCAAGTTGGTATTTAGAGTTTTCTAAAAGAGTTTTGATTGTCAATGCATAATGAAATCAATCTAAAAATATGTTTAGTACGTGAAACAGTGGATTATGCTAGTGAATTTCTCGAACTATGACATAACTTGTTCAACATTTAACGACACATATGCTTGTTCAAAATTTATTTTTGTGACTCTAAACTAGTATATATGGATTTTTATGTGTATTATAATGTAGAAAAACTTTGGAAATCGAATTAAAAATACATTTTCGATGTTAATAGTGAGTTTTACGCTTGAATATTGTACTATATTAACAAAAATGATTGCGATTCGACATTGAGCATCCAATATGGTCCTTCAAAATGTGTTTCTGTAACTTCAAGTTGGTATTTAAAGTTTTCTATTAGAGTTTTCTTGGTCAATACATAATGAAATCAATCTACAAATCCGATTAGCAAATCCAACGGTCGATTATACTCGTAAATTTCTCAAACTATGACCTACATTGATCAACATTTAACAACCAATATGCTTGTTCAAAATGTAGTTTTGTGATTGTAAATAATACGTATGGATTTTTTTGTTTATTATAATGTAGAAAAACTTTAGAAATGAAATTAAAAATATATTTTGGACGTTAACAGTAAGTTTTACGCTTAAATATTGTACAATTTTAACAAAATTGATTGCGATTCAACGTTGAACATCCAATATGGTCATTCAAAATGTGTTTATGTAACTTCAAGTTGGTATTTAGAGTTTTCTAAAAGAGTTTTGATTGTCAATGCATAATGAAATCAATCTAAAAATATGTTTAGAACATGAAACAGTGGATTATGCTAGTGAATTTCTCGAACAATGACATAACTTGTTCAACATTTAACGACACATATGCTTGTTCAAAATTTATTTTTGTGACTCTAAACTAGTATATATGGATTTTAATGTGTAATATAATGTAGAAAAACTTTGGAAATCGAATTAAAAATACATTTTGGACGTTAATAGTGAGTTTTACAATTGAATATTGTACAATATTAACAAAAATGATTGCGATTCGACATTGAGCATCCAATATGGTCCTGCAAAATGTGTTTCTGTAACTTCAAGTTGGTATTTAAAGTTTTCTATTAGAGTTTTCTTGGTGAATACATAATGAAATCAATCTACAAATCCGATTAGCAAATTCAATGGTCGATTATACTCGTGAATTTCTCAAACTATGACCTACATTGATCAACATTTAACAACCAATATGCTTGTTCAAAATGTAGTTTTGTGATTGTAAATAATACGTATGGATTTTTTTGTTTATTATAATGTAGAAAAACTTTAGAAATCAAATTAAAAATATATTTTGGACGTTAACAGTAAGTTTTACGCTTAAATATTGTACAATTTTAACAAAATTGATTGCGATTCAACGTTGAACATCCAATATGGTCATTCAAAATGTGTTTATGTAACTTCAAGTTGGTATTTAGAGTTTTCTAAAAGAGTTTTGATTGTCAATGCATAATGAAATCAATCTAAAAATACGTTTAGAACATGAAACAGTGGATTATACAAGTGAATTTCACGAACTATGACATAAATTGTTCAACATTTAACAACACATATGATTGTTCAAAATTTATTTTTGTGACTCTAAACTTGTATGTATGGATTTTTATGTGTATTATAATATAGAAAAACATTGGAAATTGAATTAAAAATACATTTTGGACGTTAATAGTGAGTTTTATGCTTGAATATTGTTCGATATTAACAAAAATGATTGCGATTCGACATTGAACATCCAATATGATCATTCAAAATGTGTTTCTGTAACTTCAAGTTGGTATTTAGAGTTTTCTGTTAGAGTTTTCTTGGTCAAAACATAATGAAATCAATCTAAAAATGCGATTAGCAAATCCAACAGTCTATTATACTCATGAATTTCTCAAACTATGACCTACATTGATCAACATTTAACAACCAATATGCGTGTTCACAATGTAGTTTTGTGATTCTAAATAATACGTACGGATTATTTTGTTTATTATAATGTAGAAAAACTTTAGAAATCAAAGTAAAAATACGTTTTAGACGTTAACAGCAAGTTTTACGCTTAAGTATTGTACCATTTTAACAAAATTGATTGCCATTCAACGTTGAACATCCAATATGGTCATTGAAAATATGTTTATGTAACTTCAAGTTGGTATTTGGAGTTTTCTAAAAGAGTTTTGATTGTCAAAACATAATGAAATCAATCTAAAAATACGTTTAGAACATGAAACAGTGGATTATGCTAGTGAATTTCTCGAACTATGACATAAATTGTTCAACATTTAACAACACATAAGCGTGTTCAAAATTTATTTTTGTGACTCTAAACTAGTATATATGGATTTTTATGTGTATTATAATGTAGAAAAACTTTGGAAATCGAATTAAAAATACATTTTGGACGTTAATAGTGAGTTTTACAATTGAATATTGTACAGTATTAACAAAAATCATTGCGATTCGACATTGAGCATCCAATATGGTCCTGCAAAATGTGTTTCTGTAACTTCAAGTTGGTATTTAAAGTTTTCAATTAGAATTTTCTTGGTCAATACATAATGAAATCAATCTACAAATCCGATTAGCAAATTAAATGGTCGATTATACTCGTGAATTTCTCAAACTATGACCTACATTGATCAACATTTAACAACCAATATGCTTGTTCAAAATGTAGTTTTGTGATTGTAAATAATACGTATGGATTTTTTTCTTTTATTATAATGTAGAAAAACTTTAGAAATCAAATTAAAAATATATTTAGGACGTTAACAGTAAGTTTTACGCTTAAATATTGTACAATTTTAACAAAATTGATTGCGATTTAACGTTGAACATCCAATATGGTCATTCAAAATGTGTTTATGTAACTTCAAGTTGGTATTTAGAGTTTTCTAAAAGAGTTTTGATTGTCAATACATAATGAAATCAATCTAAAAATACGTTTAGAACATGGAACAGTGGATTATGCTAGTGAATTTCTAGAACTATGACATAAATTGTTCAACATTTAACGACACATATGCTTGTTCAAAATTTATTTTTGTGACTCTAAACTAGTATATATAGATTTTTATGTGTATTATAATGTAGAAAAACTTTGGAAATCGAATTAAAAATACATTTTGGACGTTAATAGTGAGTTTTACGCTTGAAAATTGTACAATATTAACAAAAATAATTGCGATACGACATTGAGCATCCAATATGGTCCTTCAAAATGTGTTTCTATAACTTCAAGTTGGTATTTAAAGTTTTTTATTAGAGTTTTCTTGGTCAATACATAATGAAATCAATCTACAAATCCGATTAACAAATTCAATGGTCGATTATACTCGTGAATTTCTCAAACTATGACCTAGATTGATCAACATTTAACAACCAATATGCTTGTTCAAAATGTAGTTTTGTGATTGTAAATAATACGTATGGATTTTTTTGTTTATTATAATGTGGAAAAAGTTTAGAAATCAAATTAAAAATATATTTTGGACGTTAACAGTAAGTTTTACGCTTAAATATTGTACAATTTTAACAAAATTGATTGCGATTCAACGTTGAACATCCAATATGGTCATTCAAAATGTGTTTATGTAACTTCAAGTTGGTATTTAGTGTTTTCTAAAAGAGTTTTGATTGTCAATGCATAATGAAATCAATCTAAAAATACGATTAGAACGTGAAACAGTGGATTATACAAGTGAATTTCACGAACTATGACACAAATTGTTCAACATTTAACAACACATATCATTGTTCAAAATTTATTTTTGTGACTCTAAACTAGTATGTATGGATTTTTATGTGTATTATAATATAGAAAAATATTGGAAATTGAATTAAAAATATATTTTGGACGTTAAAAGTGAGTTTTACGCTTGAATATTGTATAATATTAACAAAAATGATTGCGATTCGACGTTGAACATCCAATATGGTCATTCAAAATGTGTTTCTGTAACTTCAAGTTGTTATTTAGAGTTTTCTATTAGAGTTTTCTTGGTCAAAACATAATGAAATCAATCTAAAAATGCGATTAGCAAATCCAACAGTCGATTATACTCATGAATTTCTCAAACTATGACCTACATTGATCAACATTTAACAACCAATATGCTTGTTCAAAATGTAGTTTTGTGATTGTAAATAATACGTATGGATTTTTTTGTTTATTATAATGTAGAAAAACTTTAGAAATCAAATTAAAAATATATTTTGGACGTTAACAGTAAGTTTTACGCTTAAATATTGTACAATTTTAACAAAATTGATTGCGATTCAACGTTGAACATCCAATATGGTCATTCAAAATGTGTTTATGTAACTTCAAGTTGGTATTTAGAGTTTTCTAAAAGAGTTTTGATTGTCAATGCATAATGAAATCAATCTAAAAATACGTTTAGAACATGAAACAGTGGATTATACAAGTGAATTTCACGAACTATGACATAAATTGTTCAACATTTAACAACACATATGATTGTTCAAAATTTATTTTTGTGACTCTAAACTTGTATGTATGGATTTTTATGTGTATTATAATATAGAAAAACATTGGAAATTGAATTAAAAATACATTTTGGACGTTAATAGTGAGTTTTATGCTTGAATATTGTTCGATATTAACAAAAATGATTGCGATTCGACATTGAACATCCAATATGATCATTCAAAATGTGTTTCTGTAACTTCAAGTTGGTATTTAGAGTTTTCTATTAGAGTTTTCTTGGTCAAAACATAATGAAATCAATCTAAAAATGCGATTAGCAAATCCAACAGTCTATTATACTCATGAATTTCTCAAACTATGACCTACATTGATCAACATTTAACAACCAATATGCGTGTTCACAATGTAGTTTTGTGATTCTAAATAATACGTACGGATTATTTTGTTTATTATAATGTAGAAAAACTTTAGAAATCAAATTAAAAATACGTTTTAGACGTTAACAGCAAGTTTTACGCTTAAGTATTGTACCATTTTAACAAAATTGATTGCCATTCAACGTTGAACATCCAATATGGTCATTGCAAATATGTTTATGTAACTTCAAGTTGGTATTTGGAGTTTTCTAAAAGAGTTTTGATTGTCAAAACATAATGAAATCAATCTAAAAATACGTTTAGAACATGAAACAGTGGATTATGCTAGTGAATTTCTCGAACTATGACATAAATTGTTCAACATTTAACAACACATATGCGTGTTCATAATTTATTTTTGTGACTCTAAACTAGTATATATGGATTTTTATGTGTATTATAATGTAGAAAAACTTTGGAAATCGAATTAAAAATACATTTTGGACGTTAATAGTGAGTTTTACAATTGAATATTGTACAATATTAACAAAAATGATTGCGATTCGACATTGAGCATCCAATATAGTCCTGCAAAATGTGTTTCTGTAACTTCAAGTTGGTATTTAAAGTTTTCAATTAGAATTTTCTTAGTCAATACATAATGAAATCAATCTACAAATCCGATTAGCAAATTAAATGGTCGATTATACTCGTGAATTTCTCAAACTATGACCTACATTGATCAACATTTAACAACCAATATGCTTGTTCAAAATGTAGTTTTGTGATTGTAAATAATACGTATGGATTTTTTTCTTTTATTATAATGTAGAAAAACTTTAGAAATCAAATTAAAAATATATTTAGGACGTTAACAGTAAGTTTTACGCTTAAATATTGTACAATTTTAACAAAATTGATTGCGATTTAACGTTGAACATCCAATATGGTCATTCAAAATGTGTTTATGTAACTTCAAGTTGGTATTTAGAGTTTTCTAAAAGAGTTTTGATTGTCAATACATAATGAAATCAATCTAAAAATACGTTTAGAACATGAAACAGTGGATTATGCTAGTGAATTTCTAGAACTATGACATAAATTGTTCAACATTTAATGACACATATGCTTGTTCAAAATTTATTTTTGTGACTCTAAACTATTATATATAGATTTTTATGTGTATTATAATGTAGAAAAACTTTGGAAATCGAATTAAAAATACATTTTGGACGTTAATAGAGAGTTTTACGCTTGAAAATTGTACAATATTAACAAAAATAATTGCGATACGACATTGAGCATCCAATATGGTCCTTCAAAATGTGTTTCTATAACTTCAAGTTGGTATTTAAAGTTTTTTATTAGAGTTTTCTTGGTCAATACATAATGAAATCAATCTACAAATCCGATTAACAAATTCAATGGTCGATTATACTAGTGAATTTCTCAAACTATGACCTACATTGATCAACATTTAACAACCAATATGCTTGTTCAAAATGTAGTTTTGTGATTGTAAATAATACGTATGGATTTTTTTGTTTATTATAATGTGGAAAAAGTTTAGAAATCAAATTAAAAATATATTTTGGACGTTAACAGTAAGTTTTACGCTTAAATATTGTACAATTTTAATAAAATTGATTGCGATTCAACGTTGAACATCCAATATGGTCATTCAAAATGTGTTTATGTAACTTCAAGTTGGTATTTAGTGTTTTCTAAAAGAGTTTTGATTGTCAATGCATAATGAAATCAATCTAAAAATACGATTAGAACATGAAACAGTGGATTATACAAGTGAATTTCACGAACTATGACACAAATTGTTCAACATTTAACAACACATATCATTGTTCAAAATTTATTTTTGTGACTCTAAACTAGTATGTATGGATTTTTATGTGTATTATAATATAGAAAAACATTGGAAATTGAATTAAAAATATATTTTGGACGTTAATAGTGAGTTTTACGCTTAAATATTGTATAATATTAACAAAAATGATTGCGATTCGACGTTGAACATCCAATATGGTCATTCAAAATGTGTTTCTGTAACTTCAAGTTGTTATTTAGAGTTTTCTATTAGAGTTTTCTTGGTCAAAACATAATGAAATCAATCTAAAAATGCGATTAGCAAATCCAACAGTCGATTATACTCATGAATTTCTCAAACTATGACCTACATTGATCAACATTTAACAACCAATATGCGTGTTCACAATGTAGTTTTGTGATTCTAAATAATACGTATGGATTATTTTGTTTATTATAATTTAGAAAAACTTTAGAAATCAAATTAAAAATACGTTTTAGACGTTAACAGAAAGTTTTACGCTTAAGTATTGTGCAATTTTAACAAAATTGATTGCGATTCAAAGTTGAACATTCAATATGGTCATTCAAAATATGTTTATGTAACTTCACGTTGGTATTTGGAGTTTTCTAAAAGAGTTTTGATTGTCAAAACATAATGAAATCAATCTAAAAATACGTTTAGAACATGAAACAGTGGATTATGCTAGTGAATTTCACGAACTATGACATAAATTGTTCAACATTTAACAACACATATGCGTGTTCAAAATTTATTTTTGTGACTCTAAACTAGTATATATGGATTTTTATGTGTATTATAATGTAGAAAAACTTTGGAAATCGAATTAAAAATACATTTTGGACGTTAATAGTGAGTTTTACAATTGAATATTGTACAATATTAACAAAAATGATTGCGATTCGACATTGAGCATCCAATATAGTCCTGCAAAATGTGTTTCTGTAACTTCAAGTTGGTATTTAAAGTTTTCAATTAGAATTTTCTTGGTCAATACATAATGAAATCAATCTACAAATCCGATTAGCAAATTAAATGGTCGATTATACTCGTGAATTTCTCAAACTATGACCTACATTGATCAACATTTAACAACCAATATGCTTGTTCAAAATGTAGTTTTGTGATTGTAAATAATACGTATGGATTTTTTTCTTTTATTATAATGTAGAAAAACTTTAGAAATCAAATTAAAAATATATTTAGGACGTTAACAGTAAGTTTTACGCTTAAATATTGTACAATTTTAACAAAATTGATTGCGATTTAACGTTGAACATCCAATATGGTCATTCAAAATGTGTTTATGTAACTTCAAGTTGGTATTTAGAGTTTTCTAAAAGAGTTTTGATTGTCAATACATAATGAAATCAATCTAAAAATACGTTTAGAACATGAAACAGTGGATTATGCTAGTGAATTTCTAGAACTATGACATAAATTGTTCAACATTTAACGACACATATGCTTGTTCAAAATTTATTTTTGTGACTCTAAACTATTATATATAGATTTTTATGTGTATTATAATGTAGAAAAACTTTGGAAATCGAATTAAAAATACATTTTGGACGTTAATAGAGAGTTTTACGCTTGAAAATTGTACAATATTAACAAAAATAATTGCGATACGACATTGAGCATCCAATATGGTCCTTCAAAATGTGTTTCTATAACTTCAAGTTGGTATTTAAAGTTTTTTATTAGAGTTTTCTTGGTCAATACATAATGAAATCAATCTACAAATCCGATTAACAAATTCAATGGTCGATTATACTAGTGAATTTCTCAAACTATGACCTACATTGATCAACATTTAACAACCAATATGCTTGTTCAAAATGTAGTTTTGTGATTGTAAATAATACGTATGGATTTTTTTGTTTATTATAATGTGGAAAAAGTTTAGAAATCAAATTAAAAATATATTTTGGACGTTAACAGTAAGTTTTACGCTTAAATATTGTACAATTTTAACAAAATTGATTGCGATTCAACGTTGAACATCCAATATGGTCATTCAAAATGTGTTTATGTAACTTCAAGTTGGTATTTAGTGTTTTCTAAAAGAGTTTTGATTGTCAATGCATAATGAAATCAATCTAAAAATACGATTAGAACATGAAACAGTTGATTATACAAGTGAATTTCACGAACTATGACACAAATTGTTCAACATTTAACAACACATATCATTGTTCAAAATTTATTTTTGTGACTCTAAACTAGTATGTATGGATTTTTATGTGTATTATAATATAGAAAAACATTGGAAATTGAATTAAAAATATATTTTGGACGTTAATAGTGAGTTTTACGCTTAAATATTGTATAATATTAACAAAAATGATTGCGATTCGACGTTGAACATCCAATATGGTCATTCAAAATGTGTTTCTGTAACTTCAAGTTGTTATTTAGAGTTTTCTATTAGAGTTTTCTTGGTCAAAACATAATGAAATCAATCTAAAAATGCGATTAGCAAATCCAACAGTCGATTATACTCATGAATTTCTCAAACTATGACCTACATTGATCAACATTTAACAACCAATATGCGTGTTCACAATGTAGTTTTGTGATTCTAAATAATACGTACGGATTATTTTGTTTATTATAATTTAGAAAAACTTTAGAAATCAAATTAAAAATGCGTTTTAGACGTTAACAGCAAGTTTTACGCTTAAGTATTGTGCAATTTTAACAAAATTGATTGCGATTCAAAGTTGAACATTCAATATGGTCATTCAAAATATGTTTATGTAACTTCAAGTTGGTATTTGGAGTTTTCTAAAAGAGTTTTGATTGTCAATACATAATGAAATCAATCTAAAAATACGTTTAGAACATGAGACAGTGGATTATGCTAGTGAATTTTTCGAACTATGACATAAATTGTTCAACATTTAACGACACATGTGCTTGTTCCAAATTTATTTTTGTGACTCTAAACTAGTATATATGGATTTTTATGTGTATTATAATGTAGAAAAACTTTGGAAATCGAATTAAAAATACATTTTGGACGTTAATAGTGAGTTTTACGCTTGAATATTATACAATATTAACAAAAATGATTGCGATTCGACATTGAGAATCCAATATGGTCCTTCAAAATGTGTTTCTGTAACTTCAAGTTGGTATTTAAAGTATTCTATTAGAGTTTTCTTGGTCAATACATAATGAAATCAATCTACAAATCCGATTAGCAAATCCAATGGTCGATTATACTCGTGAATTTCTCAAACTATGACCTACATTGATCAACATTTAACAACCATTATGCTTGTTCAAAATGTAGTTTTGTGATTGTAAATAATACGTATGGATTTTTTTGTTTATTATAATGTAGAAAAACTTTAGAAATCAAATTAAAAATACATTTTGGACGTTAACAGCAAGTTTTACGCTTAAGTATTGTACCATTTTAACAAAATTGATTGCCATTCAACGTTGAACATCCAATATGGTCATTCAAAATATGTTTATGTAACTTCAAGTTGGTATTTGGAGTTTTCTAAAAGAGTTTTGATTGTCAAAACATAATGAAATCAATCTAAAAATACGTTTAGAACTTGAAACAGTGGATTATGCTAGTGAATTTCTCGAACTATGACATAAATTGTTCAACATTTAACAACACATATGCTTGTTCAAAATTTATTTCTGTGACTCTAAACTAGTATATATGGATTTTTATGTGTATTATAATGTAGAAAAACTTTGGAAATCGAATTAAAAATACATTTTGGAAGTTAATAGTGAGTTTTACAATTGAATATTGTACAATATTAACAAAAATGATTGCGATTCGACATTGAGCATCCAATATGGTCCTGCAAAATGTGTTTCTGTAACTTCAAGTTGGTATTTAAAGTTTTCAATTAGAATTTTCTTGGTCAATACCTAATGAAATCAATCTACAAATCCGATTAGCAAATTAAATGGTCGATTATACTCGTGAATTTCTCAAACTATGACCTACATTGATCAACATTTAACAACCAATATGCTTATTCAAAATGTAGTTTTGTGATTGTAAATAATACGTATGGATTTTTTTTTTATTATAATGTAGAAAAACTTTACAAATCATATTAAAAATATATTTAGGACGTTAACAGTAAGTTTTACGCTTAAATATTGTACAATTTGAACAAAATTGATTGCCATTCAACGTTGAACATCCAATATGGTCATTCAAAATGTGTTTCTGTAACTTCAAGTTGGTATTTAGAGTTTTCTAAAAGAGTTTTGATTGTCAAAACATAATGAAATCAATCTAAAAATACGTTTAGAACATGAAACAGTGGATTATGCTAGTGAATTTCTCGAACTATGTCATAAATTGTTCAACATTTAACAACACATATGCATGTTCAAAATTTATTTTTGTGACTCTAAACTAGTATATATGGATTTTTATGTGTATTATAATGTAGAAAAACTTTGGAAATCGAATTAAAAATACATTTTGGACGTTAATAGTGAGTTTTACAATTGAATATTGTACAATATTAACAAAAATGATTGCGATTCGACATTGAGTATCCAATATGGTCCTGCAAAATGTGTTTCTGTAACTTCAAGTTGGTATTTAAAGTTTTCAATTAGAATTTTCTTGGTCAATACCTAATGAAATCAATCTACAAATCCGATTAGCAAATTAAATGGTCGATTATACTCGTGAATTTCTCAAACTATGACCTACATTAATCAACATTTAACAACCAATATGCTTGTTCAAAATGTAGTTTTGTGATTGTAAATAATACGTATGGATTTTTTTTTTATTATAATGTAGAAAAACTTTAGAAATCATATTAAAAATATATTTAGGACGTTAACAGTAAGTTTTACGCTTAAATATTGTACAATTTTAACAAAATTGATTGCGATTTAACGTTGAACATCCAATATGGTCATTCAAAATGTGTTTATGTAACTTCAAGTTGGTATTTAGAGTTTTCTAAAAGAGTTTTGATTGTCAATACATAATGAAATCAATCTAAAAATACGTTTAGAACATGAAACAGTGGATTATGCTAGTGAATTTCTAGAACTATGACATAAATTGTTCAACATTTAACGACACATATGCTTGTTCAAAATTTATTTTTGTGACTCTAAACTAGTATATATAGATTTTTATGTGTATTATAATGTAGAAAAACTTTGGAAATCAAATTAAAAATACATTTTGGACGTTAATAGTGAGTTTTACGCTTGAAAATTGTACAATATTAACAAAAATGATTGCGATACGACATTGAACATCCAATATGGTCCTTCAAAATGTGTTTCTGTAACTTCAAGTTGGTATTTAGAGTTTTCTTGGTCAAAACATAATGAAATCAATCTAAAAATGCAATTAGCAAATCCAACAGTCGATTATACTTATGAATTTCTCAAACTATGACCTACATTGATCAACATTTAACAACCAATATGCGTGTTCACAATGTAGTTTTGTGATTCTAAATAATACGTACGGATTATTTTGTTTATTATAATGTAGAAAAACTTTAGAAATCAAATTAAAAATACGTTTTAGACGTTAATAGCAAGTTTTACGCTTAAGTATTGTGCAATTTTAACAAAATTGATTGCGATTCAATGTTGAACATTCAATATGGTCATTCAAAATATGTTTATGTAACTTCAAGTTGGTATTTGGAGTTTTCTAAAAGAGTTTTGATTGTCAATACATAATGAAATCAATCTAAAAATACGTTTAGAGCATGAAACAGTGGATTATGCTAGTGAATTTTTCGAACTATGACATAAATTGTTCAACATTTAACGACACATGTGCTTGTTCCAAATTTATTTTTGTGACTTTAAACTAGTATATATGGATTTTTATGTGTATTATAATGTAGAAAAACTTTGGAAATCGAATTAAAAATACATTTTGGACGTTAATAGTGAGTTTTACGCTTGAATATTATACAATATTAACAAAAATGATTGCGATTCGACATTGAGAATCCAATATGGTCCTTCAAAATGTGTTTCTGTAACTTCAAGTTGGAATTTAAAGTTTTCTATTAGAGTTTTCTTGGTCAATACATAATGAAATCAATCTACAAATCCGATTAGCAAATCCAATGGTCGATTATACTAGTGAATTTCTCAAACTATGACCTACATTGATCAACATTTAACAACCATTATGCTTGTTCAAAATGTAGTTTTGTGATTGTAAATAATACGTATGGATTTTTTAGTTTATTATAATGTAGAAAAACTTTAGAAATCAAATTAAAAATACATTTTGGACGTTAACAGCAAGTTTTACGCTTAAGTATTGTACTATTTGAACAAAATTGATTGCCATTCAACGTTGAACATCCAATATGGTCATTCAAAATATGTTTATGTAACTTCAAGTTGGTATTTGAAGTTTTCTAAAAGAGTTTTGATTGTCAAAACATAATGAAATCAATCTAAAAATACGTTTACAACATGAAACAGCGGATTATGCTAGTGAATTTCTCGAACTGTGACATAAATTGTTCAACATTTAACTACACATATGCTTGTTCAAAATTAATTTTTGTGACTCTAAACTAGTATATATGGATTTTTATGTGTATTATAATGTAGAAAAACTTTGGAAATCGAATTAAAAATACATTTTGGACGTTAATAGTGAGTTTTACGCTTAAATATTGTACAATATTAACAAAAATGATTGCGATTCGACATTGAGCATCCAATATGGTCCTTCAAAATGTGTTTCTGTAACTTCAAGTTGGTATTTAGAGTTTTCTATTAAAGTTTTCTTTGTCAATACATAATGAAATCAATCTTCAAATACGATTAGCAAATTCAATGGTCGATTATACTCGTGAATTTCTCAAACTATGACCTACATTGATCAACATTTAACAACCAATATGCGTGTTCACAATGTAGTTTTGTGATTCTAAATAATACGTACGGATTATTTTGTTTATTATAATGAAGAAAAACTTTAGAAATCTAATTAAAAATACGTTTTAGATGTTAACAGCAAGTTTTACGCTGAAGTATTATGCAATTTTAACAAAATTGATTGCGATTCAACGTTGAACATCCAATATGGTCATTCAAAATATGTTTATGTAACTTCAAGTTGGTATTTGGAGTTTTCTAAAAGAGTTTTGATTATCAATACATAATGATATCAATCTAAAAATACGTTTAGAACAAGAAACAGTGGATTATACTAGTGAATTTCTCGAACTATGACATAAATTGTTCAACATTTAACGTCACATATGCTTGTTCAAAATTTATTTTTGTGACTCTAAACTAGTATATATGGATTTTTATGTGTATTATAATGTAGAAAAACTTTGGAAATCGAATTAAAAATATATTTTGGATGTTAATAGTGAGTTTTACGCTTGAATATTGTACAATATTAACAAAAATGATTGCGATTCGACATTGAGCATCCAATATGGTCCTTCAAAATGTGTTTCTGTAACTTCAAGTTGGTATTTAAAGTTTTCTATTAGAGTTTTCTTGGTCAATACATAATGAAATCAATCTACAAATCCGATTAGCAAATCCAATGGTCGATTATACTCGTGAATTTCTCAAACTATGACCTACATTGATCAACATTTAACAACCATTGTGCTTGTTCAAAATGTATTTTTGTGATTGTAAATAATACGTATGGATTTTTTTTTTATTATAATATAGAAAAACTTTAGAAATCAAATTAAAAATACATTTTGAACGTTAACAGCAAGTTTTACGCTTAAGTATTGTACCATTTTAACAAAATTGATTGCCATTCAACGTTGAACATCCAATGTGGTCATTCAAAATAGGTTTATGTAACTTCAAGTTGGTATTTGAAGTTTTCTAAAAGAGTTTTGATTGTCAAAACATAATGAAATCAATCTAAAAATACGTTTAGAACATGAAACAGTGGATTATGCTAGTGATTTTCTCGAACTATGACATAAATTGTTCAACATTTAACAACACATATGCATGTTCAAAATTTATTTTTGTGACTCTAAACTAGTATATATGGATTTTTATGTGTATTATAATGTAGAAAAACTTTGGAAATCGAATTAAAAATACATTTTGGACGTTAATGGTGAGTTTTACGCTTGCATATTGTACAATATTAACAAAAATGATTGCGATTCGACATTGAGCATCCAATATGGTCCTTCAAAATGTGTTTCTGTAACTTCAAGTTGGTATTTAGAGTTTTCTATTAGAGTTTTCTTGGTCAATACATAATGAAATCAATCTACAAATCCGATTAGCAAATTCAATGGTCGATTATACTCGTGAATTTCTCAAACTATGACCTACATTGATCAACATTTAACAACCAATATGCTTGTTCAAAATGTAGTTTTGTGATTGTAAATAACACGTATGGATTTTTTTGTTTATTATAATGTAGAAAAACTTTAGAAATCAAATTAAAAATATATTTTGGACGTTAACAGTAAGTTTTACGCTTAAATATTGTACAATTTTAACAAAATTGATTGCGATTCAACGTTGAATATCCAATATGGTCATTCAAAATGTGTTTATGTAACTTCAATTTGGTATTTAGAGTTTTCTAAAAGAGTTTTGATTGTCAATCCATAATGAAATCAATCTAAAAATACGTTTAGAACATGAAACAGCGGATTATGCTAGTGAATTTCTCGAACTATGACATAAATTGTTCAACATTTAACAACACATATGCTTGTTCAAAATTTATTTTTGTGACTCTAAACTAGTATATATGGATTTTTATGTGTATTATAATATAGAAAAACTTTGGAAATCGAATTAAAAATACATTTTGGACGTTAATAGTGAGTTTTACGCTTGAATATTGTACAATATTAACAAAAATGATTGCGATTCGACATTGAGCATCCAATATGGTCCTTCAAAATGTGTTTTTGTAACTTCAAGTTGGTATTTAAAGTTTTCTATTAGAGTTTTCTTGGTCAATACGTAATGAAATCAATCTACAAATCCGTTTAGCAAATCCAATGGTCGATTATACTCGTGAATTTCTCAAACTATGACCTACATTGATCAACATTTAACAACCATTATGCTTGTTCAAAATGTAGTTTTGTGATTGTAAATAATACGTATCGATTTTTTTGTTTATTATAATATAGAAAAACTTTAGAAATCAAATTAAAAATACATTTTGAACGTTAACCGCAAGTTTTACGCTTAAGTATTGTACCATTTTAACAAAATTGATTGCCATTCAACGTTGAACATCCAATATGGTCATTCAAAATAGGTTTATGTAACTTCAAGTTGGTATTTGAACTTTTCTAAAAGAGTTTTGATTGTCAAAACATAATGAAATCAATCTAAAAATACGTTTAGAACATGAAACAGTGGATTATGCTAGTGAATTTCTCGAACTATGACATAAATTGTTCAACATTTAACAACACATATGCATGTTCAAAATTTATTTTTGTGACTCTAAACTAGTATATATGGATTTTTATGTGTATTATAATGTAGAAAAACTTTGGAAATCGAATTAAAAATACATTTTGGACGTTAATAGTGAGTTTTACGCTTGAATATTGTACAATATTAACAAAAATGATTGCGATTCGACATTGAGCATCCAATATGGTCCTTCAAAATGTGTTTCTGTAACTTCAAGTTGGTATTTAGAGTTTTCTATTAGAGTTTTCTTGGTCAATACATAATGAAATCAATGTACAAATCCGATTAGCAAATTCAATGGTCGATTATACTCGTGAATTTCTCAAACTATGACCTACATTGATCAACATTTAACAACCAATATGCTTGTTCAAAATGTAGTTTTGTGATTGTAAATAACACGTATGGATTTTTTTGTTTATTATAATGTAGAAAAACTTTAGAAATCAAATTAAAAATATATTTTGGACGTTAACAGTAAGTTTTACGCTTAAATATTGTACAATTTTAACAAAATTGATTGCGATTCAACGTTGAATATCCAATATGGTCATTCAAAATGTGTTTATGTAACTTCAAGTTGGTATTTAGAGTTTTCTAAAAGAGTTTTGATTGTCAATCCATAATGAAATCAATCTAAAAATACGTTTAGAACATGAAACAGTGGATTATGCTAGTGAATTTCTCGAACTATGACATAAATTGTTCAACATTTAACAACACATATGCTTGTTCAAAATTTATTTTTGTGACTCTAAACTAGTATATATGAATTTTTATGTGTATTATAATATAGAAAAACTTTGGAAATCGAATTAAAAATACATTTTGGACGTTAATAGTGAGTTTTACGCTTGAATATTGTACAATATTAACAAAAATGATTGCGATTCGACATTGAGCATCCAATATGGTCCTTCAAAATGTGTTTCTGTAACTTCAAGTTGATATTTAAAGTTTTCTATTAGAGTTTTCTTGGTCAATACGTAATGAAATCAATCTACAAATCCGATTAGCAAATCCAATGGTCGATTATACTCGTGAATTTTTCAAACTATGACCTACATTGATCAACATTTAACAACCATTATGCTTGTTCAAAATGTAGTTTTGTGATTGTAAATAATACGTATCGATTTTTTTGTTTATTATAATATAGAAAAACTTTAGAAATCAAATTAAAAATACATTTTGGACGTTAACAGTAAGTTTTACGCTTAAATATTGTACCATTTTAACAAAATTGAATTCCATTCAACGTTGAACATCCAATATGGTCATTCAAAATAGGTTTATGTAACTTCAAGTTGGTATTTGAAGTTTTCTAAAAGAGTTTTGATTGTCAAAATATAATGAAATCAATCTAAAAATACGTTTAGAACATGAAACAGTGGATTATGCTAGTGAATTTCTCGAACTATGACATAAATTGTTCAACATTTAACAACACATATGCATGTTCAAAATTTATTTTTGTGACTCTAAACTAGTATATATGGATTTTTATGTGTATTATAATGTAGAAAAACTTTGGAAATCGAATTAAAAATACATTTTGGACGTTAATAATGAGTTTTACGCTTGAATATTGTACAATATTAAAAATGATTGCGATTCGACATTGAGCATCCAATATGGTCCTTCAAAATGTGTTTCTGTAACTTCAAGTTGGTATTTAGAGTTTTCTATTAGAGTTTTCTTGGTCAATACATAATGAAATCAATCTACAAATCCGATTAGCAAATTCAATGGTAGATTATACTCGTGAATTTCTCAAACTATGACCTACATTGATCAACATTTAACAACCAATATGCTTGTTCAAAATGTAGTTTTGTGATTGTAAATAACACGTATGGATTTTTTTGTTTATTATAATGTAGAAAAACTTTAGAAATCAAATAAAAAATATATTTTGGACGTTAACAGTAAGTTTTACGCTTAAATATTGTACAATTTTAACAAAATTGATTGCGATTCAATGTTGAATATCCAATATGGTCATTCAAAATGTGTTTATGTAACTTCAAGTTGGTATTTAGAGTTTTCTAAAAGAGTTTTGATTGTCAATCCATAATGAAATCAATCTAAAAATACGTTTAGAACATGAAACAGTGGATTATGCTAGTGAATTTCTCGAACTATGACATAAATTGTTCAACATTTAACAACACACATGATTGTTCAAAATTTATTTTTGTGACTCTAAACTAGTATGTATGGATTTTTATGGGTATTATAATATAGAAAAACATTAGAAATTGAATTAAAAATACATTTTGGACGTTAATAGTGAGTTTTACGCTTGAATATTGTACAATATTAACAAAAATGATTGCAATTCGACATTGAACATCCAATATGGTCATTCAAAATGTGTTTCTGTAACTTCAAGTTGGTATTTAGAGTTTTCTATTAGAGTTTTCTTGGTCAAAAGATAACGAAAACAATCTAAAAATGCGATTAGCAAATCCAACAGTCGATTATACTCATGAATTTCTCAAACTATGACCTACATTGATCAACATTTAACAACCAATATGGGTGTTCACAATGTAGTTTTGTGATTCTAAATAATACGTACGGATTATTTTGTTTATTATAATGTAGAAAAACTTTAGAAATCAAATTAAGAATACTTTTTGGGCGTTAACAGCAAGTTTTACGCTTAAGTATTGTACCATTTTAACAAAATTGATTGCCATTCAAAGTTGAACATCCAATATGGTCATTCAAAATTTGTTTATGTAACTTCAAGTTGGTATTTGGAGTTTTCTAAAAGAGTTTTGATTGTCAAAACATAATAAAATCAATCTAAAAATACGTTTAGAACATGAAACAGTGGATTATGCTAGTGAATTTCTCGAACTATGACATAAATTGTTCAACATTTAACAACACATATGCTTGTTCAAAATTTATTTTTGTGACTCTAAACTAGTATATATGGATTTTTATGTGTATTATAATGTAGAAAAACTTTGGAAATCGAATTAAAAATACATTTTGGACGTTAATAGTGAGTTTTACACTTGAATATTGTACAATATTAACAAAAATGATTGCGATTCGACATTGAGCATCCAATATGGTCCTTCAAAATGTGTTTCTGTAACTTCAAGTTGGTATTTTAAGTTTTCTATTAGAGTTTTCTTGGTCAATACATAATGAAATCAATCTAGAAATCCGATTAGCAAATCCAATGGTCGATTATACTCGTGAATTTCTCAAACTATGACCTACATTGATCAACATTTAACAACCATTATGCTTGTTCAAAATGTAGTTTTGTGATTGTACATAATACGTATGGATTTTTTTGTTAATTATAATGTAGAAAAACTTTAGAAATCAAATTAAAAATACATTTTGGACGTTAAGAGCAAGTTTTACGCTTAAGTATTGTACCATTTTAACAAAATTGATTGACATTCAACGTTGAACATCCAATATGGTCATTTAAAATATGTTTATGTAACTTCAAGTTGATATTTGGAGTTTTCTAAAAGAGTTTTGATTGTCAAAATATAATGAAATCAATCTAAAAATACGTTTAGCACATGAAACAGTGGATTACGCTAGTGAATTTGTCGAACTATGACATAAATTGTTCAACATTTAACAACACATATGATTGTTCAAAATTTATTTTTGTGACTCTAAACTAGTATATATGGATTTTTATGTGTGTTATAATGAAGAAAAACTTTGGAAATCGAATTAAAAATACATTTTGGACGTTAATAGTGAGTTTTGTGCTTGAATATTGCACAATATTAACAAAAATGATTGCGATTCGACATTGAGCATCCAATATGGTCCTTCAAAATGTGTTTCTGTAACTTCAAGTTGGTATTTTAAGTTTTCTATTAGAGTTTTCTTGGTCAATACATAATGAAATCAATCTAGAAATCCGATTAGCAAATCCAATGGTCGATTATACTCGTGAATTTCTCAAACTATGACCTACATTGATCAACATTTAACAACCATTATGCTTGTTCAAAATGTAGTTTTGTGATTGTACATAATACGTATGGATTTTTTTGTTAATTATAATGTAGAAAAACTTTAGAAATCAAATTAAAAATACATTTTGAACGTTAACAGCAAGTTTTACGCTTAAGTATTGTACCATTTTAACAAAATTGATTGCCATTCAACGTTGAACATCCAATATGGTCATTCAAAATAGGTTTATGTAACTTCAAGTTGGTATTTGAAGTTTTCTAAAAGAGTTTTGATTGTCAAAACATAATGAAATCAATCTAAAAATACGTTTAGAACATGAAACAGTGGATTATGCTAGTGATTTTCTCGAACTATGACATAAATTGTTCAACATTTAACAACACATATGCATGTTCAAAATTTATTTTTGTGACTCTAAACTAGTATATATGGATTTTTATGTGTATTATAATGTAGAAAAACTTTGGAAATCGAATTAAAAATACATTTTGGACGTTAATGGTGAGTTTTACGCTTGCATATTGTACAATATTAACAAAAATGATTGCGATTCGACATTGAGCATCCAATATGGTCCTTCAAAATGTGTTTCTGTAACTTCAAGTTGGTATTTAGAGTTTTCTATTAGAGTTTTCTTGGTCAATACATAATGAAATCAATCTACAAATCCGATTAGCAAATTCAATGGTCGATTATACTCGTGAATTTCTCAAACTATGACCTACATTGATCAACATTTAACAACCAATATGCTTGTTCAAAATGTAGTTTTGTGATTGTAAATAACACGTATGGATTTTTTTGTTTATTATAATGTAGAAAAACTTTAGAAATCAAATTAAAAATATATTTTGGACGTTAACAGTAAGTTTTACGCTTAAATATTGTACAATTTTAACAAAATTGATTGCGATTCAACGTTGAATATCCAATATGGTCATTCAAAATGTGTTTATGTAACTTCAATTTGGTATTTAGAGTTTTCTAAAAGAGTTTTGATTGTCAATCCATAATGAAATCAATCTAAAAATACGTTTAGAACATGAAACAGCGGATTATGCTAGTGAATTTCTCGAACTATGACATAAATTGTTCAACATTTAACAACACATATGCTTGTTCAAAATTTATTTTTGTGACTCTAAACTAGTATATATGGATTTTTATGTGTATTATAATATAGAAAAACTTTGGAAATCGAATTAAAAATACATTTTGGACGTTAATAGTGAGTTTTACGCTTGAATATTGTACAATATTAACAAAAATGATTGCGATTCGACATTGAGCATCCAATATGGTCCTTCAAAATGTGTTTTTGTAACTTCAAGTTGGTATTTAAAGTTTTCTATTAGAGTTTTCTTGGTCAATACGTAATGAAATCAATCTACAAATCCGTTTAGCAAATCCAATGGTCGATTATACTCGTGAATTTCTCAAACTATGACCTACATTGATCAACATTTAACAACCATTATGCTTGTTCAAAATGTAGTTTTGTGATTGTAAATAATACGTATCGATTTTTTTGTTTATTATAATATAGAAAAACTTTAGAAATCAAATTAAAAATACATTTTGAACGTTAACCGCAAGTTTTACGCTTAAGTATTGTACCATTTTAACAAAATTGATTGCCATTCAACGTTGAACATCCAATATGGTCATTCAAAATAGGTTTATGTAACTTCAAGTTGGTATTTGAACTTTTCTAAAAGAGTTTTGATTGTCAAAACATAATGAAATCAATCTAAAAATACGTTTAGAACATGAAACAGTGGATTATGCTAGTGAATTTCTCGAACTATGACATAAATTGTTCAACATTTAACAACACATATGCATGTTCAAAATTTATTTTTGTGACTCTAAACTAGTATATATGGATTTTTATGTGTATTATAATGTAGAAAAACTTTGGAAATCGAATTAAAAATACATTTTGGACGTTAATAGTGAGTTTTACGCTTGAATATTGTACAATATTAACAAAAATGATTGCGATTCGACATTGAGCATCCAATATGGTCCTTCAAAATGTGTTTCTGTAACTTCAAGTTGGTATTTAGAGTTTTCTATTAGAGTTTTCTTGGTCAATACATAATGAAATCAATGTACAAATCCGATTAGCAAATTCAATGGTCGATTATACTCGTGAATTTCTCAAACTATGACCTACATTGATCAACATTTAACAACCAATATGCTTGTTCAAAATGTAGTTTTGTGATTGTAAATAACACGTATGGATTTTTTTGTTTATTATAATGTAGAAAAACTTTAGAAATCAAATTAAAAATATATTTTGGACGTTAACAGTAAGTTTTACGCTTAAATATTGTACAATTTTAACAAAATTGATTGCGATTCAACGTTGAATATCCAATATGGTCATTCAAAATGTGTTTATGTAACTTCAATTTGGTATTTAGAGTTTTCTAAAAGAGTTTTGATTGTCAATCCATAATGAAATCAATCTAAAAATACGTTTAGAACATGAAACAGCGGATTATGCTAGTGAATTTCTCGAACTATGACATAAATTGTTCAACATTTAACAACACATATGCTTGTTCAAAATTTATTTTTGTGACTCTAAACTAGTATATATGGATTTTTATGTGTATTATAATATAGAAAAACTTTGGAAATCGAATTAAAAATACATTTTGGACGTTAATAGTGAGTTTTACGCTTGAATATTGTACAATATTAACAAAAATGATTGCGATTCGACATTGAGCATCCAATATGGTCCTTCAAAATGTGTTTTTGTAACTTCAAGTTGGTATTTAAAGTTTTCTATTAGAGTTTTCTTGGTCAATACGTAATGAAATCAATCTACAAATCCGTTTAGCAAATCCAATGGTCGATTATACTCGTGAATTTCTCAAACTATGACCTACATTGATCAACATTTAACAACCATTATGCTTGTTCAAAATGTAGTTTTGTGATTGTAAATAATACGTATCGATTTTTTTGTTTATTATAATATAGAAAAACTTTAGAAATCAAATTAAAAATACATTTTGAACGTTAACCGCAAGTTTTACGCTTAAGTATTGTACCATTTTAACAAAATTGATTGCCATTCAACGTTGAACATCCAATATGGTCATTCAAAATAGGTTTATGTAACTTCAAGTTGGTATTTGAACTTTTCTAAAAGAGTTTTGATTGTCAAAACATAATGAAATCAATCTAAAAATACGTTTAGAACATGAAACAGTGGATTATGCTAGTGAATTTCTCGAACTATGACATAAATTGTTCAACATTTAACAACACATATGCATGTTCAAAATTTATTTTTGTGACTCTAAACTAGTATATATGGATTTTTATGTGTATTATAATGTAGAAAAACTTTGGAAATCGAATTAAAAATACATTTTGGACGTTAATAGTGAGTTTTACGCTTGAATATTGTACAATATTAACAAAAATGATTGCGATTCGACATTGAGCATCCAATATGGTCCTTCAAAATGTGTTTCTGTAACTTCAAGTTGGTATTTAGAGTTTTCTATTAGAGTTTTCTTGGTCAATACATAATGAAATCAATGTACAAATCCGATTAGCAAATTCAATGGTCGATTATACTCGTGAATTTCTCAAACTATGACCTACATTGATCAACATTTAACAACCAATATGCTTGTTCAAAATGTAGTTTTGTGATTGTAAATAACACGTATGGATTTTTTTGTTTATTATAATGTAGAAAAACTTTAGAAATCAAATTAAAAATATATTTTGGACGTTAACAGTAAGTTTTACGCTTAAATATTGTACAATTTTAACAAAATTGATTGCGATTCAACGTTGAATATCCAATATGGTCATTCAAAATGTGTTTATGTAACTTCAAGTTGGTATTTAGAGTTTTCTAAAAGAGTTTTGATTGTCAATCCATAATGAAATCAATCTAAAAATACGTTTAGAACATGAAACAGTGGATTATGCTAGTGAATTTCTCGAACTATGACATAAATTGTTCAACATTTAACAACACATATGCTTGTTCAAAATTTATTTTTGTGACTCTAAACTAGTATATATGAATTTTTATGTGTATTATAATATAGAAAAACTTTGGAAATCGAATTAAAAATACATTTTGGACGTTAATAGTGAGTTTTACGCTTGAATATTGTACAATATTAACAAAAATGATTGCGATTCGACATTGAGCATCCAATATGGTCCTTCAAAATGTGTTTCTGTAACTTCAAGTTGATATTTAAAGTTTTCTATTAGAGTTTTCTTGGTCAATACGTAATGAAATCAATCTACAAATCCGATTAGCAAATCCAATGGTCGATTATACTCGTGAATTTTTCAAACTATGACCTACATTGATCAACATTTAACAACCATTATGCTTGTTCAAAATGTAGTTTTGTGATTGTAAATAATACGTATCGATTTTTTTGTTTATTATAATATAGAAAAACTTTAGAAATCAAATTAAAAATACATTTTGGACGTTAACAGTAAGTTTTACGCTTAAATATTGTACCATTTTAACAAAATTGAATTCCATTCAACGTTGAACATCCAATATGGTCATTCAAAATAGGTTTATGTAACTTCAAGTTGGTATTTGAAGTTTTCTAAAAGAGTTTTGATTGTCAAAATATAATGAAATCAATCTAAAAATACGTTTAGAACATGAAACAGTGGATTATGCTAGTGAATTTCTCGAACTATGACATAAATTGTTCAACATTTAACAACACATATGCATGTTCAAAATTTATTTTTGTGACTCTAAACTAGTATATATGGATTTTTATGTGTATTATAATGTAGAAAAACTTTGGAAATCGAATTAAAAATACATTTTGGACGTTAATAGTGAGTTTTACGCTTGAATATTGTACAATATTAAAAATGATTGCGATTCGACATTGAGCATCCAATATGGTCCTTCAAAATGTGTTTCTGTAACTTCAAGTTGGTATTTAGAGTTTTCTATTAGAGTTTTCTTGGTCAATACATAATGAAATCAATCTACAAATCCGATTAGCAAATTCAATGGTAGATTATACTCGTGAATTTCTCAAACTATGACCTACATTGATCAACATTTAACAACCAATATGCTTGTTCAAAATGTAGTTTTGTGATTGTAAATAACACGTATGGATTTTTTTGTTTATTATAATGTAGAAAAACTTTAGAAATCAAATAAAAAATATATTTTGGACGTTAACAGTAAGTTTTACGCTTAAATATTGTACAATTTTAACAAAATTGATTGCGATTCAATGTTGAATATCCAATATGGTCATTCAAAATGTGTTTATGTAACTTCAAGTTGGTATTTAGAGTTTTCTAAAAGAGTTTTGATTGTCAATCCATAATGAAATCAATCTAAAAATACGTTTAGAACATGAAACAGTGGATTATGCTAGTGAATTTCGCGAACTATGACATAAATTGTTCAACATTTAACAACACACATGATTGTTCAAAATTTATTTTTGTGACTCTAAACTAGTATGTATGGATTTTTATGGGTATTATAATATAGAAAAACATTAGAAATTGAATTAAAAATACATTTTGGACGTTAATAGTGAGTTTTACGCTTGAATATTGTACAATATTAACAAAAATGATTGCAATTCGACATTGAACATCCAATATGGTCATTCAAAATGTGTTTCTGTAACTTCAAGTTGGTATTTAGAGTTTTCTATTAGAGTTTTCTTGGTCAAAAGATAACGAAAACAATCTAAAAATGCGATTAGCAAATCCAACAGTCGATTATACTCATGAATTTCTCAAACTATGACCTACATTGATCAACATTTAACAACCAATATGGGTGTTCACAATGTAGTTTTGTGATTCTAAATAATACGTACGGATTATTTTGTTTATTATAATGTAGAAAAACTTTAGAAATCAAATTAAGAATACTTTTTGGGCGTTAACAGCAAGTTTTACGCTTAAGTATTGTACCATTTTAACAAAATTGATTGCCATTCAAAGTTGAACATCCAATATGGTCATTCAAAATTTGTTTATGTAACTTCAAGTTGGTATTTGGAGTTTTCTAAAAGAGTTTTGATTGTCAAAACATAATAAAATCAATCTAAAAATACGTTTAGAACATGAAACAGTGGATTATGCTAGTGAATTTCTCGAACTATGACATAAATTGTTCAACATTTAACAACACATATGCTTGTTCAAAATTTATTTTTGTGACTCTAAACTAGTATATATGGATTTTTATGTGTATTATAATGTAGAAAAACTTTGGAAATCGAATTAAAAATACATTTTGGACGTTAATAGTGAGTTTTACACTTGAATATTGTACAATATTAACAAAAATGATTGCGATTCGACATTGAGCATCCAATATGGTCCTTCAAAATGTGTTTCTGTAACTTCAAGTTGGTATTTTAAGTTTTCTATTAGAGTTTTCTTGGTCAATACATAATGAAATCAATCTAGAAATCCGATTAGCAAATCCAATGGTCGATTATACTCGTGAATTTCTCAAACTATGACCTACATTGATCAACATTTAACAACCATTATGCTTGTTCAAAATGTAGTTTTGTGATTGTACATAATACGTATGGATTTTTTTGTTAATTATAATGTAGAAAAACTTTAGAAATCAAATTAAAAATACATTTTGGACGTTAAGAGCAAGTTTTACGCTTAAGTATTGTACCATTTTAACAAAATTGATTGACATTCAACGTTGAACATCCAATATGGTCATTTAAAATATGTTTATGTAACTTCAAGTTGATATTTGGAGTTTTCTAAAAGAGTTTTGATTGTCAAAATATAATGAAATCAATCTAAAAATACGTTTAGCACATGAAACAGTGGATTACGCTAGTGAATTTGTCGAACTATGACATAAATTGTTCAACATTTAACAACACATATGATTGTTCAAAATTTATTTTTGTGACTCTAAACTAGTATATATGGATTTTTATGTGTGTTATAATGAAGAAAAACTTTGGAAATCGAATTAAAAATACATTTTGGACGTTAATAGTGAGTTTTGTGCTTGAATATTGCACAATATTAACAAAAATGATTGCGATTCGACATTGAGCATCCATTATGGTCCTTCAAAATGTGTTTCTGTAATTTGAAGTTGGTATTTAAAGTTTTCTATTAGAGTTTTCTTGGTCAATACATAATGAAATCAATCTACAAATCCGATTAGCAAATTCAATGGTCGATTATACTCGTGAATTTCTCAAACTATGACCTACATTGATCAACATTTAACAACCAATATGCTTGTTCAAAATGTAGTTTTGTGATTGTAAATAATACGTATGGATTTTTTTGTTTATTATAATGTAGAAAAACTTTAGAAATCAAATTAAAAATATATTTTGGACGTTAACAGTAAGTTTTACGCTTAAATATTGTACAATTTCAACAAAATTGATTGCGATTCAATGTTGAACATCCAATATGGTCATTCAAAATGTGTTTATGTAACTTCAAGTTGGTATTTAGAGTTTTCTAAACAAGTTTTGATTGTCAATGCATAATGAAATCAATCTAAAAATACGTTTAGAACATGAAATAGTGGATTATACAAGTGAATTTCACGAACTATGACATAAATCGTTCCACATTTAACAACACATATGATTGTTCAAAATTTATTTTTGTGACTCTAAACTAGTATGTATGGATTTTTATGTGTATTATAATATAGAAAAACATTGGAAATTGTATTAAAAATACATTTTGGACGTTAATAGTGAGTTTTACGCTTGAATGTTGTGCAATATTAACAAAAATGATTGCGATTCGACATTGAACATCCAATATGGTCATTCAAAATGTGTTTCTGTAACTTCAAGTTGGTATTTAGAGTTTTCTTGGTCAAAACATAATGAAATCAATCTCAAAATGTGATTAGCAAATCCTACGGTCGATTATACTCATGAATTTCTCAAACTATGACCTACATTGATCAACATTTAACAACAAATATGCTTGTTCAAAATGTTGTTTTGTAATTCTAAATAATACGTATGGATTTTTTTGTTAATTATAATGTAGAAAAACTTTAGAAATCAAATTAAAAATACATTTTGGTCGTTAACAGTAAGTTTTACGCTTAAACATTGTACAATTTTAATAAAATTGATTGCGATTCAACGTTGAACCTCAAATATGGTAATTCAAAATTTGTTTCTGTAACTTCACGTTCGTATTTAGAGTTTTCTATTAGAGTTTTCTTGGTCAATAAATAATGAAATCAATCTAAAAATGCGATTAGCAATTCCAACGGTCGATTATACTCATGAATTTCTCAAACTATGAGCTACATTGATCAACATTTAACAAACAATAAGCTTGTTCAAAATGTATTTTTATGATTCTAAATAATACATATGGATTTTAATGTTTATTATAATATAGAAAAACTTTAGAAATCAAATTAAAAATACAATTTGGACCTTAGGAGTAAGTTTTACGCTTAAATATTGTACAATTTTAACAAAATTGATTGCGATTCAAAGTTGAACATCCAATATGGTCATTCAAAATGTGTTTATGTAACTTCAAGTTTGTATTTAGAGTTTTCTACAAGGGTTTTGATTGTCAATACATAATGAAATCAATCTAAAAATACGTTTAGAACAAGAAATAGTGGATTATACTAGTGAATTTCTCGAATTATGACATAAATTGTTCAACATTTAACAACACATATGCTTGTTCAAAATTTATTTTTGTGACTCTAAACTAGTATAAATGGATTTTTATGTGTATTATAATGTAGAAAAACTTTGTAAATCGAATTAAAAATATATTTTGGACGTTAATAGTGTGATTTACGCTTGAATATTGTACAATATTAACAAAAATGATTGCGATTCGACATTGAACATCCAATATGGTCATTCAAAATGTGTTTCTGTAACTTCAAGTTGGTATTTAGAGTTTTCTACTTGAGTTTTTTTGGTTAATACATAATGAAATCAATCAAAAAATACGTTTAGAAAATCCAACGGTTAATTATACTTGTGAATTTCTCAAACTATGAGCGACATTGATCAACATTTCACAAACAATATACTTGTTCAAAATGTATTTTTGTGATTCTAAATAATACATATGGATTTTTATGTTTATTATAATACAGAAAAACTTTAGAAATCAAATTAAAAATACATTTTGGAAGTTAACAGCAAGTTTTATGCTTAAATATTGTAAAATTTTAACAAAATTGATTGCGATTCAAAGTTGAACATCCAATATGGTCATTCAAAATGTGTTTATGTAACTTCAAGTTTGTATTTAGAGTTTTCTAAAGGAGTTTTGATTGTCAATACATAATGAAATCAATCTAAAAATACGTTTAGAACAAGAAATAGTGGATTATACTAGTGAATTTCTCGAACTATGACATAAATTATTCAACATTTAACAACACATATGCTTGTTCAAAATTTATTTTAGTGACTCTAAACTAGTATATATGGATTTTTATGTGTATTATAATGTAGAAAAACTTTGGAAATCGAATTAAAAATATATTTTGGACGTTAATAGTGTAATTTACGCTTGAATAATGTACAATATTAAAAAAAATGATTGCGATTCGACATTGAACATCCAATATGGTCATTCAAAATGTGTTTCTGTAACTTCAAGTTGGTATTTAGAGTTTTCTACTTGAGTTTTTTTGGTTAATAAATAATGAAATCAATCAAAAAATGCGTTTAGAAAATCCAACGGTTAATTATAATTGTGAATTTCTCAAACTATGAGCTACATTGATCAACATTTCACAAACAATATACTTGTTCAAAATGTATTTTTGTGATTCTAAATAATACATATGGATTTTTATGTTTATTATAATATAGAAAAACTTTAGAAATCAAATTAAAAATACATTTTGGAAGTTAACAGTAAGTTTTACGCTTAAATATTGTACAATTTTAACAAAATTGATTGCGATTCAAAGTTGAACATCCAATATGGTCATTCAAAATGTGTTTATGTAACTTCGAGTTTGTATTTAGAGTTTTCTAAAGGAGTTTTGATTGTCAATACATAATGAAATCAATCTAAAAATACGTTTAGAACAAGAAATAGTGGATTATACTAGTGAATTTCTCGAACTATGACATAAATTATTCAACATTTAACAACACATATGCTTGTTCAAAATTTATTTTTGTGACTCTAAACTAGTATATATAGATTTTTATGGGTATTATAATGTAGAAAAACTTTGGAAATCGAATTAAAAATATATTTTGGACGTTAATAGTGTGATTTACGCTTGAATATTGTACAATATTAACAAAAATGATTGCGATTCGACATTGAACATCCAATATGGTCATTCAAAATGTGTTTCTGTAAATTCAAGTTGGTATTTAGAGTTTTCTACTTGAGTTTTTTTGGTTAATACATAATGAAATCAATCAAAAAATGCATTTAGAAAATCTAACGGTTAATTATACTTGTGAATTTCTCAAACTATGAGCTACATTGATCAACATTTAACAAACAATATGCTTGTTGAAAATGTATTTTTGTGATTCTAAATAATACATATGGATTTTTATGTTTATTATAATATAGAAAAAATTTAGAAATCAAATTAAAAATACATTTTGGACGTTAACAGTAAGTTTTACGCTTAAATATTGTACAATTTTAACAAAATTGATTCGATTCAACGTTGAACATCCAATATGGTCATTCAAAATGTGTTTATGTAACTTCAAGCTTGTATTTAGAGTTTTCTAAAAGAGTTTTGATTGTCAATACATAATGAAATCAATCTAAAAACACGTTTAGAACAAGAAATAGTGGATTATACTAGTGAATTTCTCAAACTATGACATAAATTGTTCAACATTTAACAACACATATGCTTGTTCAAAATTTATTTTTGTGACTCTAAACTAGTATAAATGGATTTTTATGTGTATTATAATGAAGAAAAACTTTGGAAATCGAATTAAAAATACATTTTGGATGTTAATAGTGAGTTTTACGCTTGAATATTGCACAATATTAACAAAAATGATTGCGATTCGACATTGAGCATCCATTATGGTCCTTCAAAATGTGTTTCTGTAACTTCAAGTTTGTATTTAAAGTTTTGTATTAGAGTTTTCTTGGTCAATATATAATGAAATCAATCTAAAAATCCGATTAGCAAATTCAATGGTCGATTATAATCGTGAATTTCTCAAACTATGACCTACATTGATCAATATTTAACAACCAATATGCTTGTTCAAAATGTAGTTTTGTGATTGTAAACAATACGTATGGATTTTTTTGTTTATTATAATGTAGAAAAAATTTAGAAATCAAATTAAAAATATATTTTGGACGTTAACAGTAAGTTTTACGCTTAAATATTGTACAATTTTAACAAAATTGATTGCGATTCAACGTTGAACATCCAATATGGTCATTCAAAATGTGTTTATGTAACTTCAAGTTGGTATTTAGAGTTTTCTAAAAGAGTTTTGATTGTCAATGCATAATGAAATCAATCTAAAAATACGTTTAGAACATGAAATAGTGGATTATACAAGTGAATTTCACGAACTATGACATAAATCGTTCAACATTTAACAACACATATGACTGTTCAAAATTTATTTTTGTGACTCTAAACTAGTATGTATGGATTTTTATTTGTATTATAATATAGAAAAACATTGG
The DNA here is from genome assembly GCA_030279155.1 of Forsythia viridissima. NCBI lineage: Eukaryota > Viridiplantae > Streptophyta > Magnoliopsida > Lamiales > Oleaceae > Forsythia > Forsythia viridissima. The sequence continues at coordinate 18,743,747 of CM059038.1, forward strand.
AAATTGAATTAAAAATAAATTTTGGACGTTAATAGTGTGATTTACGCTTGAATATTGTACAATATTAACAAAAATGATTGCGATTCGACATTGAACATCCAATATGGTCATTCAAAATGTGTTTCTGTAACTTCAAGTTGGTATTTAGAGTTTTCTACTTGAGTTTTTTTGGTTAATACATAATGAAATCAATCAAAAAATGCGTTTAGAAAATCCAACGGTTAATTATACTTGTGAATTTCTCAAACTATGAGCTACATTGATCAACATTTAACAAACAATATGCTTGTTGAAAATGTATTTTTGTGATTCTAAATAATACATATGGATTTTTATGTTTATTATAATATAGAAAAAATTTAGAAATCAAATTAAAAATACATTTTGGACGTTAACAGTAAGTTTTACGCTTAAATATTGTACAATTTTAACAAAATTGATTCGATTCAACGTTGAACATCCAATATGGTCATTCAAAATGTGTTTATGTAACTTCAAGCTTGTATTTAGAGTTTGTAAAAGAGTTTTGATTGTCAATACATAATGAAATCAATCTAAAAACACGTTTAGAACAAGAAATAGTGGATTATACTAGTGAATTTCTCGAACTATGACATAAATTGTTCAACATTTAACAACACATATGCTTGTTCAAAATTTATTTTTGTGACTCTAAACTAGTATATATAGATTTTTATGTGTATTATAATGTAGAAAAACTTTGGAAATCGAATTAAAAATACATTTTGGACGTTAATAGTTAGTTTTACGCTTGAATATTGTATAATATTGACAAAAACAATTGAGATTCGACATTGAACCTCAAATATGGTAATTCAAAATTTGTTTCTGTAACTTCTCATTCGTATTTAGAGTTTTCTATTAGAGTTTTCTTGGTCAATAAATAATGAAATCAATCTAAAAATGCGATTAGCAAATCCAACGGTCGATTATACTCATGAATTTCTCAAACTATGAGCTACATTGATCAACATTTAACAAACAATAAGCTTGTTCAAAATGTATTTTTATGATTCTAAATAATACATATGGATTTTAATGTTTATTATAATATAGAAAAACTTTAGAAATCAAATTAAAAATACAATTTGGACCTTAGCAGTAAGTTTTACGCTTAAATATTTTATAATTTTAACAAAATTGATTGCGATTCAAAGTTGAACATCCAATATGGTCATTCAAAATGAGTTTATGTAACTTCAAGTTTGTATTTAGAGTTTTCTAAAAGAGTTTTGATTGTCAATACATAATGAAATCAATCTAAAAATACGTTTAGAACAAGAAATAGTGGATTATACTAGTGAATTTCTCGAACTATGACATAAATTGTTCAACATTTAACAACACATATGCTTGTTCAAAATTTATTTTTGTGACTCTAAACTAGTATAAATGGATTTTTATGTGTATTATAATGTAGAAAAACTTTGTAAATCGAATTAAAAATATATTTTGGACGTTAATAGTGTGATTTACGCTTGAATATTGTACAATATTAACAAAAATGATTGCGATTCGACATTGAACATCCAATATGGTCATTCAAAATGTGTTTCTGTAACTTCAAGTTGGTATTTAGAGTTTTCTACTAGAGTTTTTTTGGTCAATACATAATGAAATCAATCAAAAAATGCGTTTAGAAAATCCAACGGTTAATTATACTTGTGAATTTCTCAAACTATGAGGTACATTGATCAACATTTAACAAACAATATGCTTGTTGAAAATGTATTTTTGTGATTCTAAATAATACATATGGATTTTTATGTTTATTATAATATAGAAAAAATTTAGAAATCAAATTAAAAATACATTTTGGACGTTAATAGTAAGTTTTACGCTTAAATATTGTACAATTTTAACAAAATTGATTCGATTCAACGTTGAACATCCAATATGGTCATTCAAAATGTGTTTATGTAACTTCAAGTTTGTATTTAGAGTTTTCTAAAATAGTTTTGATTGTCAATACATAATGAAATCAATCTAAAACACGTTTAGAACAAGAAATAGTGGATTATACTAGTGAATTTCTCGAACTATGACATAAATTGTTCAACATTTAACAACACATATACTTGTTCAAAATTTATTTTTGTGACTCTAAACTAGTATATATGGATTTTTATGTGTATTATAATGTAGAAAAACTTTGGAAATCGAATTAAAAATATATTTTGGACGTTAATTGTGTGATTTACGCTTGAATATTGTACAATATTAACAAAAATGATTGCGATTCGTCATTGAACATCCAATATGGTCATTCAAAATGTGTTTCTGTAACTTCAAGTTGGTATTTAGAGTTTTCTACTTGAGTTTTTTGGGTTAATACATAATGAAATCAATCAAAAAATGCGTTTAGAAAATCCAACGGTTAATTATACTTGTGAATTTCTCAAACTATGAGCTACATTGATCAACATTTAACAAACAATATGCTTGTTGAAAATGTATTTTTGTGATTCTAAATAATACATATGGATTTTTATGTTTATTATAATATAGAAAAAATTTAGAAATCAAATTAAAAATACATTTTGGACGTTAACAGTAAGTTTTACGCTTAAATATTGTACAATTTTAACAAAATTGATTGTGATTCAAAGTTGAACATCCAATATGGTCATTCAAAATGTGTTTATGTAACATCAAGTTTGTATTTAGAGTTTTCTAAAAGAGTTTTGATTGTCAATACATAATGAAATCAATCTAAAAATACGTTTAGAACAAGAAATGGTGGATTATACTAGTGAATTTCTCGAACTATGACATAAATTATTAAACATTTAACAACACACATGCTTGTTCAAAATTTATTTTTGTGACTCTAAACTAGTATATATGGATTTTTATGTGTATTATAATGTAGAAAAACTTTGGAAATCGAATTAAAATATATTTTGGACGTTAATAGTGAGTTTTACGCTTGAATATTGTACAATATTGACAAAAACGATTGCGATTCGACAATGAACATCAAATATGGTCATTCAAAATGTGTTTATGTAACTTCACGTTGGTATTTAGAGTTTTCTATTATAGATTTCTTGGTCAATAAATAATAAAATCAATCTAAAAATGCGATTAGCAAATCCCACGATCAATTATACTCATGAATTTCTCAAACTATGACCTACATTGATCAACATTTAACAACCAATATGCGTGTTCAAAATGTATTTTTGTGATTCTAAATAATTCGTATGGATTTTTTTGTTTATTATAATGTATAAAAACTTTAGAAATCAAATTAAAAATACATTTTGGACATTAACAATAAGTTTTACGCTTAAATATTGTACAATTTTAATAAAATTGATTGCGATTCAACGTTGAACATCTAATGTGGTAATTCAAAATATGTTTATGTAACTTCAAGTTGGTATTTGGAGTTTTCTAAAAGAGTTTTGATTGTCAATACATAATGAAATCAATCTAAAAATACGTTTAGAACATGAGACAGTGTATTATACTAGTGAATTTCTCGAATTATGACATAAATTGTTCAACATTTAACAACACATATGCTTGTTCAAAATTTATTTTTGTGACTCTAAACTAGTGTATATGGATTTATATGTGCATTATAATGCAGAAAAACTTTGGAAATCGAATTAAAAATACATTTTTGACGTTAATAGTGAGTTTTACGCTTGAATATTGTACAATATTTACAAAAACGATTGCGATTCGACATTGAACATCCCATATGGTCATTCAAAATGTGTTTATGTAACTTCAAGTTGGTATTTAGAGTTTTATAAAAGAGTTTTCTTTGTCAATATATAATGAAATATATCTAAAAATGCCTTTAGAACTTCTAACGGTCGATTTATTCGTAAATTTCTCAAACTATGACCTACATTCATCAACATTTAACAACTAATATGCTTGTTCAAAATGTAATTTTGTGATTCTAAATAATACACATGGATTTTTATGTTTATTATAATGTAGAAAACTTTAGAAATCAAATTGAAAATACATTTTGGACGTTAACAGTAAGTTTTACGCTTGAATATTGTAAAATTTTAACAAAAATGATTGCGATTGAACATTGAACATCCAATATGGACGTTCAAAATGTGTTTATGTGACTTCAAGTTGGTATTTAGAGTTTTATAATAGAGTTTTGATTGTCAATACATAATGAAATCAATCTAAAAATACGTTTAGATCATAAAACAGTGGATTATACTAGTGAATTTCTCGAACTATGACATAAATTGTTCAACATTTAACAACACATATGCTTGTTCAAAATTTATTTTTGTGACTCTAAACTAGTATATATGGATTTTTATGTATATTATAATGTAGAAAAACATTGGAAATCGAATTAAAAATATATTTTGGACGTTAATAGTGTGATTTACGCTTGAATATTGTACAATATTATCAAAAATGATTGCGATTCGACATTGAACATCCAATATGGTCATTCAAAATGTGTTTTTGTAACTTCAAGTTGGTATTTAGAGTTTTCTACTAGAGATTTTTTGGTCAATACATAATGAAATCAATCAAAAAATGCGTTTAGAAAATCCAACGGTTAATTATACTTGTGAATTTCTCAAACTATGAGCTACATTGATCAACATTTCACAAACAATATACTTATTCAAAATGTATTTTTGTGATTCTAAATAATACATATGGATTTTTATGTTTATTATAATATAGAAAAACTTTAGAAATCAAATTAAAAATACATTTTGGACGTTAACAGTAAGTTTTACGCTTAAATATTGTACAATTTTAACAAAATTGATTCGATTCAACGTTGAACATCCAATATGGTCATTCAAAATGTGTTTATTTAACTTCAAGCTTGTATTTAGAGTTTGTAAAAGAGTTTTGATTGTCAATACATAATGAAATCAATCTAAAAACACGTTTAGAACAAGAAATAGTGGATTATACTAGTGAATTTCTCGAACTATGACATAAATTGTTCAACATTTAACAACACATATGCTTGTTCAAAATTTATTTTTGTGACTCTAAACTAGTATATATGGATTTTTATGTGTATTATAATGTAGAAAAACTTTGGAAATCGAATTAAAAATACATTTTGGACGTTAATAGTTAGTTTTACGCTTGAATATTGTATAATATTGACAAAAACAATTGAGATTCGACATTGAACCTCAAATATGGTAATTCAAAATTTGTTTCTGTAACTTCTCGTTCGTATTTAGAGTTTTCTATTAGAGTTTTCTTGGTCAATAAATAATGAAATCAATCTAAAAATGCGATTAGCAAATCCAACGGTCGATTATACTCATGAATTTCTCAAACTATGAGCTACATTGATCAACATTTAACAAACAATAAGCTTGTTCAAAATGTATTTTTATGATTCTAAATAATACATATGGATTTTAATGTTTATTATAATATAGAAAAACTTTAGAAATCAAATTAAAAATACAATTTGGACCTTAGCAGTAAGTTTTACGCTTAAATATTTTATAATTTTAACAAAATTGATTGCGATTCAAAGTTGAACATCCAATATGGTCATTCAAAATGAGTTTATGTAACTTCAAGTTTGTATTTAGAGTTTTCTAAAAGAGTTTTGATTGTCAATACATAATGAAATCAATCTAAAAATACGTTTAGAACAAGAAATAGTGGATTATACTAGTGAATTTCTCGAACTATGACATAAATTGTTCAACATTTAACAACACATATGCTTGTTCAAAATTTATTTTTGTGACTCTAAACTAGTATAAATAGATTTTTATGTGTATTATAATGTAGAAAAACTTTGTAAATCGAATTAAAAATATATTTTGGACGTTAATAGTGTGATTTACGCTTGAATATTGTACAATATTAACAAAAATGATTGCGATTCGACATTGAACATCCAATATGGTCATTCAAAATGTGTTTCTGTAACTTCAAGTTGGTATTTAGAGTTTTCTACTAGAGTTTTTTTGGTCAATACATAATGAAATCAATCAAAAAATGCGTTTAGAAAATCCAACGGTTAATTATACTTGTGAATTTCTCAAACTATGAGCTACATTGATCAACATTTCACAAACAATATACTTGTTCAAAATGTATTTTTGTGATTCTAAATAATACATATGGATTTTTATGTTTATTATAATACAGAAAAACTTTAGAAATCAAATTAAAAATACATTTTGGAAGTTAACAGTCAGTTTTACGCTTAAATATTTTACAATTTTAACAAAATTGATTGCGTTTCAACGTTGAACATCCAATATGGTCATTCAAAATGTGTTTATGTAACTTCAAGTTTGTATTTAGAGTTTTCTAAAAGAGTTTTGACTGTCAATACATAATGAAATCAATCTAAAAATACGTTTAGAACAAGAAATAGTGGATTATACTAGTGAATTTCTCGAACTATGACATAAATTATTCAACATTTAACAACACATATGCTTGTTCAAAATTTATCTTTGTGACTCTAAACTAGTATATATGGATTTTTATGTGTATTATAATGTAGAAAAACTTTGGAAATCGAATTAAAAATATATTTTGGACGTTAATAGTGTGATTTACGCTTGAATATTGTACAATATTAACAAAAATGATTGCGATTCGTCATTGAACATCCAATATGGTCATTCAAAATGTGTTTCTGTAACTTCAAGTTGGTATTTAGAGTTTTCTACTTGAGTTTTTTGGGTTAATACATAATGAAATCAATCAAAAAATGCGTTTAGAAAATCCAACGGTTAATTATACTTGTGAATTTCTCAAACTATGAGCTACATTGATCAACATTTAACAAACAATATGCTTGTTGAAAATGTATTTTTGTGATTCTAAATAATACATATGGATTTTTATGTTTATTATAATATAGAAAAAATTTAGAAATCAAATTAAAAATACATTTTGGACGTTAACAGTAAGTTTTACGCTTAAATATTGTACAATTTTAACAAAATTGATTGTGATTCAAAGTTGAACATCCAATATGGTCATTCAAAATGTGTTTATGTAACATCAAGTTTGTATTTAGAGTTTTCTAAAAGAGTTTTGATTGTCAATACATAATGAAATCAATCTAAAAATACGTTTAGAACAAGAAATGGTGGATTATACTAGTGAATTTCTCGAACTATGACATAAATTATTAAACATTTAACAACACACATGCTTGTTCAAAATTTATTTTTGTGACTCTAAACTAGTATATATGGATTTTTATGTGTATTATAATGTAGAAAAACTTTGGAAATCGAATTAAAATATATTTTGGACGTTAATAGTGAGTTTTACGCTTGAATATTGTACAATATTGACAAAAACGATTGCGATTCGACAATGAACATCAAATATGGTCATTCAAAATGTGTTTATGTAACTTCACGTTGGTATTTAGAGTTTTCTATTATAGATTTCTTGGTCAATAAATAATAAAATCAATCTAAAAATGCGATTAGCAAATCCCACGATCAATTATACTCATGAATTTCTCAAACTATGACCTACATTGATCAACATTTAACAACCAATATGCGTGTTCAAAATGTATTTTTGTGATTCTAAATAATTCGTATGGATTTTTTTGTTTATTATAATGTATAAAAACTTTAGAAATCAAATTAAAAATACATTTTGGACATTAACAATAAGTTTTACGCTTAAATATTGTACAATTTTAATAAAATTGATTGCGATTCAACGTTGAACATCTAATGTGGTAATTCAAAATATGTTTATGTAACTTCAAGTTGGTATTTGGAGTTTTCTAAAAGAGTTTTGATTGTCAATACATAATGAAATCAATCTAAAAATACGTTTAGAACATGAGACAGTGTATTATACTAGTGAATTTCTCGAATTATGACATAAATTGTTCAACATTTAACAACACATATGCTTGTTCAAAATTTATTTTTGTGACTCTAAACTAGTGTATATGGATTTATATGTGCATTATAATGCAGAAAAACTTTGGAAATCGAATTAAAAATACATTTTTGACGTTAATAGTGAGTTTTACGCTTGAATATTGTACAATATTTACAAAAACGATTGCGATTCGACATTGAACATCCCATATGGTCATTCAAAATGTGTTTATGTAACTTCAAGTTGGTATTTAGAGTTTTATAATAGAGTTTTCTTTGTCAATATATAATGAAATATATCTAAAAATGCCTTTAGAACTTCTAACGGTCGATTTATTCGTAAATTTCTCAAACTATGACCTACATTCATCAACATTTAACAACTAATATGCTTGTTCAAAATGTAATTTTGTGATTCTAAATAATACACATGGATTTTTATGTTTATTATAATGTAGAAAACTTTAGAAATCAAATTGAAAATACATTTTGGACGTTAACAGTAAGTTTTACGCTTGAATATTGTAAAATTTTAACAAAAATGATTGCGATTGAACATTGAACATCCAATATGGACGTTCAAAATGTGTTTATGTGACTTCAAGTTGGTATTTAGAGTTTTATAATAGAGTTTTGATTGTCAATACATAATGAAATCAATCTAAAAATACGTTTAGATCATAAAACAGTGGATTATACTAGTGAATTTCTCGAACTATGACATAAATTGTTCAACATTTAACAACACATATGCTTGTTCAAAATTTATTTTTGTGACTCTAAACTAGTATATATGGATTTTTATGTATATTATAATGTAGAAAAACATTGGAAATCGAATTAAAAATATATTTTGGACGTTAATAGTGTGATTTACGCTTGAATATTGTACAATATTATCAAAAATGATTGCGATTCGACATTGAACATCCAATATGGTCATTCAAAATGTGTTTTTGTAACTTCAAGTTGGTATTTAGAGTTTTCTACTAGAGATTTTTTGGTCAATACATAATGAAATCAATCAAAAAATGCGTTTAGAAAATCCAACGGTTAATTATACTTGTGAATTTCTCAAACTATGAGCTACATTGATCAACATTTCACAAACAATATACTTATTCAAAATGTATTTTTGTGATTCTAAATAATACATATGGATTTTTATGTTTATTATAATATAGAAAAACTTTAGAAATCAAATTAAAAATACATTTTGGACGTTAACAGTAAGTTTTACGCTTAAATATTGTACAATTTTAACAAAATTGATTCGATTCAACGTTGAACATCCAATATGGTCATTCAAAATGTGTTTATTTAACTTCAAGCTTGTATTTAGAGTTTGTAAAAGAGTTTTGATTGTCAATACATAATGAAATCAATCTAAAAACACGTTTAGAACAAGAAATAGTGGATTATACTAGTGAATTTCTCGAACTATGACATAAATTGTTCAACATTTAACAACACATATGCTTGTTCAAAATTTATTTTTGTGACTCTAAACTAGTATATATGGATTTTTATGTGTATTATAATGTAGAAAAACTTTGGAAATCGAATTAAAAATACATTTTGGACGTTAATAGTTAGTTTTACGCTTGAATATTGTATAATATTGACAAAAACAATTGAGATTCGACATTGAACCTCAAATATGGTAATTCAAAATTTGTTTCTGTAACTTCTCGTTCGTATTTAGAGTTTTCTATTAGAGTTTTCTTGGTCAATAAATAATGAAATCAATCTAAAAATGCGATTAGCAAATCCAACGGTCGATTATACTCATGAATTTCTCAAACTATGAGCTACATTGATCAACATTTAACAAACAATAAGCTTGTTCAAAATGTATTTTTATGATTCTAAATAATACATATGGATTTTAATGTTTATTATAATATAGAAAAACTTTAGAAATCAAATTAAAAATACAATTTGGACCTTAGCAGTAAGTTTTACGCTTAAATATTTTATAATTTTAACAAAATTGATTGCGATTCAAAGTTGAACATCCAATATGGTCATTCAAAATGAGTTTATGTAACTTCAAGTTTGTATTTAGAGTTTTCTAAAAGAGTTTTGATTGTCAATACATAATGAAATCAATCTAAAAATACGTTTAGAACAAGAAATAGTGGATTATACTAGTGAATTTCTCGAACTATGACATAAATTGTTCAACATTTAACAACACATATGCTTGTTCAAAATTTATTTTTGTGACTCTAAACTAGTATAAATAGATTTTTATGTGTATTATAATGTAGAAAAACTTTGTAAATCGAATTAAAAATATATTTTGGACGTTAATAGTGTGATTTACGCTTGAATATTGTACAATATTAACAAAAATGATTGCGATTCGACATTGAACATCCAATATGGTCATTCAAAATGTGTTTCTGTAACTTCAAGTTGGTATTTAGAGTTTTCTACTAGAGTTTTTTTGGTCAATACATAATGAAATCAATCAAAAAATGCGTTTAGAAAATCCAACGGTTAATTATACTTGTGAATTTCTCAAACTATGAGCTACATTGATCAACATTTCACAAACAATATACTTGTTCAAAATGTATTTTTGTGATTCTAAATAATACATATGGATTTTTATGTTTATTATAATACAGAAAAACTTTAGAAATCAAATTAAAAATACATTTTGGAAGTTAACAGTCAGTTTTACGCTTAAATATTTTACAATTTTAACAAAATTGATTGCGTTTCAACGTTGAACATCCAATATGGTCATTCAAAATGTGTTTATGTAACTTCAAGTTTGTATTTAGAGTTTTCTAAAAGAGTTTTGACTGTCAATACATAATGAAATCAATCTAAAAATACGTTTAGAACAAGAAATAGTGGATTATACTAGTGAATTTCTCGAACTATGACATAAATTATTCAACATTTAACAACACATATGCTTGTTCAAAATTTATCTTTGTGACTCTAAACTAGTATATATGGATTTTTATGTGTATTATAATGTAGAAAAACTTTGGAAATCGAATTAAAAATATATTTTGGACGTTAATAGTGTGATTTACGCTTGAATATTGTACAATATTAACAAAAATGATTGCGATTCGTCATTGAACATCCAATATGGTCATTCAAAATGTGTTTCTGTAACTTCAAGTTGGTATTTAGAGTTTTCTACTTGAGTTTTTTGGGTTAATACATAATGAAATCAATCAAAAAATGCGTTTAGAAAATCCAACGGTTAATTATACTTGTGAATTTCTCAAACTATGAGCTACATTGATCAACATTTAACAAACAATATGCTTGTTGAAAATGTATTTTTGTGATTCTAAATAATACATATGGATTTTTATGTTTATTATAGTATAGAAAAAATTTAGAAATCAAATTAAAAATACATTTTGGACGTTAATAGTAAGTTTTACGCTTAAATATTGTACAATTTTAACAAAATTGATTCGATTCAACGTTGAACATCCAATATGGTCATTCAAAATGTGTTTATGTAACTTCAAGTTTGTATTTAGAGTTTTCTAAAATAGTTTTGATTGTCAATACATAATGAAATCAATCTAAAACACGTTTAGAACAAGAAATAGTGGATTATACTAGTGAATTTCTCGAACTATGACATAAATTGTTCAACATTTAACAACACATATACTTGTTCAAAATTTATTTTTGTGACTCTAAACTAGTATATATGGATTTTTATGTGTATTATAATGTAGAAAAACTTTGGAAATCGAATTAAAAATATATTTTGGACGTTAATTGTGTGATTTACGCTTGAATATTGTACAATATTAACAAAAATGATTGCGATTCGTCATTGAACATCCAATATGGTCATTCAAAATGTGTTTCTGTAACTTCAAGTTGGTATTTAGAGTTTTCTACTTGAGTTTTTTGGGTTAATACATAATGAAATCAATCAAAAAATGCGTTTAGAAAATCCAACGATTAATTATACTTGTGAATTTCTCAAACTATGAGCTACATTGATCAACATTTAACAAACAATATGCTTGTTGAAAATGTATTTTTGTGATTCTAAATAATACATATGGATTTTTATGTTTATTATAATATAGAAAAAATTTAGAAATCAAATTAAAAATACATTTTGGACGTTAACAGTAAGTTTTACGCTTAAATATTGTACAATTTTAACAAAATTGATTGTGATTCAAAGTTGAACATCCAATATGGTCATTCAAAATGTGTTTATGTAACTTCAAGTTTGTATTTAGAGTTTTCTTAAAGAGTTTTGATTGTCAATACATAATGAAATCAATCTAAAAATACGTTTAGAACAAGAAATGGTGGATTATACTAGTGAATTTCTCGAACTATGACATAAATTATTAAACATTTAACAACACACATGCTTGTTCAAAATTTATTTTTGTGACTCTAAACTAGTATATATGGATTTTTATGTGTATTATAACGTAGAAAAACTTTGGAAATCGAATTAAAATATATTTTGGACGTTAATAGTGAGTTTTACGCTTGAATATTGTACAATATTGACAAAAACGATTGCGATTCGACAATGAACATCAAATATGGTCATTCAAAATGTGTTTATGTAACTTCACGTTGGTATTTAGAGTTTTATATTAGAGATTTCTTGGTCAATAAATAATAAAATCAATCTAAAAATGCGATTAGCAAATCCCACGATCAATTATACTCATGAATTTCTCAAACTATGACCTACATTGATCAACATTTAACAACCAATATGCGTGTTCAAAATGTATTTTTGTGATTCTAAATAATTCGTATGGATTTTTTTGTTTATTATAATGTATAAAAACTTTAGAAATCAAATTAAAAATACATTTTGGACATTAACAATAAGTTTTACGCTTAAATATTGTACAATTTTAATAAAATTGATTGCGATTCAACGTTGAACATCTAATGTGGTAATTCAAAATATGTTTATGTAACTTCAAGTTGGTATTTGGAGTTTTCTAAAAGAGTTTTGATTGTCAATACATAATGAAATCAATCTAAAAATACGTTTAGAACATGAGACAGTGTATTATACTAGTGAATTTCTCGAATTATGACATAAATTGTTCAACATTTAACAACACATATGCTTGTTCAAAATTTATTTTTGTGACTCTAAACTAGTGTATATGGATTTATATGTGCATTATAATGCAGAAAAACTTTGGAAATCGAATTAAAAATACATTTTTGACGTTAATAGTGAGTTTTACGCTTGAATATTGTACAATATTTACAAAAACGATTGCGATTCGACATTGAACATCCCATATGGTCATTCAAAATGTGTTTATGTAACTTCAATTTGGTATTTAGAGTTTTATAATAGAGTTTTCTTTGTCAATATATAATGAAATATATCTAAAAATGCCTTTAGAACTTCTAACGGTCGATTTATTCGTAAATTTCTCAAACTATGACCTACATTCATCAACATTTAACAACTAATATGCTTGTTCAAAATGTAATTTTGTGATTCTAAATAATACACATGGATTTTTATGTTTATTATAATGTAGAAAAATTTAGAAATCAAATTGAAAATACATTTTGGACGTTAACAGTAAGTTTTACGCTTGAATATTGTAAAATTTTAACAAAAATGATTGCGATTGAACATTGAACATCCAATATGGACGTTCAAAATGTGTTTATGTGACTTCAAGTTGGTATTTAGAGTTTTATAATAGAGTTTTGATTGTCAATACATAATGAAATCAATCTAAAAATACGTTTAGATCATAAAACAGTGGATTATACTAGTGAATTTCTCGAACTATGACATAAATTATTCAACATTTAACAACACATATGCTTGTTCAAAATTTATTTTTGTGACTCTAAACTAGTATATATGGATTTTTATGTATATTATAATGTAGAAAAACATTGGAAATAGAATTAAAAATATATTTTGGACGTTAATAGTGTGATTTACGCTTGAATATTGTACAATATTATCAAAAATGATTGCGATTCGACATTGAACATCCAATATGGTCATTCAAAATGTGTTTTTGTAACTTCAAGGTGGTATTTAGAGTTTTCTACTAGAGTTTTTTTGGTCAATACATAATGAAATCAATCAAAAAATGCGTTTAGAAAATCCAACGGTTAATTATACTTGTGAATTTCTCAAACTATGAGCTACATTGATCAACATTTCACAAACAATATACTTATTCAAAATGTATTTTTGTGATTCTAAATAATACATATGGATTTTTATGTTTATTATAATATAGAAAAACTTTAGAAATCAAATTAAAAATATATTTTGGATGTTAACAGTAAGTTTTACGCTTAAATATTGTACAATTTTAACAAAATTGATTGCGATTCAACGTTGAACATCCAATATGGTCATTCAAAATGTGTTTATCTAACTTCAAGTTCGTATTTGGAGTTTTCTAAAAGAGTTTTCATTGTCAATACATAATGAAATCAATCTAAAAATACGTTTAGAACAAGAAATAGTGGATTATACTACTGAATTTCTCGAACTATGACATAAATTTTTCAACATTTAACAACACATGTGCTTGTTCAAAATTTATTTTTGTGACTCTAAACTAGTATATATGGATTTTTATGTATATTATAATGTAGAAAAACATTGGAAATCGAATTAAAAATATATTTTGGACGTTAATAGTGTGATTTACGCTTGAATATTGTACAATATTATCAAAAATGATTGCGATTCGACATTGAACATCCAATATGGTCATTCAAAATGTGTTTCTGTAACTTCAAGTTGGTATTTAGAGTTTTCTACTAGAGTTTTTTTGGTCAATACATAATGAAATCAATCAAAAAATGCGTTTAGAAAATCCAACGGTTAATTATACTTGTGAATTTCTCAAACTATGAGCTACATTGATCAACATTTCACAAACAATATACTTATTCAAAATGTATTTTTGTGATTCTAAATAATACATATGGATTTTTATGTTTATTATAATATAGAAAAACTTTAGAAATCAAATTAAAAATATATTTTGGATGTTAACAGTAAGTTTTACGCTTAAATATTGTACAATTTTAACAAAATTGATTGCGATTCAACGTTGAACATCCAATATGGTCATTCAAAATGTGTTTATCTAACTTCAAGTTCGTATTTGGAGTTTTCTAAAAGAGTTTTCATTGTCAATACATAATGAAATCAATCTAAAAATACGTTTAGAACAAGAAATAGTGGATTATACTACTGAATTTCTCGAACTATGACATAAATTTTTCAACATTTAACAACACATGTGCTTGTTCAAAATTTATTTTTGTGACTCTAAACTAGTATATATGGATTTTTATGTATATTATAATGTAGAAAAACATTGGAAATCGAATTAAAAATATATTTTGGACGTTAATAGTGTGATTTACGCTTGAATATTGTACAATATTATCAAAAATGATTGCGATTCGACATTGAACATCCAATATGGTCATTCAAAATGTGTTTCTGTAACTTCAAGTTGGTATTTAGAGTTTTCTACTTGAGTTTTTTGGGTTAATACATAATGAAATCAATCAAAAAATGCGTTTAGAAAATCCAACGGTTAATTATACTTGTGAATTTCTCAAACTATGAGCTACATTGATCAACATTTAACAAACAATATGCTTGTTGAAAATGTATTTTTGTGATTCTAAATAATACATATGGATTTTTATGTTTATTATAATATAGAAAAAATTTAGAAATCAAATTAAAAATACATTTTGGACGTTAACAGTAAGTTTTACGCTTAAATATTGTACAATTTTAACAAAATTGATTGTGATTCAAAGTTGAACATCCAATATGGTCATTCAAAATGTGTTTATGTAACTTCAAGTTTGTATTTAGAGTTTTCTTAAAGAGTTTTGATTGTCAATACATAATGAAATCAATCTAAAAATACGTTTAGAACAAGAAATGGTGGATTATACTAGTGAATTTCTCGAACTATGACATAAATTATTAAACATTTAACAACACACATGCTTGTTCAAAATTTATTTTTGTGACTCTAAACTAGTATATATGGATTTTTATGTGTATTATAACGTAGAAAAACTTTGGAAATCGAATTAAAATATATTTTGGACGTTAATAGTGAGTTTTACGCTTGAATATTGTACAATATTGACAAAAACGATTGCGATTCGACAATGAACATCAAATATGGTCATTCAAAATGTGTTTATGTAACTTCACGTTGGTATTTAGAGTTTTATATTAGAGATTTCTTGGTCAATAAATAATAAAATCAATCTAAAAATGCGATTAGCAAATCCCACGATCAATTATACTCATGAATTTCTCAAACTATGACCTACATTGATCAACATTTAACAACCAATATGCGTGTTCAAAATGTATTTTTGTGATTCTAAATAATTCGTATGGATTTTTTTGTTTATTATAATGTATAAAAACTTTAGAAATCAAATTAAAAATACATTTTGGACATTAACAATAAGTTTTACGCTTAAATATTGTACAATTTTAATAAAATTGATTGCGATTCAACGTTGAACATCTAATGTGGTAATTCAAAATATGTTTATGTAACTTCAAGTTGGTATTTGGAGTTTTCTAAAAGAGTTTTGATTGTCAATACATAATGAAATCAATCTAAAAATACGTTTAGAACATGAGACAGTGTATTATACTAGTGAATTTCTCGAATTATGACATAAATTGTTCAACATTTAACAACACATATGCTTGTTCAAAATTTATTTTTGTGACTCTAAACTAGTGTATATGGATTTATATGTGCATTATAATGCAGAAAAACTTTGGAAATCGAATTAAAAATACATTTTTGACGTTAATAGTGAGTTTTACGCTTGAATATTGTACAATATTTACAAAAACGATTGCGATTCGACATTGAACATCCCATATGGTCATTCAAAATGTGTTTATGTAACTTCAATTTGGTATTTAGAGTTTTATAATAGAGTTTTCTTTGTCAATATATAATGAAATATATCTAAAAATGCCTTTAGAACTTCTAACGGTCGATTTATTCGTAAATTTCTCAAACTATGACCTACATTCATCAACATTTAACAACTAATATGCTTGTTCAAAATGTAATTTTGTGATTCTAAATAATACACATGGATTTTTATGTTTATTATAATGTAGAAAAATTTAGAAATCAAATTGAAAATACATTTTGGACGTTAACAGTAAGTTTTACGCTTGAATATTGTAAAATTTTAACAAAAATGATTGCGATTGAACATTGAACATCCAATATGGACGTTCAAAATGTGTTTATGTGACTTCAAGTTGGTATTTAGAGTTTTATAATAGAGTTTTGATTGTCAATACATAATGAAATCAATCTAAAAATACGTTTAGATCATAAAACAGTGGATTATACTAGTGAATTTCTCGAACTATGACATAAATTATTCAACATTTAACAACACATATGCTTGTTCAAAATTTATTTTTGTGACTCTAAACTAGTATATATGGATTTTTATGTATATTATAATGTAGAAAAACATTGGAAATAGAATTAAAAATATATTTTGGACGTTAATAGTGTGATTTACGCTTGAATATTGTACAATATTATCAAAAATGATTGCGATTCGACATTGAACATCCAATATGGTCATTCAAAATGTGTTTTTGTAACTTCAAGGTGGTATTTAGAGTTTTCTACTAGAGTTTTTTTGGTCAATACATAATGAAATCAATCAAAAAATGCGTTTAGAAAATCCAACGGTTAATTATACTTGTGAATTTCTCAAACTATGAGCTACATTGATCAACATTTCACAAACAATATACTTATTCAAAATGTATTTTTGTGATTCTAAATAATACATATGGATTTTTATGTTTATTATAATATAGAAAAACTTTAGAAATCAAATTAAAAATATATTTTGGATGTTAACAGTAAGTTTTACGCTTAAATATTGTACAATTTTAACAAAATTGATTGCGATTCAACGTTGAACATCCAATATGGTCATTCAAAATGTGTTTATCTAACTTCAAGTTCGTATTTGGAGTTTTCTAAAAGAGTTTTCATTGTCAATACATAATGAAATCAATCTAAAAATACGTTTAGAACAAGAAATAGTGGATTATACTACTGAATTTCTCGAACTATGACATAAATTTTTCAACATTTAACAACACATGTGCTTGTTCAAAATTTATTTTTGTGACTCTAAACTAGTATATATGGATTTTTATGTATATTATAATGTAGAAAAACATTGGAAATCGAATTAAAAATATATTTTGGACGTTAATAGTGTGATTTACGCTTGAATATTGTACAATATTATCAAAAATGATTGCGATTCGACATTGAACATCCAATATGGTCATTCAAAATGTGTTTCTGTAACTTCAAGTTGGTATTTAGAGTTTTCTACTAGAGTTTTTTTGGTCAATACATAATGAAATCAATCAAAAAATGCTTTTAGAAAATCCAACGGTTAATTATACTTGTGAATTTCTCAAACTATGAGCTACATTGATCAACATTTAACAAACAATATGCTTGTTCAAAATGTATTTTTGTGATTCTAAATAATGCATATGGATTTTTATATTTAATATAATATAGAAAAACTTTAGAAATCAAATTAAAAATACATTTTGGACGTTAACAGTAAGTTTTACGCTTGAATATTGTAAAATTTTAACAAAAATGATTGGGATTGAACATTGAACATCCAATATGGACGTTCAAAATGTGTTTATGTGCCTTCAAGTTGGTATTTAGAGTTTTATAATAGAGTTTTGATTGTCAATACATAATGAAATCAATCTAAAAATACATTTAGATCATAAAACAGTGGATTATACTAGTGAATTTTTCGAACTATGACATAAATTGTTCAACATTTAACAACACATATGCTTGTTCAAAATTTATTTTTGTGACTCTAAACTAGTATATATGGAATTTTATGTATATTATAATGTAGAAAAACATTGGAAATCGAATTAAAAATATATTTTGGACGTTAATAGTGAGTTTTTCGCCTGAATATTGTACAATATTGACAAAAACGATTGCGATTCGACATTGAACATCAAATATCGTCATTCAAAATGTGTTTTTGTAACTTCACGTTGGTATTTAGAGTTTTCTATTAGAGTTTTCTTGGTCAATAAATAATGAAATCAATCTAAAAATGCGATTAGCAAATCCAACGGTCGATTATACTCATGAATTTCTCAAACTATGAGCTACATTGATCAACATTTAACAAACAATATGCTTGTTGAAAATGTATTTTTGTGATTCTAAATAATACATATGGATTTTTATGTTTGTTATAATGTAGAAAAACTTTAGAAATCAAATTAAAAATACATTTTGGACCTTAGCAGTAAGTTTTACGCTTAAATATTGTACAAATTTAACAAAATTGATTGCGATTCAACGTTGAACATCCAATATGGCCATTCAAAATGTATTTTTGTAACTTCAAGTTGGTATTTAGAGTTTTCTAAAAGAGTTTTGATTGTCAATACATAATGACATCAATGTAAAAATACGTTTAGAACATGAAACAGGGGATTATACTAGTGAATTTCTCGAACTATGACATAAATTGTTCAACATTTAACAAAACATATGCTTGTTCAAAATTTATTTTTGTGACTCTAAACTAGTATATATAGATTTTTATGTGTATTATAATGTAGAAAAACTTTGGAAATCAAATTAAGAATACATTTTGGACGTTAATAGTGAGTTTTACGCTTGAATATTGTACAATATTAACAGAAATGATTGCGATTCGACATTAAACATCCAATATGTTCATTCAAAATGAGTTTCTGTAACTCCAAGTTGGTATTTAGAGTTTTCTACTAGAGTTTTTTTGGTCAATACATAATGAAATCAATTAAAAAATGCGTTTAGAAAATCCAACGGTCGATTATACTTCTGAATTTATCAAAGTATAAGCTACATTGATCAACATTTAACAAACAATATGCTTGTTCAAAATGTATTTTTGTGATTCTAAATAATACATATGGATTTTTATGTTTATTATAATATAGAAAAACTTTAGAAATCAAATTAAAAATACATTTTGGAAGTTAACAGTAAGTTTTACGCTTAAATATTGTACAATTTTAACAAAATTGATTGCGATTCAAAGTTGAACATCCAATATGGTCATTCAAAATGTGTTTATGTAACTTCAAGTTTGTATTTAGAGTTTTCTAAAGGAGTTTTGATTGTCAATATATAATGAAATCAATCTAAAAATACGTTTAGAACAAGAAATAGTGGATTATACTAGTGAATTTCTCGAACTATGACATAAATTATTCAACATTTAATAACACATATGCTTGTTCAAAATTTATTTTTGTGACTCTAAACTAGTATATATGGATTTTTATGTGTATTATAATGTAGAAAAACTTTGTAAATCGAATTAAAAATATATTTTGGACGTTAATAGTGTGATTTACGCTTGAATATTGTACAATATTAAAAAAAATGATTGCGATTCGACATTGAACATCCAATATGGTCATTCAAAATGTGTTTCTGTAACTTCAAGTTGGTATTTAGAGTTTTCTACTTGAGTTTTTTTTGTTAATACATAATGAAATCAATCAAAAAATGCGTTTAGAAAATCCAACGGTTAATTATACTTGTGAATTTCTCAAACTATGAGCTACATTGATCAACATTTCACAAACAATATACTTGTTCAAAATGTATTTTTGTGATTCTAAATAATACATATGTATTTTTATGTTTATTATAATATAGAAAAACTTTAGAAATCAAATTAAAAATACATTTTGGAAGTTAACAGTAAGTTTTACGCTTAAATATTGTACAATTTTAACAAAATTGATTGCGATTCAACGTTGAACATCCAATATGGTCATTCAAAATGTGTTTATGTAACTTCAAGTTTGTATTTAGAGTTTTCTAAAAGAGTTTTGATTGTCAATACATAATGAAATCAAATTAAAAATACATTTTGGACGTTAACAGTAAGTTTTACGCTTAAATATTGTACAATTTTAACAAATTTGATTCGATTCAACGTTGAACATCCAATATGGTCATTCAAAATGTGTTTATGTAACTTCAAGCTTGTATTTAGAGTTTTCTAAAAGAGTTTTGATTGTCAATACATAATGAAATCAATCTAAAAACACGTTTAGAACAAGAAATAGTGGATTATACTAGTGAATTTCTCGAACTATGACATAAATTGTTCAACATTTAACAACACATATGCTTGTTCAAAATTTATTTTTGTGACTCTAAACTAGTATATATGGATTTTTATGTGTATTATAATGTAGAAAAACTTTGGAAATCGAATTAAAAATACATTTTGGACGTTAATAGTTAGTTTTACGCTTGAATATTGTATAATATTGACAAAAACAATTGAGATTCGACATTGAACCTCAAATATGGTAATTCAAAATTTATTTCTGTAACTTCACGTTCGTATTTAGAGTTTTCTATTAGAGTTTTCTTGGTCAATAAATAATGAAATCAATCTAAAAATGCGATTAGTAAATCCAACGGTCGATTATACTCATGAATTTCTCAAACTATGAGCTACATTGATCAACATTTAACAAACAATAAGCTTGTTCAAAATGTATTTTTATGATTCTAAATAATACATATGGATTTTAATGTTTATTATAATATAGAAAAACTTTAGAAATCAAATTAAAAATACAATTTGGACCTTAGCAGTAAGTTTTACGCTTAAATATTGTATAATTTTAACAAAATTGATTGCGATTCAAAGTTTAACATCCAATATGGTCATTCAAAATGAGTTTATGTAACTTCAAGTTTGTATTTAGAGTTTTCTACTTGAGTTTTTTGGGTTAATACATAATGAAATCAATCAAAAAATGCGTTTAGAAAATCCAACGGTTAATTATACTTGTGAATTTCTCAAACTATGAGCTACATTGATCAACATTTAACAAACAATATGCTTGTTGAAAATGTATTTTTGTGATTCTAAATAATACATATGGATTTTTATGTTTATTATAATATAGAAAAAATTTAGAAATCAAATTAAAAATACATTTTGGACGTTAACAGTAAGTTTTACGCTTAAATATTGTACAATTTTAACAAAATTGATTCGATTCAACGTTGAACATCCAATATGGTCATTCAAAATGTGTTTATATAACTTCAAGTTTGTATTTAGAGTTTTCTAAAAGTGTTTTGATTGTCAATACATAATGAAATCAATCTAAAAATACGTTTAGAACAAGAAATAGTGGATTGTACTAGCGAATTTCTCGAACTATTACATAAATTGTTCAACATTTAACAACACATATGCTTGTTCAAAATTTATTTTTGTGACTCTAAACTAGTGTATATGTATTTTTATGTGCATTATAATGCAGAAAAACTTTGGAAATCGAATTAAAAAAACATTTTGGACGTTAATAGTGAGTTTTACGCTTGAATATTGTACAATATTGACAAAAACGATTGCGATTCGACATTGAACATCCAATATGGTCATTCAAAATGTGTTTATGTAACTTCAAGTTGGTATTTAGAGTTTTATAATAGAGTTTTCTTTGTCAATATATAATGAAATATATCTAAAAATGCCTTTAGAACTTCTAACGGTCGATTTATTCGTGAATTTCTCAAACTATGACCTACATTGATCAACATTTAACAACTAATATGCTTGTTCAAAATGTATTTTTGTGATTCTAAATAATACACATGGATTTTTATGTTTATTATAATGTAGAAAACCTTTAGAAATCAAATTGAAAATACATTTTGGACGTTAACAGTAAGTTTTACGCTTGAATATTATAAAATTTTAACAAAAATGATTGCGATTGAACATTGAACTTCTAATATGGACGTTCAAAATGTGTTTATGTGACTTCAAGTTGGTATTTAGAGTTTTATAATAGAGTTTTGATTGTCAATACATAATGAAATCAATCTAAAAATACGTTTAGATCATAAAACAGTGGATTATACTAGTGAATTTCTCGAACTATGACATAAATTGTTCAACATTTAACAACACATATGCTTGTTCAAAATTTATTTTTGTGACTCTAAACTAGTATATATGGATTTTTATGTATATTATAATGTAGAAAAACTTTGAAAATCGAATTAAAAATATATTTTGGACGTTAATAGTGAGTTTTACGCTTGAATATTGTACAATATTGACAAAAACGATTGCGATTCAACATTGAACATCAAATATGGTCATTCAAAATGTGTTTCTGTAACTTCATGTTGGTATTTAGAGTTTTCTATTAGAGATTTCTTGGTCAATAAATAATAAAATCAATCTAAAAATGCGATTAGCAAATCCCACGGTCGATTATACTCATGAATTTCTCAAACTATGACCTACATTGATCAACATTTAACAACCAATATGCTTGTTCAAAATGTATTTTTATGATTCTAAATAATTCGTATGGATTTTTTTGTTTAGTATAATGTAGAAAAACTTTAGAAATCAAATTAAAAATACATTTTGGACTTTAACAGTAAGTTTTACGCTTAAATATTGTACAATTTTAATAAAATTGATTGCGATTCAACGTTGAACATCTAATATGGTAATTCAAAATATGTTTATGTAACTTCAAGTTGGTATTTAGAGTTTTCTACTAGAGTTTTTTTTGGTCAATACATAATGAAATCAATCGAAAAATGCGTTTAGAAAATCCAACGGTTAATTATACTTGTGAATTTCTCAAACTATGAGCTACATTTATCAACATTTCACAAACAATATACTTGTTCAAAATGTATTTTTGTGATTCTAAATAATATATATGGATTTTTATGTTTATTATAATATAGAAAAAACTTTAGAAATCAAATTGAAAATACATTTTGGAAGTTAACAGTAAGTTTTACGCTTGAATATTGTACAAATTTAACAAAAATGATTGCGATTCGACATTGAACATCCAATATGGTCATTCAAAATATGTTTCTGTAACTTCAAGTTGGTATTTAGAGTTTTCTACTAGAGTTTTTTTTGTCAATACATAATGAAATCAATCAAAAAATGCGTTTAGAAAATCCAACGGTTAATTATACTTGTGAATTTCTCAAACTATGAGATACATTGATCAACATTTCACAAACAATATACTTGTTCAAAATGTGTTTTTGTGATTCTAAATAATACATATGGATTTTTATGTTTATTATAATATAGAAAAACTTTAGAAATCAAATTAAAAATACATTTTGGAAGTTAACAATAAGTTTTACGCTTAAATATTGTACAATTTTAACAAAATTGATTGCGATTCAACGTTGAACATCCAATATGGTCATTCAAAATGTGTTTATGTAACTTCAAGTTTGTATTTAGAGTTTTCTAAAAGAGTTTTGATTGTCAATACATAATGAAATCAATCAATAAATACGTTTAGAACAAGAAATAGTGGATTATACTAGTGAATTTCTCATACTATGACATAAATTATTCAACATTTAACAACACATATGCTTGTTCAAAATTTGTTTTTGTGACTCTAAACTAGTGTATATGGATTTTTATATGTATTATAATGTAGAAAAACTTTGGAAATCGAATTAAAAATATATTTTAGATGTTAATAGTGTGATTTACGCTTGTATATTGTACAATATTAACAAAAATGATTGCGATTCGACATTGAACATCCAATATGGTCATTCAAAATGTGTTTCTGTAACTTCAAGTTGGTATTTAGAGTTTTCTACTAGAGTTTTTTTGGTCAATACATAATGAAATCAATCAAAAAATGCTTTTAGAAAATCCAACGGTTAATTATACTTGTGAATTTCTCAAACTATGAGCTACATTGATCAACATTTGACAAACAATATGCTTGTTCAAAATGTATTTTTGTGATTCTAAATAATGCATATGGATTTTTATGTTTATTATAATATAGAAAAACTTTAGAAATCAAATTAAAAATACATTTTGGACGTTAACGGTAAGTTTTACACTTAAATATTGTACAATTTTAACAAAATTGATTGCGATTCAAAGTTGAACATCCAATATGGTCATTCAAAATGTGTTTATGTAACTTCAAGTTTGTATTTAGAGTTTTCTAAAAGAGTTTTGATTGTTAATACAAAATGAAATCAATCTAAAACACGTTTAGAACAAGAAATAGTGGATTATACTAGTGAATTTCTCGAACTATGTCATAAATTGTTCAACATTTAACAACGCATTGCTTGTTCAAAATTTATTTTTGTGACTCTAAACTAGTATATATGGATTTTTATGTATATTATAATGTAGAAAAACATTGGAAATTGAATTAGAAATATATTTTGGACGTTAATAGTGTGATTTACGCTTGAATATTGTACAATATTATCAAAAATGATTGCGATTCGACATTGAACATCCAATATGGTCATTCAAAATGTGTTTCTGTAACTTCAAGTTGGTATTTAGAGTTTTCTACTAGAGTTTTTTTGGTCAACACATAATGAAATCAATCAAAAAATGCTTTTAGAAAATCCAACGGTTAATTATACTTGTGAATTTCTCAAACTATGAGCTGCATTGATCAACATTTAACAAACAATATGCTTGTTCAAAATGTATTTTTGTGATTCTAAATAACGCATATGGATTTTTATGTTTATTATAATATAGAAAAACTTTAGAAATCAAATTAAAAATACATTTTGGACGTTAACAGTAAGTTTTACGCTTAAATATTGTACAATTTTAACAAAATTGATTGTGATTCAAAGTTGAACATCCAATATGGTCATTCAAAATGTGTTTATGTAACTTCAAGTTTGTATTTAGAGTTTTCTAAAAGAGTTTTGATTGTCAATACATAATGAAATCAATCTAAAAATACGTTTAGAACAAGAAATGGTGGATTATACTAGTGAATTTCTCGAACTATGACATAAATTATTAAACATTTAACAACACACATGCTTGTTCAAAATTTAATTTTGTGACTCTAAACTAGTATATATGGATTTTTATGTGTATTATAATGTAGAAAAACTTTGGAAATAGAATTAAAATATATTTTGGACGTTAATAGTGAGTTTTACGCTTGAATATTGTACAATATTGACAAAAACAATTGCGATTCGACATTGAACATCCAATGTGGTCATTCAAAATGTGTTTATGTAACTTCAAGTTGGTATTTAGAGTTTTCTATTAGAGATTTCTTGGTCAATAAATAATAAAATCAATCTAAAAATGCGATTACCAAATCCCACGATCGATTATACTCATGAATTTTTCAAACTATGACCTACATTGATGAACATTTAACAACCAATATGCGTGTTCAAAATGTATTTTTGTGATTCTAAATAATTCGTATAGATTTTTTTGTTTATTATAATGTAGAAAAACTTTAGAAATCAAATTAAAAATACATTTTGGACATTAACAGTAAGTTTTACGCTTAAATATTGTACAATTTTAATAAAATTGATTGCGATTCAACGTTGAACATCTAATATGGTAATTCAAAATATGTTTATGTAACTTAAAGTTGGTATTTGGAGTTTTCTAAAAGAGTTTTGATTGTCAATACGTAATGAAATCAATCTAAAAATACGTTTAGAACATGAGACAGTGTATTATACTAGTGAATTTCTCGAATTATGACATAAATTGTTCAACATTTAACAACACATATGCTTGTTCAAAATTTATTTTTGTGACTCTAAACTATTGTATATGGATTTTTATGTGCATTATAATGCAGAAAAACTTTGGAAATCGAATTAAAAATACATTTTGGACGTTAATAGTGAGTTTTACGCTTGAATATTGTACAATATTGACAAAAACGATTGCGATTCGACATTGAATATCCAATATGGTCATTCAAAATGTGTTTATGTAACTTCAAGTTGGTATTTAGAGTTTTATAATAGAGTTTTCTTTGTCAATATATAATGAAATATATCTAAAAATGCCTTTAGAACTTCTAACGGTCGATTTATTCGTGAATTTCTCAAACTATGACCTACATTCATCAACATTTAACAACTAATATGCTTGTTCAAAATGTAATTTTGTGATTCTAAATAATACACATGGATTTTTATGATTATTATAATGTAGAAAACTTTAGAAATCAAATTGAAAATACATTTTGGACGTTAACAGTAAGTTTTACGCTTGAATATTGTAAAATTTTAGCAAAAACGATTGCGATTGAACATTGAACATCCAATATGGATGTTCAAAATGTGTTTATGTGACTTCAAGTTGGTATTTAGAGTTTTATAATAGAGTTTTGATTGTCAATACATAATGAAATCAATCTAAAAATACGTTTAGATCATAAAACAGTGGATTATACTAGTGAATTTCTCGAACTATGACATAAATTGTTCAACATTTAACAACACATATGCTTGTTCAAAATTTATTTTTGTGACTCTAAACTAGTATATATGGATTTTTATGTATATTATAATGTAGAAAAACATTGGAAATCGAATTAAAAATATATTTTGGACGTTAATAGTGTGATTTACGCTTGAATATTGTACAATATTATCAAAAATGATTGCGATTCGACATTGAACATCCAATATGGTCATTCAAAATGTATTTCTGTAACTTCAAGTTGGTATTTAGAGATTTCTACTAGAGTTTTTTTGGTCAATACATAATGAAATCAATCAAAAAATGCTTTTAGAAAATCCAACGGTTAATTATACTTGTGAATTTCTCAAACTATGATCTACATTGATTAACATTTGACAAACAATATGCTTGTTCAAAATGTATTTTTGTGATTCTAAATAATGCATATGGATTTTTATGTTTATTATAATATAGAAAAACTTTAGAAATCAAATTAAAAATACATTTTGGACGTTAACAGTAAGTTTTACGCTTAAATATTGTACAATTTTAACAAAATTGATTGCGATTCAACGTTGAACATCCAATATGGTCATTCAAAATGTGTTTATGTAACTTCAAGTTCATATTTAGAGTTTTCTAAAAGAGTTTTCATTGTCAATACATAATGAAATCAATCTAAAAATACGTTTAGAACAAGAAATAGTGGATTATACTAGTGAATTTCTCGAACCATGACATAAATTTTTCAACATTTAACAACACATGTGCTTGTTCAAAATTTATTTTTGTGACTCTAAACTAGTATATATGGATTTTTATGTATATTATAATGTAGAAAAACATTGGAAATCGAATTAGAAATATATTTTGGACGTTAATAGTGTGATTTACGCTTGAATATTGTACAATATTATCAAAAATGATTGCGATTCGACATTGAACATCCAATATGGTCATTCAAAATGTGTTTCTGTAACTTCAAGTTGGTATTTAGAGTTTTCTACTAGAGTTTTTTTGGTCAATACATAATGAAATCAATCAAAAAATGCTTTTAGAAAATCCAACGGTTAATTATACTTGTGAATTTCTCAAACTATGAGCTACATTGATCAACATTTAACAAACAATATGCTTGTTCAAAATGTATTTTTGTGATTCTAAATAATGCATATGGATTTTTATATTTAATATAATATAGAAAAACTTTAGAAATCAAATTAAAAATACATTTTGGACGTTAACAGTAAGTTTTACGCTTAAATGTTGTACAATTTTAACAAAATTGATTGCGATTCAACGTTGAACATCCAATATGGTCAATCAAAATGTGTTTATGTAACTTCAAGTTTGTATTTAGAGTTTTCTAAAAGAGTTTTGATTGTCAATACATAATGAATTCAATCTAAAAATACGTTTAGAACATGAGACAGTGTATTTTACTAGTGAATTTCTCGAATTATGACATAAATTGTTCAACATTTAACAACACATATGCTTGTTCAAAATTTATTTTTGTGACTCTAAACTAGTGTATATGGATTTGTATGTATATTATAATGTAGAAAAACATTGGAAATCGAATTAAAAATATATTTTGGACGTTAATAGTGTGATTTACGCTTGAATATTGTACAATATTATCAAAAATGATTGCGATTCGACATTGGACATCCAATATGGTCATTCAAAATGTGTTTATGTAACTTCAAGTTGGTATTTAGAGTTTTATAATAGAGTTTTCTTTGTCAATATATAATGAAATATATCTAAAAATGCCTTTAGAACTTCTAACGGTCGATTTATTCGTGAATTTCTCAAACTATGACCTACATTGATCAACATTTAACAACTAATATGCTTGTTCAAAATGTAATTTTGTGATTCTAAATAATACACATGGATTTTTATGTTTATTATAATGTAGAAAACTTTAGAAATCAAATTGAAAATACATTTTGGACGTTAACAGTGAGTTTTACCCTTGAATATTGTAAAATTTTAACAAAAATGATTGCGATTGAACATTGAACATCCAATATGGACGTTCAAAATGTGTTTATCTGACTTCAAGTTGGTATTTAGAGTTTTATAATAGAGTTTTGATTGTCAATACATAATGAAATCAATCTAAAAATACATTTAGATCATAAAACAGTGGATTATACTAGTGAATTTTTCGAACTATGACATAAATTGTTCAACATTTAACAACACATATGCTTGTTCAAAATTTATTTTTGTGACTCTAAACTAGTATATATGGATTTTTATGTATATTATAATGTAGAAAAACATTGGAAATCGAATTAAAAATATATTTTTGACGTTAATAGTGAGTTTTTCGACTGAATATTGTACAATATTGACAAAAACGATTGCGATTCGGCATTGAACATCAAATATCGTCATTCAAAATGTGTTTTTGTAACTTCACGTTGCTATTTAGAGTTTTCTATTAGAGTTTTCTTGGTCAATAAATAATGAAATCAATCTAAAAATGCGATTAGCAAATCCAACGGTTGATTATACTCATGAATTTCTCAAACTATGAGCTACATTGATCAACATTTAACAAACAATATGCGTGCTCAAAATGTATTTTTGTGATTCTAAATAATACATATGGATTTTTATGTTTGTTATAATGTAGAAAAACTTTAGAAATCAAATTAAAAATACATTTTGGACCTTAGCAGTAAGTTTTACGCTTAAATATTGTACAATTTTAACAAAATTGATTGCGATTCAACGTTGAACATCCAATATGGCCATTCAAAATGTATTTTTGTAACTTCAAGTTGGTATTTAGAGTTTTCTAAAAGAGTTTTGATTGTCAATACATAATGACATCAATGTAAAAATACGTTTAGAACATGAAACAGGGGATTATACTAGTGAATTTCTCGAACTATGACATAAATTGTTCAACATTTAACAAAACACATGCTTGTTCAAAATTTATTTTTGTGACTCTAAACTAGTATATATGGATTTTTATGTGTATTATAATGTAGAAAAACTTTGGAAATCAAATTAAGAATACATTTCGGACGTTAATAGTGAGTTTTACGCTTGAATATTGTACAATATTAACAGAAATGATTGCGATTCGACATTAAACATCCAATATGTTCATTCAAAATGAGTTTCTGTAACTCCAAGTTGGTATTTAGAGTTTTCTACTAGAGTTTTTTTGGTCAATACATAATGAAATCAATTAAAAAATGCGTTTAGAAAATCCAACGGTCGATTATACTTCTAAATTTATCAAAGTATAAGCTACATTGATCAACATTTAACAAACAATATGCTTGTTCAAAATGAATTTTTGTGATTCTAAATAATACATATGGATTTTTATGTTTATTATAATGTAGAAAAACTATAGAAATCAAATTAAAAATACGTTTTGGACGTTAGCAATAAGTTTTACGCTTAAATATTGTACAATTTTAAAAAAATTGATTGCGATTCAATGTTGAACATCTAATATGGTCATTCAAAATGTGTTTATGTAACTTCAAGTTTGTATTTAGAGTTTTCTAAAAGAGTTTTGATTATCAATACATTATGAAATCAATCTAAAAACACGTTTAGAACAAGAAATAGTGGATTATACTAGTGAATTTCTCGAACTATGACATAAATTGTTCAACATTTAACAACGCATATGCTTGTTCAAAATTTATTTTTGTGACTCTAAACTAGTATATATGGATTTTTATGTGCATTGTAATGCAGAAAAACTTTGGAAATCGAATTAAAAATACATTTTGGACGTTAATAGTGAGTTTTACGTTTGAATATTGTACAATATTGACAAAAACGATTGCGATTCGACATTGAACATCCAATATGGTCATTCAAAATGTGTTTATGTAACTTCAAGTTGGTATTTAGAGTTTTATAATAGAGTTTTCTTTGTCAATCTATAATGAAATATATCTAGAAATGCGTTTAAAACTTCTAACGGTCGATTTACTCGTGAATTTCTCAAACTATGACCAACACTGATCAACATTTAACAACTAATATGCATGTTCAAAATGTATTTTTGTGATTCTAAATAATACACATGGATTTTTATGTTTATTATAATGTTGAAAAACTTTAGAAATCAAATTGAAAATACATTTTGGACGTTAATAGTAAGTTTTACGCTTAAATATTGTACAATTTTAACAAAAATGATTGCGATTGAACATTGAACATCCAATATGGACGTTCAAAATGTTTTTATGTGACTTCAATTTGGTATTTAGAGTTTTATAATAGAGTTTTGATTGTCAATACATAATGAAATCAATCTAAAAATACGTTTAGAACATAAAACAGTGGATTATACTAGTGAATTTCTCGAACTATGACATAAATTGTTCAACATTTAACAACACATATGCTTGTTCAAAATTTATTTTTGTGACTCTAAACTAGTATATATGGATTTTTATTTGTATTATAAAGTAGAAAAACTTTGGAAATCGAATTAAAAATACATTTTGGACGTTAATAGTGAGTTTTACGCTAGAATATTGTACAATATTAACAAAAATGATTGCGATTCGACATTGAGCATCCAATATGGTCATTCAAAATGTGTTTATGTAACTTCAAGTTGGTATTTCGAGTTTTCCATTAGAGTTTTCTTGGTCAATACATAATGAAATCAATCAACAAATGCGATTAGCAAATCCAATGGTCGATTATACTCGTGAATTTCTCAAACTATGACATACATTGATCAACATTTAACAACCAATATGCTTGTTCAAAATGTAGTTTTGTGATTCTAAATACTACGTATGGATTTTTTTGTTTATTATAATGTTGAAAAACTTTAGAAATCAAATTAAAAATACATTTTGGACGTTAACAGTAAGTTTTACGCTTAAATATTGTACAATTTTAAAAAAATTGATTGCGATTCAACGTTGAACATCCAATATGGTCATTCAAAATGTGTTTATGTAACTTCAAGTTGGTATTTAGAGGTTTCTAAAAGAGTTTTGATTGTCAATACATAATGACAATAATGTAAAAATACGTTCAGAACATGAAAAAGGGGATTATACTAGTGAATTTCTCGAACTATGACATAAATTGTTCAACATTTAACAACACATATGCTTGTTCAAAATTTATATTTGTGACTCTAAACTAGTATATATGGATTTTTATGTACATTATATTGTAGAAAAACTTTGGAAATCGAATTAAAAATACATTTTGGACGTTAATAGTAAGTTTTACGCTTGAATATTGTACAATATTGACAAAAACGATTGCAATTCAACATTGAACATCCAATATAGCCATTCAAAATGTGTTTTTGTAACTTCAAGTTGGTATTTATTGTTCTATATTATAGTTTTCTTGGTCAATTCCTAATGAAATCAATCTAAAAATGAGATTAGCAAATCCAAAGGTCGATTATACTCAAGAATTTTTCAAATTATGACCTACATTGATCAACATTTAACAACCAATATGCTTGTTCAAAACGTAGTTTTGTGATTCTAAATAATACGTATGGATTTTTTTGTTTATTATAATGTTGAAAAACTTTAGAAATTAAATTAAAAATACATTTTGGACGTTAACAGTAAGTTTTACGCTTAAATATTGTACAATTTTAAAAAAATTGATTGCGATTCAACGTTGAACATCCAATATGGTCATTCAAAATGTGTTTATGTAACTTCAAGTTGGTATTTAGAGTTTTCTAAAAGAGTTTTGATTGTCAATACATAATGAAATCAATCTAAAAATACGTTTAGAACATAAAACAATGGATTATACTAGTGAATTTCTCGAACTATGACATAAATTGTTCAACATTTAACAACACATATGCTTGTTCAAAATTTATTTTTGTGAGTCCAAACTAGTATATATGGATTATTATATATATTATAATTTAGAAAAACATTGGAAATCGAATTAAAAATATATTTTGGACGTTAATAGTGAGTTTTACACTTGAATACTGTACAATATTGACAAAAACGATTGCGATTCGACATTGAACATCCAATATGGTCATTCAAAATGTGTTTATGTAACTTCAAGTTGGTATTTAGAGTTTTATAATAGAGTTTTCTTTGTCAATATATAATGAAATATATCAAAAAATGCGTTTAAAACATCTAACGGTCGATCTACTCCTGAATTTCTCAAACTATGACCTACATTGATCAACATTTAACAACTAATATGCTTGTTCAAAATGTATTTTTGTGATTCTAAATAATACACATGGATTTTTACGTTTATTATAATGTAGAAAAACTTTAGAAATCAAATTGAAAATACATTTTGGACGTTAACAATAAGTTTTACGCTTGAATATTGTACAATTTTAACAAAAATGATTGCGATTGAACATTGAACATCCAGTATGGTCGTTCAAAATGTGTTTATGGGACTTCAAGTTGGTATTTAGAGTTTTATAATAGAGTTTTGATTGTCAATACATAATGAAATCAATCTAAAAATACGTTTAAAACATAAAACAGTGGATTATATTAGTGAATTTCTCGAACTATGACATAAATTGTTCAACATTTAACAACACATATGCTTGTTCAAAATTTATTTTTGTGACTCTAAACAAGTATATATGGATTTTTATGTATATTATAATATAGAAAAAATTTGGAAATCGAATTAAAAATACATTTTGAACGTTAATAGTAAGTTTTACGCTTGAATATTGTACAATATTGACAAAAAACGATTGCGATTCGACATTGAACATCAAATGTGGTCATTCAAAATGTGTTTCTGTAACTTCAAGTTGGTATTTAGAGTTTTCTAATAGAGTTTTATTGGTCGATAAATAATGAAATCAATCTAAAAATGCGATTAGCAAATCCAACGGTCGATTGTACTCATGAATTTCTCAACCTATGACCTACATTGATCAACATTTAACAACCAATATGCTTGTTCAAAATGTTGTTTTGTGATTCTAAATAATACGTATGGATTTTTTTGTTTATTATAATGTAGAAAAACTTTAGAAATCAAATTAAAAATACATTTTGGACGTTAACAGCAAGTTTTAGGCTTAAATATTGTACAATTTTAATAAAATTGATTGCGATTCAACGTTGAACATCTAATATGGTAATTCAAAATATGTTTATGTAACTTCAAGTTGGTATTTGGAGTTTTCTAAAAGAGTTTTGATTGTCAATACATAATGATATCAATCTAAAAATACGTTTAGAACATGAAACATTGTATAATAATAGTGAATTTCTCGAACTATGACATAAATTGTTCAATATTTAACAACTCATATGCTTGTTCAAAATTTAATTTTGTGACTCTAAACTGGTATATATCAATTTTTCTGTGTATGATAATGTAGAAAATCTTTGGAAATCGAATTAAAAATATATTTTGGACGTTAATAATGTGTTTTACTCTTGAATATTGTACAATATTAGCAAAAATGATTGCGATTCGACATCGAACATCCAATATGTCCATTCAAAATGTGTTTCTGTAACTCCAAGTTGGTGTTTAGAGTTTTCTACTAGAGTTTTTTTGGTCAATACATAATGAAATCAATCAAAAAATGCGTTTAGAAAATCCAACGGTCGATTATACTTGTGAATTTCTCAAACTATGAGCTACATTGATCAACATTTAACAAACAATATGCTTGTTCAAAATGTATTTTTGTGATTCTAAATAATACATATGGATTTTTATGTTTGTTATAATGTAGAAAAACTTTAGAAATCAAATTAAAAATACATTTTGGACGTTAGCAGTAAGTTTTACGCTTAAATATTGTACAATTTTAACAAAATTGATAGCAATTCAATGTTGAACATCCAATATGGTCATTCAAAATGTGTTTATGTAACTTCAAGTTGGTATTTAGAGTTTTCTGAAAGAGTTTTGATTGTCAATACATAATGACATCAATGTAAAAATACGTTTAGAACATGAAACAGGGGATTATACGAGTGAATTTCTCGAACTATGACATAAATTGTTCAACATTTAACAACACATATGCTTGTTCAAAATTTATTTTTGTGACTCTAAACTAGTATATATGGATTTTTATTTGTATTATAAAGTAGAAAAACTTTGGAAATCGAATTAAAAATACATTTTGGACGTTAATAGTGAGTTTTACGCTAGAATATTGTACAATATTAACAAAAACGATTGCGATTCGACATTGAGCATCCAATATGGTCATTCAAAATGTGTTTATGTAACTTCAAGTTGGTATTTCGAGTTTTCCATTAGAGTTTTCTTGGTCAATACATAATGAAATCAATCAACAAATGAGATTAGCAAATCCAATGGTCGATTATACTCGTGAATTTCTCAAACTATGACATACATTGATCAACATTTAACAACCAATATGCTTGTTCAAAATGTAGTTTTGTGATTCTAAATACTACGTATGGATTTTTTTGTTTATTATAATGTTGAAAAACTTTAGAAATCAAATTAAAAATACATTTTGGACGTTAACGGTAAGTTTTACGCTTAAATATTGTACAATTTTAAAAAAATTGATTGCGATTCAACGTTGAACATCCAATATGGTCATTCAAAATGTGTTTATGTAACTTCAAGTTGGTATTTAGAGGTTTCTAAAAGAGTTTTGATTGTCAATACATAATGACATCAATGTAAAAATACGTTCAGAACATGAAAAAGGGGATTATACTAGTGAATTTCTCGAACTATGACATAAATTGTTCAACATTTAACAACACATATGCTTGTTCAAAATTTATATTTGTGACTCTAAACTAGTATATATGGATTTTTATGTACATTATATTGTAGAAAAACTTTGGAAATCGAATTAAAAATACATTTTGGACGTTAATAGTAAGTTTTACGCTTGAATATTGTACAATATTGACAAAAACGATTGCAATTCAACATTGAACATCCAATATGGCCATTCAAAATGTGTTTTTGTAACTTCAAGTTGGTATTTATTGTTCTATATTATAGTTTTCTTGGTCAATTCCTAATGAAATCAATCTAAAAATGAGATTAGCAAATCCAAAGGTCGATTATACTCAAGAATTTTTCAAATTATGACCTACATTGATCAACATTTAACAACCAATATGCTTGTTCAAAACGTAGTTTTGTGATTCTAAATAATACGTATGGATTTTTTTGTTTATTATAATGTTGAAAAACTTTAGAAATTAAATTAAAAATACATTTTGGACGTTAACAGTAAGTTTTACGCTTAAATATTGTACAATTTTAAAAAAATTGATTGCGATTCAACGTTGAACATCCAATATGGTCATTCAAAATGTGTTTATGTAACTTCAAGTTGGTATTTAGAGTTTTCTAAAAGAGTTTTGATTGTCAATACATAATGACATCAATGTAAAAATACGTTCAGAACATGAAAAAGGAGATTATACTAGTGAATTTCTCGAACTATGACATAAATTGTTCAACATTTAACAACACATATGCTTGTTCAAAATTTATATTTGTGACTCTAAATTAGTATATATGGATTTTTATGTACATTATATTGTAGAAAAACTTTGGAAATCGAATTAAAAATACATTTTGGACGTTAATAGTAAGTTTTACGCTTGAATATTGTACAATATTGACAAAAACGATTGCGATTCAACATTGAACATCCAATATGGCCATTCAAAATGTGTTTTTGTAACTTCAAGTTGGTATTTATTGTTCTATATTAGAGTTTTCTTGGTCAATTCCTAATGAAATGAATCTAAAAATGAGATTAGCAAATCCAAAGGTAGATTATACTCAAGAATTTTTCAAATTATGACCTACATTGATCAACATTTAACAACCAATATGCTTGTTCAAAATGTAGTTTTGTGATTCTAAATAATACGTATGGATTTTTTTGTTTATTATAATGTTGAAAAACATTGGAAATCGAATTAAAAATATATTTTGGACGTTAATAGTGTGATTTACGCTTGAATATTGTACAATATTATCAAAAATGATTGCGATTCGACATTGAACATCCAATATGGTCATTCAAAATGTGTTTATGTAACTTCAAGTTGGTATTTAGAGTTTTATAATAGAGTTTTCTTTGTCAATATATAATGAAATATATCTAAAAATGCCTTTAGAACTTCTAACGGTCGATTTATTTGTGAATTTCTCAAACTATGACCTACATTGATCAACATTTAACAACTAATATGCTTGTTCAAAATGTAATTTTGTGATTCTAAATAATACACATGGATTTTTATGTTTATTATAATGTAGAAAACTTTAGAAATCAAATTGAAAATACATTTTGGACGTTAACAGTAAGTTTTACGCTTGAATATTGTAAAATTTTAACAAAAATGATTGCGATTGAACATTGAACATCCAATATGGACGTTCAAAATGTGTTTGTGTGACTTCAAGTTGGTATTTAGAGTTTTATAATAGAGTTTTGATTGTCAATACATAATGAAATCATTCTAAAAATACGTTTAGATCATAAAACAGTGGATTATACTAGTGAATTTCTCGAACTATGACATAAATTGTTCAACATTTAACAACACATATGCTTGTTCAAAATTTATTTTTGTGACTCTAAACTAGTATATATGGATTTTTACGTATATTATAATGTAGAAAACCATTGGAAATCGAATTAAAAATATATTTTGGAAGTTAATAGTGTGATTTACGCTTGAATATTGTACAATATTATCAAAAATGATTGCGATTCGACATTGAACATCCAATATGGTCATTCAAAATGTGTTTCTGTAACTTCAAGTTGGTATTTAGAGTTTTCTACTAGAGTTTTTTTGGTCAATACATAATGAAATCAATCAAAAAATGCTTTTAGAAAATCCAATGGTTAATTATACTTGTGAATTTCTCAAACTATAAGCTACATTGATCAACATTTGACAAACAATATGCTTGTTCAAAATGTATTTTTGTGATTCTAAACAATGCATATGCATTTCTATGTTTATTAAAATATAGAAAAACTTTAGAAAGCAAATTAAAAATACATTTTGGACGTTAACAGTAAGTTTTAGGCTTAAATATTGTACAATTTTAATAAAATTGATTGCGATTCAACGTTGAACATCCAATATGGTCATTCAAAATGTGTTTATGTAACTTCAAGTTTGTATTTAGAGTTTTCTAAAAGAGTTTTGATTGTCAATACATAATGAAATCAAACTAAAAATACGTTTAGAACAAGAAACAGTGGATTATACTCGTGAATTTCTCGAACTGTGACATAAATTGTTCAACATTTAACAACACATATGCTTGTTCAAAATTTATTTTTGTGACTCTAAACTAGTATATATGGATTTTTATGTATATTATAATGTAGAAAAACTTTGAAAATCGAATTAAAAATATATTTTGGACGTTAATAGTGAGTTTTACGCTTGAATATTGTACAATATTGACAAAAACTATTGTGATTCGACATTGAACATCCAATATGGTCCTTCAAAATGTGTTTCTGTAACTTCAAGTTGGTATTTAGAGTTTTATAATAGAGTTTTCTTGGTCAATATATAATGAAATATATCTAAAAATGCGTTTAGAACATCTAACGGTCGACTTACTCGTGAATTTCTCAAACTATGACCTACATTGATCAACATTTAACAACTAATATGCTTGTTCAAAATGTATTTTTGTGATTCCAAATAATACACATGAATTTTATGTTTATTATAATGTAGAAAAACTTCAGAAATCAAATTGAAAATACATTTTGGACGTTAACAGTAAGTTTTACGCTTGAATATTGTACAATTTTAACAAAAATGATTGCGATTGAACACTGAACATCTAATATGGTCGTTCAATATGTGTTTATGTGACTTCAAGATGGTATTTAGGATTTTATAATAGAGTTTTGATAGTCAATACATAATGAAATCAATCTAAAAATACATTTAGAACATAAAACAGTGGATTATACTAGTGAATTTTTGAACTATGACATAAATTGTCCAACGTTTAACAACATATATGCTTGTTCAAAATTTATTTTTGTGACTCTAAACAAGTATATATGGATTTATGTATATTATAATGTAGAAAAACTTTGGAAATCGAATTAAAAATACATTTTGGACGTTAATAGTGAGTTTTTCGCTTGAATATTGTACAATATTGACAAAAACGATTGCGATTCGACATTGAACATCAAATATCGTCATTCAAAATGTGTTTTTGTAACTTCACGTTGGTAATTAGAGTTTTCTATTAGAGTTTTCTTGGTCAATAAATAATGAAATCAATCTAAAAATGCTATTAGCAAATCCAACGGTCGATTATACTCATAAATTTCTCAAACTATGTGCTACATTGATCAACATTTAACAAACAATATGCTTGTTCAAAATGTATTTTTGTGATTCTAAATAATACATATGGATTTTTATGTTTGTTATAATGTAGAAAAACTTTAGAAATCAAATTAAAAATACATTTTGGACCTTAGCAGTAAGTTTTACGCTTAAATATTGTACAATTTTAACAAAATTGATTGCGATTCAACGTTGAACATCCAATATGGCCATTGAAAATGTATTTATGTAACTTCAAGTTGGTATTTAGAGTTTTCTAAAAGAGTTTTGATTGTCAATACATAATGACATCAATGTAAAAATACGTTTAGAACATGAAACAGGGGATTATACTAGTGAATTTCTCGAAATATGACATAAATTGTTCAACATTTAACAAAACATATGCTTGTTCAAAATTTATTTTTGTGACTCTAAACTAGTATATAAGGATTTTTATGTGTATTATAATGTAGAAAAACTTTAGAAATCAAATTAAGAATACATTTTGGACGTTAATAGTGAGTTTTACGCTTGAATATTGTACAATATTAACAAAAATAATTGCGATTCGACATTAAACATCCAATATGTTCAATCAAAATGAGTTTCTGTAACTCCAAGTTGGTATTTAGAGTTTTGTACTAGAGTTTTTTTGGTCAATACATAATGAAATCAATCAAAAAACGCGTTTAGAAAATCCAACGGTCGATTATACTTCTGAATTTATCAAACTATAAGCTACATTGATCAACATTTAACAAACAATATGCTTGTTCAAAATGTATTTTTGTGATTCTAAATAATACACATGGATTTTTATGTTTATTATAATGTAGAAAACTTTAGAAATCAAATTGAAAATACATTTTGGACGTTAACAGTAAGTTTTACGCTTGAATATTGTAAAATTTTAACAAAAATGATTGCGATTGAACATTGAACATCCAATATAGACGTTCAAAATGTGTTTGTGTGACTTCAAGTTGGTATTTAGAGTTTTATAATAGAGTTTTGATTGTCAATACATAATGAAATCAATCTAAAAATACGTTTAGATCATAAAACAGTGGATTATACTAGTGAATTTCTCGAACTATGACATAAATTGTTCAACATTTAACAACACATATGCTTGTTCAAAATTTATTTTTGTAACTCTAAACTAGTATTTATGGATTTTTATGTATATTATAATGTAGAAAACCATTGGAAATCGAATTAAAAATATATTTTGGACGTTAATAGTGTGATTTACGCTTGAAAATTGTACAATATTATCAAAAATGATTGCGATTCGACATTGAACATCCAATATGGTCATTCAAAATGTGTTTCTATAACTTCAAGTTGGTATTTAGAGTTTTCTACTAGAGTTTTTTTGGTCAATATATAATGAAATCGATCAAAAAATGCTTTTAGAAAATCCAACGGTTAATTATACTTGTGAATTTCTCAAACTATAAGCTAGATTGATCAACATTTGACAAACAATATGCTTGTTCAAAATGTATTTTTGTGATTCTAAATAATGCATATAGATTTTTATGTTTATTAAAATATAGAAAAACTTTAGAAAGCAAATTAAAAATACATTTTGGACGTTAACAATAAGTTTTAGGCTTAAATATTGTACAATTTTAATAAAATTGATTGCGATTCAACGTTGAACATCCAATATGGTCATTCAAAATGTGTTTATGTAACTTCAAGTTTGTATTTAGAGTTTTCTAAAAGAGTTTTGATTGTCAATACATAATGAAATCAAACTAAAAATACGTTTAGAACAAGAAACAGTGGATTATACTAGTGAATTTCTCGAACTGTGACATAAATTGTTCAACATTTAACAACACATATGCTTGTTCAAAATTTATTTTTGTGACTCTAAACTAGTATATATGGATTTTTATGTATATTATAATGTAGAAAAACTTTGAAAATCGAATTAAAAATATATTTTGGACGTTAATAGTGAGTTTTACGCTTGAATATTGTACAATATTGACAAAAACTATTGTGATTCGACATTGAACATCCAATATGGTCCTTCAAAATGTGTTTCTGTAACTTCAAGTTGGTATTTAGAGTTTTATAATAGAGTTTTCTTGGTCAATATATAATGAAATATATCTAAAAATGCGTTTAGAACATCTAACGGTCGACTTACTCGTGAATTTCTCAAACTATGACCTACATTGATCAACATTTAACAACTAATATGCTTGTTCAAAATGTATTTTTGTGATTCCAAATAATACACATGAATTTTATGTTTATTATAATGTAGAAAAACTTTAGAAATCAAACTGAAAATACATTTTGGACGTCAACAGTAAGTTTTACGCTTGAATATTGTACAATTTTAACAAAAATGATTGCGATTGAACATTGAACATCTAATATGGTCGTTCAATATGTGTTTATGTGACTTCAAGATGGTATTTAGGGTTTTATAATAGAGTTTTGATAGTCAATACATAATGAAATCAATCTAAAAATACATTTAGAACATAAAATAATGGATTATACTAGTGAATTTTTGAACTATGACATAAATTGTTCAACGTTTAACAACATATATGCTTGTTCAAAATTTATTTTTGTGACTCTAAACAAGTATATATGGATTTATGTATATTATAGTGTAGAAAAACCTTGGAAATCGAATTAAAAATATATTTTGGACGTTAATAGTGAGTTTTTCGCTTGAATATTGTACAATATTGACAAAAACAATTGCGATTCGACATTGAACATCAAATATCGTCATTCAAAATGTGTTTTTGTAACTTCACGTTGGTATTTAGAGTTTTCTATTAGAGTTTTCTTGGTCAATAAATAATGAAATCAATCTAAAAATGCGATTAGCAAATCCAACGGTCGATTATACTCATGAATTTCTCAAACTATGTGCTACATTGATCAACATTTAACAAACAATATGCTTGTTCAAAATGTATTTTTGTGATTCTAAATAATACATATGGATTTTTATGTTTGTTATAATGTAGAAAAACTTTAGAAATCAAATTAAAAATACATTTTGGACCTTAGCAGTAAGTTTTACGCTTAAATATTGTACAATTTTAACAAAATTGATTGCGATTCAACGTTGAACATCCAATATGGCCATTCAAAATGTATTTATGTAACTTCAAGTTGGTATTTAGAGCTTTCTAAAAGAGTTTTGATTGTCAATACATAATGACATCAATGTAAAAATACGTTTAGAACATGAAACATGGGATTATACTAGTGAATTTCTCGAACTATGACATAAATTGTTCAACATTTAACAAAACATATGCTTGTTCAAAATTTATTTTTGTGACTCTAAACTAGTATATATGGATTTTTATGTGTATTATAATGTAGAAAAACTTTGGAAATCGATTTAAAAATATATTTTGGACGTTAATAGTGAGTTTTACGCTTGAATATTGTACAATATTGACAAAAACGATTGCGATTCGACATTGAACATCAAATATGGTCATTCAAAATGTTATTCTGTAACTTC
This sequence comes from Forsythia viridissima, assembly GCA_030279155.1. Lineage (NCBI taxonomy): Eukaryota > Viridiplantae > Streptophyta > Magnoliopsida > Lamiales > Oleaceae > Forsythia > Forsythia viridissima. The sequence continues at coordinate 18,786,913 of CM059038.1, forward strand.
ACGTTGGTATTTAGAGTTTTCTATTAGTGATTTCTTGGTCAATAAATAATAAAATCAATCTAAAAATGCGATTAGCAAATCCAACGGTCGATTATACTCATGAATTTCTCAAACTATGACCTACATTGATCAACATTTAACAACCAATATGCTTGTTCAAAATGTATTTTTGTGATTCTAAATAATTCTTATAGATTTTTTTGTTTATTATAATGTAGAAAAACTTTAGAAATCAAATTAAAAATACATTTTGGACGTTAATAGTAAGTTTTACGCTTAAATATTGTACAATTTTAACAAAATTGATTGTGATTCAACGTTGAACATCTAATATGGTAATTCAAAATATGTTTATGTAACTTCAAGTTGGTATTTGGAGTTTTCTAAAAGAGTTTTCATTGTCAATACATAATGAAATCAATCTAAAAATACGTTTAGAACATGAGACAGTGTATTATACTAGTGAATTTCTCGAACTATGACATAAATTGTTCAACATTTAACAACACATATGCTTGTTCAAAATTTATTTTTGTGACTCTAAACTAGTGTATATGGATTTTTATGTGCGTTGTAATGCAGAAAAACTTTGGAAATCGAATTAAAAATACATTTTGGACGTTAATAGTGAGTTTTACGTTTGAATATTGTACAATATTGACAAAAACGATTGCGATTCGACATTGAACATCCAATATGGTCATTCAAAATGTGTTTATGTAACTTCAAGTTGGTATTTAGAGTTTTATAATAGAGTTTTCTTTGTCAATCTATAATGAAATATATCTAGAAATGCGTTTAAAACTTCTAACGGTCGATTTACTCGTGAATTTCTCAAACTATGACCAACACTGATCAACATTTAACAACTAATATGCATGTTCAAAATGTATTTTTCTGATTCTAAATAATACACATGGATTTTTATGTTTATTATAATGTTGAAAAACTTTAGAAATCAAATTGAAAATACATTTTGGACGTTAATTGTAAGTTTTACGCTTAAATATTGTACAATTTTAACAAAAATGATTGCGATTGAACATTGAACATCCAATATGGACGTTCAAAATGTTTTTATGTGACTTTAAGTTGGTATTTGGAGTTTTATAATAGAGTTTTGATTGTCAATACATAATGAAATCAATCTAAAAATACGTTTAGAACATAAAACAGTGGATTATACTAGTGAATTTCTCGAACTATGACATAAATTGTTCAACATTTAACAACACATATGCTTGTTCAAAATTTATTTTTGTGACTCTAAACTAGTATATATGGATTTTTATATATATTATAATTTAGAAAAACATTGGAAATCGAATTAAAAATATATTTTGGACGTTAATAGTGAGTTTTACACTTGAATACTGTACAATATTGACAAAAACGATTGCGATTCGACATTGAACATCCAATATGGTCATTCAAAATGTGTTTCTGTGGATTCAAGTTGGTATTTAGAGTTTTCTAATAGAGTTTTCTTGGTCGATAAATAATGAAATCAATCTAAAAATGCGATTAGCAAATCCAACGGTCGATTGTACTCATGAATTTCTCAAACTATGACCTACATTGATCAACATTTAACAACCAATATGCTTGTTCAAAATGTTGTTTTGTGATTCTAAATAATACGTATGGATTTTTTTGTTCATTATAATGTAGAAAAACTTTAGAAATCAAATTAAAAATACATTTTGGACGTTAACAACAAGTTTTACGCTTAAATATTGTACAATTTTAATAAAATTGATTGCGATTCAACGTTGAACATCTAATATGGTAATTCAAAATATGTTTATGTAACTTCAAGTTGGTATTTGGAGTTTTCTAAAAGAGTTTTGATTGTCAATATATAATGAAATCAATCTAAAAATACGTTTAGAACATGAAACAGTGTATTATAATAGTGAATTTCTCGAACTATGACATAAATTGTTCAATATTTAACAACTCATATGCTTGTTCAAAATTTAATTTTTTGACTCTAAACTAGTATATATCAATTTTTCTATGTATTATAATGTAGAAAATCTTTGGAAATCGAATTAAAAATATATTTTGGACGTTAATAATGTGTTTTACTCTTGAATATTGTACAACATTAGCAAAAATGATTGCGATTTGACATCGAACATCCAATATGTCCATTCAAAATGTGTTTCTGTAACTCCAAGTTGGTGTTTAGAGTTTTCTACTAGAGTTTTTTTGGTCAATACATAATGAAATCAATCAAAAAATGCGTTTAGAAAATCCAACGGTCGATTATTCTTGTGAATTTCTCAAACTATGAGCTACATTGATCAACATTTAACAAACAATATGCCTGTTCAAAATGTATTTTTGTGATTCTAAATAATATATATGGATTTTTATGTTTATTATGATGTAGAAAAACTTTAGAAATCAAATTAAAAATACATTTTGGACGTTAGCATTAAGTTTTACGCTTAAATATTGTACAATTTTAACAAAATTGATAGCAATTCAATGTTGAACATCCAATATGGTCATTCAAAATGTGTTTATGTAATTTCAAGTTGGTATTTAGAGTTTTCTAAAAGAGTTTTGATTGTCAATACATAATGACATCAATGTAAAAATACGTTTAGAACATGAAACAGGGGATTATACGAGTGAATTTCTCGAACTATGACATAAATTGTTCAACATTTAACAACACATATGCTTGTTCAAAATTTATTTTTGTGACTCTAAACTAGTATATATGGATTTTTATGTGTATTATAAAGTAGAAAAACTTTGGAAATCGAATTAAAAATACATTTTGGACGTTAATAGTGAGTTTTACGCTAGAATATTGTACAATATTAACAAAAACGATTGCGATTCGACATTGAGCATCCAATATGGTCATTCAAAATGTGTTTATGTAACTTCAAGTTGGTATTTCGAGTTTTCCATTAGAGTTTTCTCGGTCAATACATAATGAAATCAATCTACAAATGCGATTAGCAAATCCAATGGTCGATTATACTCGTGAATTTCTCAAACTATGACATACATTGATCAACATTTAACAACCAATATGCTTGTTCAAAATGTAGTTTTGTGATTCTAAATACTACGTATGGATTTTTTTGTTTATTATAATGTTGAAAAACTTTAGAAATCAAATTAAAAATACATTTTGGACGTTAACAGTAAGTTTTACGCTTAAATATTGTACAATTTTAAAAAAATTAATTGCGATTCAACGTTGAACATCCAATATGGTCATTCAAAATGTGTTTATGTAACTTCAAGTTGGTATTTAGAGTTTTCTAAAAGAGTTTTGATTGTCAATACATAATGACATCAATGTAAAAATACGTTCAGAACATGAAAAAGGGGATTATACTGGTGAATTTCTCGAACTATGACATAAATTGTTCAACATTTAACAACACATATGCTTGTTCAAAATTTATATTTGTGACTCTAAACTAGTATATATGGATTTTTATGTACATTATATTGTAGAAAAACTTTGGAAATCGAATTAAAAATACATTTTGGACGTTAATAGTAAGTTTTACGCTTGAATATTGTACAATATTGACAAAAACGATTGCGATTCAACATTGAACATCCAATATGGCCATTCAAAATGTGTTTTTGTAACTTCAAGTTGGTATTTATTGTTCTATATTAGAGTTTTCTTGGTCAATTCCTAATGAAATCAATCTAAACATGAGATTAGCAAATCCAAAGGTCGATTATACTCAAGAATTTTTCAAATTATGACCTACATTGATCAACATTTAACAATCAATATGCTTGTCCAAAATGTAGTTTTGTGATTCTAAATAATACGTATGGATTTTTTTGTTTATTATAATGTAGAAAAAACTTTAGAAATCAAATTAAAAATACATTTTGGACGTTAATAGTAAGTTTTACGCTTAAATATTATACAATTTTAACAAAATTGATTGCGATACAACGTTTAACATCTAATATGGTAATTCAAAATATGTTTATGTAACTTCAAGTTGGTATTTGAAGTTTTCTAAAAGAGTTTTGATTGTCAATACATAATGAAATTAATCTAAAAATACGTTCAGAACATGAAACAGTGTTTTATACTAGTGAATTTCTCGAACTATGACATAAATTGTTCAACATTTAACAACACATATGCTTGTTCAAAATTTATTTTTGTGACTCTAAACTAGTATATATGGATTTTTATGTGTATTATAATGTAGAAAAACTTTGGAAATTGAATTAAAAATACATTTTGGACGTTAATAATGAGTTTTACGCTTGAATATTGTACAATATTGACAAAAACGATTGCGATTCGACATTGGACATCCAGTATGGTCATTCAAAATGTGTTTCTGTAACTTCAAGTTGGTATTTAGAGTTTTCTATTAGAGTTTTGATTGTCAATACATAATGAAATCAATCTAAAAATACGTTTAGAACATAAAATAGTGGATTATACTAGTGAATTTCTCGACCTATGACATAAATTTTTCAACATTTAACAACACATATGCTTGTTCAAAAATTAATTTTGTGACTCTAAACTAGTATATATTGATTTTAATGTGTATTATAATGTAGAAAAACTTTGGAAATCGAATTAAAAATACATTTTGGATGTTAATAGTGTGATTTACGCTTGAATATTGTACAATATTAACAAAAATGATTGCGATTCAATATTGAACATCCAATATGGTCATTCAAAATGTGTTTCTGTAACTTCAAGTTGGTATTTAGAGTTTTCTACAAGAGTTTTTGTGGTCAATACATAATGAAATCAATCAAAAAATGCGATTAGAAAATCCAACGGTCGATTATACTTGTGAATTTCTCAAACTATGAGCTACAATGATCAACATTTAACAAACTATATGCTTGTTCAAAATATATTTTTGTGATTCTAAATAATACATGTGGATTTTTATGTTTATTATAATGTAGAAAAACTTTAAAAATTAAATTAAAAATACATTTTGGACGTTAACAGTAAGTTTTACGCTTAAATATTGTACAATTTTAACAAAATTGATTGCGATTCAACGTTGAACATCCAATATGGTCATTCAAAATGTGTCTATGTAACTTGAAGTTAGTATTTAGAGTTTTCTAAAAGAGTTTTGATTGTCAATACATAATGAAATCAATCTAAAAATACGTTTAGAACATGAAACAGTGGATTATACTAGTGAATTTCTCGAACTATGACATAAATTGTTCAAATTTAACAACACATATGCTTATTCAAAATTTATTTTTGTCACTCTAAACTAGCGTATATGGATTTTTATGTGTATTATAATGTAGAAAAACTTTGGAAATCGAATTAAAAATACATTTTGGACGTTAATAGTGAGTTTTACGCTTGAATATTGTACAATATTGACAAAAACGATTGCGATTCGACATTGAACATCCAATATGATCATTCAAAATGTGTTTATGTAACTTCAAGTTGGTATTTAGAGTTTTATAATAGAGTTTTCTAGGTAAATATATAATGAAATATATATAAAAGTGCGTTTTGAACATCTAACAGTCGATTTACTCGTGAATTTCTCAAACTATGACCTATATTGATCAACATTTAACAACTAATATGCTTGTACAAAATGTATTTTTGTGATTCTAAATAATACACATGGATTTTTATGTTTATTATAATGTAGAAAAACTTTAGAAATCAAATTAAAAATACATTTTGGACGTTAACAGTAAGTTCTACGCTTAAATATTGTACAATTTTAACAAAATTGATTGCGATTCAACGTTGAACATCTAATATGGTAATTCAAAATATGTTTATGTAACTTCAAGTAGGTATTTGGAGTTTTCTAAAGGAGTTCTGATTGTCAATACATAATGAAATCAATCTAAAAATACGTTTAGAACATGAGACAGTGTATTATACTAGTGAATTTCTCGAACTATGACATAAATTGTTCATCATTTAACAACACATATGCTTGTTCAAAATTTATTTTTATTACTCTAAACTAGTGTATATGGATTTTTATGTGTATTATAATGTAGAAAAACTTTGGAAATTGAATTAAAAATACATTTTGGACGTTACTAGTGTGTTTTACGCTTGAATATTGTACAATATTAACAAAAATGATTGCGATTCGATATTGAACATCCAATGTGGTCATTCAAAATGTTTTTCTGTAACTTCAAGTTGGTATTTAGAGCTTTCTACTAGAGTTTTTTTGGTCAATACATAATGAAATCAATCAAAAAATGCGTTTAGAAAATCCAACAGTCGATTATACTTGTGAATTTCTCAAACTATGAGCTACATTGATCAACATTTAACAAGCAATATGTTTGTTCAAAATGTATTTTTGTGATTCTATATAATACATATGGATTTTTATGTTTATTATAATGTAGAAAAACTTTAAAAATCAAATTAAAAATACATTTTGGACGTTAACAGTAAATTTTACGATTGAATATTGTATAATATTAACAAAAATGATTGCGATTCCATGTTGAACATCCATTGTGGTCATTCAAAATGTGTTTATGTAACTTCAAGTTGGTATTTAGAGTTTTCTAATAGATTTTTGATTGTCAATATATAATGAAATCAATCTAAAAATACGTTTAGAAGATGAAACAGTGGATTGTACTAGTGAATTTCACGAACTATGACATAAATTGTTCAAGATATAATAACACATATGTTTGTTCAAAATTTATTTTTGCCATTCTAAACTAGTATATATGAATTTTTATGTGTATTATAATGTAGAAAAACTTTGGAAATCAAATTAAAAATATATTTTGGACGTTAACAGTGGGTTTTTACGTTTGAATATTGTACAATTTTGTCAAAAATGATTGCGATTCAACATTGAACATCCAATATGCTCGTTGAACAGGTGTTTCTGTAACAGTAATTTCGTATTTAGAGTTTGTAATAGAGTTTTGATGGTCAATACATAATGAAATCAAAATAAAATGCGTTTTGAACATCCAATGGAGGATTATACTCGTGAATTTCTCAAATTATGACCTAAATTGTTCAATATTTAAAAACCATATGCATGTTGAAAATTAATTTTTGAAATTCTAATTAGTATATATGGATTTTTATGTGTATTACAATGTAGAAAAACTTTGGAAATCAAATTAAAAATACATTTTGGACGTTAAAAGTAAGTTTTACGCTTGAATATCATACAATTTTGAGAAAAACGATTGCGATTCTACATTGAACATCCAATATGAAAATTCAAAATGTATTTCGGTAACTTCAAGTTGGTATTTAGAGTTTTCTAGTAATGTTTTGATGTTCAATACATAATGAAATCAATCTAAAAATGCGTTTAGAACATACAACGGTGGATTGTGCACGTGAATTTTTCAAACTATGAACTAAATTGTTCAACATTCCACATCCCATATGCTTGTTCAAAATGTATTTTGGCGATTCCAAAATTGTATACATATATTTTTATGTGTATTATGATACATGAAAACTTTGGAAATCGATTTAAAAATACATTTTGGATGTTAACAATGAGATTTACGATTGAATATTGTACAATATTGACAAAAACGATTGCGATTCAACATTGAACATCCAATATGGTAATTCAAAAATGTGTTTATGCAACTCCAAGTTGGTGTTTATAGTTTTCTAATAGAGTTTTGATGGTCAATACATAATGAAATCATTCAAAAAATGCGTTTAGAACATCCAACGGGGGATTATACTTGTGAATTTCTCAAAATATGACCTAAATTGTTCAACATTTAACAATCTATATGTTGTTCCAAATGTATTTTTTTGATTCCAAATTAGTATATATGGATTTTTATGTGTATTATAGTGTAGAAAAACTTTAGAAATCAAATTAAAAATATAATTTGGACGTTAACAGTGACTTTTATGCTTAAATATTGTACAATTTTGACAAAAACGATTGCGATTCAACATTGAACATCCAATATTGTCGTTCAAAATGTGTTTCTGTGAGTACATGTTGGTATTTAGAGTTTTCTAATAGAGTTTTAATAGTCAATACATAATGAAATCGATCTAAAAATGCATTTAGAACATCCAACGTTAGATTATACTTGTGAATTTTATTGTTCAACATTTGACAACCCATGTGCATGTTCAAAATATATTTTTGTGATTCTAAATTAATATGCATCAATTTTTATATGTATTATAATGTAGAAAAACTTTGGAACTAATATTAAAAATACATTTTGGACGTTAATAATGAGTTTTACGCTTGAATATTGTACAAATTTGACCAAAACAATTGCGATTCGACATTGAACATCCAATATGGTTATTCAAAACGTGTTTCTGTAACTCCAAGTTTGTATTTTGAGTTTTTAATAGAGTTTTCATGGTCAATACAAAATGAAATCAATCTAAAAATACGTTGAGAACATCCAATGGAGGATCATACTCGTGAATTTCTCAAATTATGACCTAAATTGTTTAACATTTAAAATCGATATGCTTGTTCAAAATTTATTTTTGTAATTCTAAGTTAGTATATCTGGATTTTTATGTGTATTACATTATAGACAAATTGTGAAAATTAATTTAAAAATATATTTTGGACGTTAACAGTGAGTTTTATGCTTGAATATTTTACAATTTTGACAAAAACGATTGCGATTCATCATTGAACATCCAATATGATCGTTCAAAATGTATTTCTGTGTGTCCATGTTGGTATTTAGAGTTTTCTAATAGAGTTTTAATGGACAATACATAATGAAATCAATCTAAAAATGCGTTTACAACATCCTACGGTAGATTATACTTGTGCATTTCAATGTTCAACATTTGACAACCCATATGCTTGTTCAAAATATATTTTTATGATTCTAAATTAGTATATATCAATTTTTATGTGTATTATAATTTAGAAAAACTTTGGAAATCAAATTAAAAATATATTTTGGACGATAACAGTGAGTTTTACGCTTGAATATTGTACAATTTTGACAAAAACGATTGCGATTCGACATTGAACATCCAATATGGTGATTCAAAATGTGTTTCTGTAACTCCAAGTTGGTATTTAGAGTTGTCTAACTGAGTTTTGACGGTCAATACATAATGAAATCAATCTAAAAGTGCGTTTAGAACATCCAACGGTGGATTATACTTGTGAATTTCTCAAACTATGACATAAATTGTTCAACATTTAACAATCCATATGCTTGTTCAAAATGTATTTTTGTGATTCTAAATTGGTATATATGAAGTTTTATGTGTATTATAATGTAGAAAAACTTTGGAAATCAAATTAAAATATATTTTGGACGTTAATAGTGAGTTTTACGCTTGAATATTGTACAATTTTGACAAAAACGATTGCGATTCAATATTGAACATCCAATATGGTAGTTCAAAATGTGTTTCTATGAGTCCATGTTGGTATTTGGAGTTATCTAATAGAGTTTTAATGGCCAATACATAATGATATCAATCTAAAAATATGTTTAGAACATTCAACGATAGATTATGCTTGTGAATTTCATTGTTCAACATTTGAAAACCCATTTGCTTGTTCAAAATATATTTTTGTGATTCTAAATTAGTATACATCAATTTTTATGTGTATTATAGTGTAGAAAAACTTTTGAAATCAAATTAGAAGTACATTTTGGACGATAAAGGTGAGTTTAACGCTTGAATATTGTACAAATTTAGCAAAAACGATTACGATTCAACATTGAACATCAAACATAGTTATTCGAAATATGTTTCTATAACTCCAAGTTGGTAGAGTTTTTAATGGAGTTTTGATGTTCAATACATAATAAAATCATTCTAAAAATGATTTTAGAACATCCAACGGAGGATTATACTCGTTAATTTCTCAAACTATGACCTAAATTGTTCAACATTTAAAAACCCATATGCTTGTTCAAAATTTATTTGTTTAATTCTAAAGTAGTACATATGGATTTTTATGTGTATAGAAAAACTTTGGAAGTCAAATTAAGAATACATTTTGGACGTTAACAAAGTTTAACGCTTGAATATAGTACAATTTTGACAAAAACGATTGCAATTCGAAATTGAACATCCAATATTGTAATTCAAAATGTGTTTCGGTAACTTAAGGTTGGTATTTAGAATTTTGATGGCCAATACATAATAAACTCAATCGAAAAATGTGTTTAGAACATCCAACGGTGGATTATACTCGTGAATTTTTCAAACTGTGACCTAAATTGTTCAACATTTAACAACCCATATGCTTGTTCAAAGTGTATTTTGGCGTATCCAAAATAGTATATAGGGATTTTTATGAGTATTATGTAGCATAAAAACTTTGGAAATTGAATTAAAAATACATTTTGGACGTTAACAATGTGTTTTACAGTTGAATATTGTACAATATTGACAAAAACAATTGTGATTCGACACTGAACATCCAATATGGTTATTAAAAATGTGTGTATCTAACTCCAAGTTGGTATTTAGAGTTTTCTAATAGAGTTTTTATGGTCAATTCATAATAAAATCAATCTAAAAATACGTTTAGAACATCCAAAGGTGGATTATACTTGTGAATTTCTCAAACTATGACCTAAATTGTTCAACATTTAACAATCTATATGCTTGTTCAAAATATATTTTTGTGATTCTAAATTAGTATATATCAATTTTTATGTGTATTATAATTTAGAAAAAATTGGGAAATCAAATTAAAAATATATTTTGGACGATAACGGTGAGTTTTACGCTTGAATATTGTACAATTTTGACAAAAACGATTGCGATTTGACATTGAACATCCAATATGGTAATTCAAAATGTGTTTCTGTAACTCCAAGTTGGTATTTAGAGTTGTCTAACTGAGTTTTAATGGTCAATACATAATGAAATCAATCTAAAAGTGCGTTTAGAACATCCAACGGTGGATTATACTTGTGAATTTCTCAAATTATGACCTAAATTGTTCAACATTTAAAATCCATATGCTTGTTCAAAATTTATTTTTGTAATTCTAAATTAGTATATATGGATTTTTATGTGTATTACATTATAGACAAATTATGAAAATTAATTTAAAAATATATTTTGGACGTTAACAGTGAGTTTTATGCTTGAATATTTTACAATTTTGACAAAAACGATTGCGATTCATCATTGAACATCCAATATGATCGTTCAAAATGTATTTCTGTGTGTCCATGTTGGTATTTAGAGTTTTCTAATAGAGTTTTAATGGACAGTACATTATGAAATCAATCTAAAAATGCGTTTACAACATCCTACGGTAGATTATACTTGTGCATTTCATTGTTCAACATTTGACAACCCATATGCTTGTTCAAAATATATTTTTGTGATTCTAAATTAGTATATATCAATTTTTATGTGTATTATAATTTAGAAAAACTTTGGAAATCAAATTAAAAATATATTTTGGACGATAACAGTGAGTTTTACGCTTGAATATTGTACAATTTTGACAAAAACGATTGCGATTCGACATTGAACATCCAATATGGTAATTCAAAATATGTTTCTGTAACTCCAAGTTGGTATTTAGAGTTGTCTAACTGAGGTTTGATGGTCAATACATAATGAAATCAATCTAAAAGTGCGTTTAGAACATCCAACGGTGGATTATACTTGTGAATTTCTCAAACTATGACATAAATTGTTCAACATTTAACAATCCATATGCTTGTTCAAAATGTATTTTTGTGATTCTAAATTGGTATATATGAAGTTTTATGTGTATTATAATGTAGAAAAACTTTGGAAATCAAATTAAAATATCTTTTGGACGTTAATAGTGAGTTTTACGCTTGAATATTGTACAATTTTGACAAAAACGATTGCGATTCAATATTGAACATCCAATATGGTAGTTCAAAATGTGTTTCTATGAGTCCATGTTGGTATTTGGAGTTATCTAATAGAGTTTTAATGGCCAATACATAATGATATCAATCTAAAAATATGTTTAGAACATTCAACGATAGATTATGCTTGTGAATTTCATTGTTCAACATTTGAAAACCCATTTGCTTGTTCAAAATATATTTTTGTGATTCTAAATTAGTATACATCAATTTTTATGTGTATTATAGTGTAGAAAAACTTTTGAAATCAAATTAGAAGTACATTTTGGACGATAAAGGTGAGTTTAACGCTTGAATATTGTACAAATTTAGCAAAAACGATTACGATTCAACATTGAACATCAAACATAGTTATTCGAAATATGTTTCTATAACTCCAAGTTGGTAGAGTTTTTAATGGAGTTTTGATGTTCAATACATAATAAAATCATTCTAAAAATGATTTTAGAACATCCAACGGAGGATTATACTCGTTAATTTCTCAAACTATGACCTAAATTGTTCAACATTTAAAAACCCATATGCTTGTTCAAAATTTATTTGTTTAATTCTAAAGTAGTACATATGGATTTTTATGTGTATAGAAAAACTTTGGAAGTCAAATTAAGAATACATTTTGGACGTTAACAATAAGTTTAACGCTTGAATATAGTACAATTTTGACAAAAACGATTGCAATTCGAAATTGAACATCCAATATTGTAATTCAAAATGTGTTTCGGTAACTTAAGGTTGGTATTTAGAATTTTGATGGCCAATACATAATAAACTCAATCGAAAAATGTGTTTAGAACATCCAACGGTGGATTATACTCGTGAATTTTTCAAACTGTGACCTAAATTGTTCAACATTTAACAACCCATATGCTTGTTCAAAGTGTATTTTGGCGTATCCAAAATAGTATATAGGGATTTTTATGAGTATTATGTAACATAAAAACTTTGGAAATTGAATTAAAAATACATTTTGGACGTTAACAATGTGTTTTACAGTTGAATATTGTACAATATTGACAAAAACAATTGTTATTCGACACTGAACATCCAATATGGTTATTAAAAATGTGTGTATGTAACTCCAAGTTGGTATTTAGAGTTTTCTAATAGAGTTTTTATGGTCAATACATAATAAAATCAATCTAAAAATACGTTTAGAACATCCAAAGGTGGATTATACTTGTGAATTTCTCAAACTATGACCTAAATTGTTCAACATTTAACAATCTATATGCTTGTTCAAAATATATTTTTGTGATTCTAAATTAGTATATATCAATTTTTATGTGTTTTATAATTTAGAAAAAATTTGGAAATCAAATTAAAAATATATTTTGGACGATAACGGTGAGTTTTACGCTTGAATATTGTACAATTTTGACAAAAACGATTGCGATTTGACATTGAACATCCAATATGGTAATTCAAAATGTGTTTCTGTAACTCCAAGTTGGTATTTAGAGTTGTCTAACTGAGTTTTAATGGTCAATACATAATGAAATCAATCTAAAAGTGCGTTTAGAACATCCAACGGTGGATTATACTTGTGAATTTCTCAAATTATGACCTAAATTGTTCAACATTTAAAATCCATATGCTTGTTCAAAATTTATTTTTGTAATTCTAAATTAGTATATATGGATTTTTATGTGTATTACATTATAGACAAATTATGAAAATTAATTTAAAAATATATTTTGGACGTTAACAGTGAGTTTTATGCTTGAATATTTTACAATTTTGACAAAAACGATTGCGATTCATCATTGAACATCCAATATGATCGTTCAAAATGTATTTCTGTGTGTCCATGTTGGTATTTAGAGTTTTCTAATAGAGTTTTAATGGACAATACATTATGAAATCAATCTAAAAATGCGTTTACAACATCCTACGGTAGATTATACTTGTGCATTTCATTGTTCAACATTTGACAACCCATATGCTTGTTCAAAATATATTTTTGTGATTCTAAATTAGTATATATCAATTTTTATGTGTATTATAATTTAGAAAAACTTTGGAAATCAAATTAAAAATATATTTTGGACGATAACAGTGAGTTTTACGCTTGAATATTGTACAATTTTGACAAAAACGATTGCGATTCGACATTGAACATCCAATATGGTAATTCAAAATATGTTTCTGTAACTCCAAGTTGGTATTTAGAGTTGTCTAACTGAGGTTTGATGGTCAATACATAATGAAATCAATCTAAAAGTGCGTTTAGAACATCCAACGGTGGATTATACTTGTGAATTTCTCAAACTATGACATAAATTGTTCAACATTTAACAATCCATATGCTTGTTCAAAATGTATTTTTGTGATTCTAAATTGGTATATATGAAGTTTTATGTGTATTATAATGTAGAAAAACTTTGGAAATCAAATTAAAATATCTTTTGGACGTTAATAGTGAGTTTTACGCTTGAATATTGTACAATTTTGACAAAAACGATTGCGATTCAATATTGAACATCCAATATGGTAGTTCAAAATGTGTTTCTATGAGTCCATGTTGGTATTTGGAGTTATCTAATAGAGTTTTAATGGCCAATACATAATGATATCAATCTAAAAATATGTTTAGAACATTCAACGATAGATTATGCTTGTGAATTTCATTGTTCAACATTTGAAAACCCATTTGCTTGTTCAAAATATATTTTTGTGATTCTAAATTAGTATACATCAATTTTTATGTGTATTATAGTGTAGAAAAACTTTTGAAATCAAATTAGAAGTACATTTTGGACGATAAAGGTGAGTTTAACGCTTGAATATTGTACAAATTTAGCAAAAACGATTACGATTCAACATTGAACATCAAACATAGTTATTCGAAATATGTTTCTATAACTCCAAGTTGGTAGAGTTTTTAATGGAGTTTTGATGTTCAATACATAATAAAATCATTCTAAAAATGATTTTAGAACATCCAACGGAGGATTATACTCGTTAATTTCTCAAACTATGACCTAAATTGTTCAACATTTAAAAACCCATATGCTTGTTCAAAATTTATTTGTTTAATTCTAAAGTAGTACATATGGATTTTTATGTGTATAGAAAAACTTTGGAAGTCAAATTAAGAATACATTTTGGACGTTAACAATAAGTTTAACGCTTGAATATAGTACAATTTTGACAAAAACGATTGCAATTCGAAATTGAACATCCAATATTGTAATTCAAAATGTGTTTCGGTAACTTAAGGTTGGTATTTAGAATTTTGATGGCCAATACATAATAAACTCAATCGAAAAATGTGTTTAGAACATCCAACGGTGGATTATACTCGTGAATTTTTCAAACTGTGACCTAAATTGTTCAACATTTAACAACCCATATGCTTGTTCAAAGTGTATTTTGGCGTATCCAAAATAGTATATAGGGATTTTTATGAGTATTATGTAACATAAAAACTTTGGAAATTGAATTAAAAATACATTTTGGACGTTAACAATGTGTTTTACAGTTGAATATTGTACAATATTGACAAAAACAATTGTTATTCGACACTGAACATCCAATATGGTTATTAAAAATGTGTGTATGTAACTCCAAGTTGGTATTTAGAGTTTTCTAATAGAGTTTTTATGGTCAATACATAATAAAATCAATCTAAAAATACGTTTAGAACATCCAAAGGTGGATTATACTTGTGAATTTCTCAAACTATGACCTAAATTGTTCAACATTTAACAATCTATATGCTTGTTCAAAATATATTTTTGTGATTCTAAATTAGTATATATCAATTTTTATGTGTTTTATAATTTAGAAAAAATTTGGAAATCAAATTAAAAATATATTTTGGACGATAACGGTGAGTTTTACGCTTGAATATTGTACAATTTTGACAAAAACGATTGCGATTTGACATTGAACATCCAATATGGTAATTCAAAATGTGTTTCTGTAACTCCAAGTTGGTATTTAGAGTTGTCTAACTGAGTTTTAATGGTCAATACATAATGAAATCAATCTAAAAGTGCGTTTAGAACATCCAACGGTGGATTATACTTGTGAATTTCTCAAATTATGACCTAAATTGTTCAACATTTAAAATCCATATGCTTGTTCAAAATTTATTTTTGTAATTCTAAATTAGTATATATGGATTTTTATGTGTATTACATTATAGACAAATTATGAAAATTAATTTAAAAATATATTTTGGACGTTAACAGTGAGTTTTATGCTTGAATATTTTACAATTTTGACAAAAACGATTGCGATTCATCATTGGACATCCAATATGATCGTTCAAAATGTATTTCTGTGTGTCCATGTTGGTATTTAGAGTTTTCTAATAGAGTTTTAATGGACAATACATTATGAAATCAATCTAAAAATGCGTTTACAACATCCTACGGTAGATTATACTTGTGCATTTCATTGTTCAACATTTGACAACCCATATGCTTGTTCAAAATATATTTTTGTGATTCTAAATTAGTATATATCAATTTTTATGTGTATTATAATTTAGAAAAACTTTGGAAATCAAATTAAAAATATATTTTGGACGATAACAGTGAGTTTTACGCTTGAATATTGTACAATTTTGACAAAAACGATTGCGATTCGACATTGAACATCCAATATGGTAATTCAAAATATGTTTCTGTAACTCCAAGTTGGTATTTAGAGTTGTCTAACTGAGGTTTGATGGTCAATACATAATGAAATCAATCTAAAAGTGCGTTTAGAACATCCAACGGTGGATTATACTTGTGAATTTCTCAAACTATGACATAAATTGTTCAACATTTAACAATCCATATGCTTGTTCAAAATGTATTTTTGTGATTCTAAATTGGTATATATGAAGTTTTATGTGTATTATAATGTAGAAAAACTTTGGAAATCAAATTAAAATATCTTTTGGACGTTAATAGTGAGTTTTACGCTTGAATATTGTACAATTTTGACAAAAACGATTGCGATTCAATATTGAACATCCAATATGGTAGTTCAAAATGTGTTTCTATGAGTCCATGTTGGTATTTGGAGTTATCTAATAGAGTTTTAATGGCCAATACATAATGATATCAATCTAAAAATATGTTTAGAACATTCAACGATAGATTATGCTTGTGAATTTCATTGTTCAACATTTGAAAACCCATTTGCTTGTTCAAAATATATTTTTGTGATTCTAAATTAGTATACATCAATTTTTATGTGTATTATAGTGTAGAAAAACTTTTGAAATCAAATTAGAAGTACATTTTGGACGATAAAGGTGAGTTTAACGCTTGAATATTGTACAAATTTAGCAAAAACGATTACGATTCAACATTGAACATCAAACATAGTTATTCGAAATATGTTTCTATAACTCCAAGTTGGTAGAGTTTTTAATGGAGTTTTGATGTTCAATACATAATAAAATCATTCTAAAAATGATTTTAGAACATCCAACGGAGGATTATACTCGTTAATTTCTCAAACTATGACCTAAATTGTTCAACATTTAAAAACCCATATGCTTGTTCAAAATTTATTTGTTTAATTCTAAAGTAGTACATATGGATTTTTATGTGTATAGAAAAACTTTGGAAGTCAAATTAAGAATACATTTTGGACGTTAACAATAAGTTTAACGCTTGAATATAGTACAATTTTGACAAAAACGATTGCAATTCGAAATTGAACATCCAATATTGTAATTCAAAATGTGTTTCGGTAACTTAAGGTTGGTATTTAGAATTTTGATGGCCAATACATAATAAACTCAATCGAAAAATGTGTTTAGAACATCCAACGGTGGATTATACTCGTGAATTTTTCAAACTGTGACCTAAATTGTTCAACATTTAACAACCCATATGCTTGTTCAAAGTGTATTTTGGCGTATCCAAAATAGTATATAGGGATTTTTATGAGTATTATGTAACATAAAAACTTTGGAAATTGAATTAAAAATACATTTTGGACGTTAACAATGTGTTTTACAGTTGAATATTGTACAATATTGACAAAAACAATTGTTATTCGACACTGAACATCCAATATGGTTATTAAAAATGTGTGTATGTAACTCCAAGTTGGTATTTAGAGTTTTCTAATAGAGTTTTTATGGTCAATACATAATAAAATCAATCTAAAAATACGTTTAGAACATCCAAAGGTGGATTATACTTGTGAATTTCTCAAACTATGACCTAAATTGTTCAACATTTAACAATCTATATGCTTGTTCAAAATATATTTTTGTGATTCTAAATTAGTATATATCAATTTTTATGTGTTTTATAATTTAGAAAAAATTTGGAAATCAAATTAAAAATATATTTTGGACGATAACGGTGAGTTTTACGCTTGAATATTGTACAATTTTGACAAAAACGATTGCGATTTGACATTGAACATCCAATATGGTAATTCAAAATGTGTTTCTGTAACTCCAAGTTGGTATTTAGAGTTGTCTAACTGAGTTTTAATGGTCAATACATAATGAAATCAATCTAAAAGTGCGTTTAGAACATCCAACGGTGGATTATACTTGTGAATTTCTCAAATTATGACCTAAATTGTTCAACATTTAAAATCCATATGCTTGTTCAAAATTTATTTTTGTAATTCTAAATTAGTATATATGGATTTTTATGTGTATTACATTATAGACAAATTATGAAAATTAATTTAAAAATATATTTTGGACGTTAACAGTGAGTTTTATGCTTGAATATTTTACAATTTTGACAAAAACGATTGCGATTCATCATTGAACATCCAATATGATCGTTCAAAATGTATTTCTGTGTGTCCATGTTGGTATTTAGAGTTTTCTAGTAGAGTTTTAATGGACAATACATTATGAAATCAATCTAAAAATGCGTTTACAACATCCTACGGTAGATTATACTTGTGCATTTCATTGTTCAACATTTGACAACCCATATGCTTGTTCAAAATATATTTTTGTGATTCTAAATTAGTATATATCAATTTTTATGTGTATTATAATTTAGAAAAACTTTGGAAATCAAATTAAAAATATATTTTGGACGATAACAGTGAGTTTTACGCTTGAATATTGTACAATTTTGACAAAAACGATTGCGATTCGACATTGAACATCCAATATGGTAATTCAAAATATGTTTCTGTAACTCCAAGTTGGTATTTAGAGTTGTCTAACTGAGGTTTGATGGTCAATACATAATGAAATCAATCTAAAAGTGCGTTTAGAACATCCAACGGTGGATTATACTTGTGAATTTCTCAAACTATGACATAAATTGTTCAACATTTAACAATCCATATGCTTGTTCAAAATGTATTTTTGTGATTATAAATTGGTATATATGAAGTTTTATGTGTATTATAATGTAGAAAAACTTTGGAAATCAAATTAAAATATCTTTTGGACGTTAATAGTGAGTTTTACGCTTGAATATTGTACAATTTTGACAAAAACGATTGCGATTCAATATTGAACATCCAATATGGTAGTTCAAAATGTGTTTCTATGAGTCCATGTTGGTATTTGGAGTTATCTAATAGAGTTTTAATGGCCAATACATAATGATATCAATCTAAAAATATGTTTAGAACATTCAACGATAGATTATGCTTGTGAATTTCATTGTTCAACATTTGAAAACCCATTTGCTTGTTCAAAATATATTTTTGTGATTCTAAATTAGTATACATCAATTTTTATGTGTATTATAGTGTAGAAAAACTTTTGAAATCAAATTAGAAGAACATTTTGGACGATAAAGGTGAGTTTAACGCTTGAATATTGTACAAATTTAGCAAAAACGATTACGATTCAACATTGAACATCAAACATAGTTATTCGAAATATGTTTCTATAACTCCAAGTTGGTAGAGTTTTTAATGGAGTTTTGATGTTCAATACATAATAAAATCATTCTAAAAATGATTTTAGAACATCCAACGGAGGATTATACTCGTTAATTTCTCAAACTATGACCTAAATTGTTCAACATTTAAAAACCCATATGCTTGTTCAAAATTTATTTGTTTAATTCTAAAGTAGTACATATGGATTTTTATGTGTATAGAAAAACTTTGGAAGTCAAATTAAGAATACATTTTGGACGTTAACAATAAGTTAAACGCTTGAATATAGTACAATTTTGACAAAAACGATTGCAATTCGAAATTGAACATCCAATATTGTAATTCAAAATGTGTTTCGGTAACTTAAGGTTGGTATTTAGAATTTTGATGGCCAATACATAATAAACTCAATCGAAAAATGTGTTTAGAACATCCAACGGTGGATTATACTCGTGAATTTTTCAAACTGTGACCTAAATTGTTCAACATTTAACAACCCATATGCTTGTTCAAAGTGTATTTTGGCGTATCCAAAATAGTATATAGGGATTTTTATGAGTATTATGTAACATAAAAACTTTGGAAATTGAATTAAAAATACATTTTGGACGTTAACAATGTGTTTTACAGTTGAATATTGTACAATATTGACAAAAACAATTGTTATTCGACACTGAACATCCAATATGGTTATTAAAAATGTGTGTATGTAACTCCAAGTTGGTATTTAGAGTTTTCTAATAGAGTTTTTATGGTCAATACATAATAAAATCAATCTAAAAATACGTTTAGAACATCCAAAGGTGGATTATACTTGTAAATTTCTCAAACTATGACCTAAATTGTTCAACATTTAACAATCTATATGCTTGTTCAAAATATATTTTTGTGATTCTAAATTAGTATATATCAATTTTTATGTGTTTTATAATTTAGAAAAAATTTGGAAATCAAATTAAAAATATATTTTGGACGATAACGGTGAGTTTTACGCTTGAATATTGTACAATTTTGACAAAAACGATTGCGATTTGACATTGAACATCCAATATGGTAATTCAAAATGTGTTTCTGTAACTCCAAGTTGGTATTTAGAGTTGTCTAACTGAGTTTTAATGGTCAATACATAATGAAATCAATCTAAAAGTGCGTTTAGAACATCCAACGGTGGATTATACTTGTGAATTTCTCAAATTATGACCTAAATTGTTCAACATTTAAAATCCATATGCTTGTTCAAAATTTATTTTTGTAATTCTAAATTAGTATATATGGATTTTTATGTGTATTACATTATAGACAAATTATGAAAATTAATTTAAAAATATATTTTGGACGTTAACAGTGAGTTTTATGCTTGAATATTTTACAATTTTGACAAAAACGATTGCGATTCATCATTGAACATCCAATATGATCGTTCAAAATGTATTTCTGTGTGTCTATGTTGGTATTTAGAGTTTTCTAATAGAGTTTTAATGGACAATACATTATGAAATCAATCTAAAAATGCGTTTACAACATCCTACGGTAGATTATACTTGTGCATTTCATTGTTCAACATTTGACAACCCATATGCTTGTTCAAAATATATTTTTGTGATTCTAAATTAGTATATATCAATTTTTATGTGTATTATAATTTAGAAAAACTTTGGAAATCAAATTAAAAATATATTTTGGACGATAACAGTGAGTTTTACGCTTGAATATTGTACAATTTTGACAAAAACGACTGCGATTCGACATTGAACATCCAATATGGTAATTCAAAATATGTTTCTGTAACTCCAAGTTGGTATTTAGAGTTGTCTAACTGAGGTTTGATGGTCAATACATAATGAAATCAATCTAAAAGTGCGTTTAGAACATCCAACGGTGGATTATACTTGTGAATTTCTCAAACTATGACATAAATTGTTCAACATTTAACAATCCATATGCTTGTTCAAAATGTATTTTTGTGATTCTAAATTGGTATATATGAAGTTTTATGTGTATTATAATGTAGAAAAACTTTGGAAATCAAATTAAAATATCTTTTGGACGTTAATAGTGAGTTTTACGCTTGAATATTGTACAATTTTGACAAAAACGATTGCGATTCAATATTGAACATCCAATATGGTAGTTCAAAATGTGTTTCTATGAGTCCATGTTGGTATTTGGAGTTATCTAATAGAGTTTTAATGGCCAATACATAATGATATCAATCTAAAAATATGTTTAGAACATTCAACGATAGATTATGCTTGTGAATTTCATTGTTCAACATTTGAAAACCCATTTGCTTGTTCAAAATATATTTTTGTGATTCTAAATTAGTATACATCAATTTTTATGTGTATTATAGTGTAGAAAAACTTTTGAAATCAAATTAGAAGTACATTTTGGACGATAAAGGTGAGTTTAACGCTTGAATATTGTACAAATTTAGCAAAAACGATTACGATTCAACATTGAACATCAAACATAGTTATTCGAAATATGTTTCTATAACTCCAAGTTGGTAGAGTTTTTAATGGAGTTTTGATGTTCAATACATAATAAAATCATTCTAAAAATGATTTTAGAATATCCAACGGAGGATTATACTCGTTAATTTCTCAAACTATGACCTAAATTGTTCAACATTTAAAAACCCATATGCTTGTTCAAAATTTATTTGTTTAATTCTAAAGTAGTACATATGGATTTTTATGCGTATAGAAAAACTTTGGAAGTCAAATTAAGAATACATTTTGGACGTTAACAATAAGTTTAACGCTTGAATATAGTACAATTTTGACAAAAACGATTGCAATTCGAAATTGAACATCCAATATTGTAATTCAAAATGTGTTTCGGTAACTTAAGGTTGGTATTTAGAATTTTGATGGCCAATACATAATAAACTCAATCGAAAAATGTGTTTAGAACATCCAACGGTGGATTATACTCGTGAATTTTTCAAACTGTGACCTAAATTGTTCAACATTTAACAACCCATATGCTTGTTCAAAGTGTATTTTGGCGTATCCAAAATAGTATATAGGGATTTTTATGAGTATTATGTAACATAAAAACTTTGGAAATTGAATTAAAAATACATTTTGGACGTTAACAATGTGTTTTACAGTTGAATATTGTACAATATTGACAAAAACAATTGTTATTCGACACTGAACATCCAATATGGTTATTAAAAATGTGTGTATGTAACTCCAAGTTGGTATTTAGAGTTTTCTAATAGAGTTTTTATGGTCAATACATAATAAAATCAATCTAAAAATACGTTTAGAACATCCAAAGGTGGATTATACTTGTGAATTTCTCAAACTATGACCTAAATTGTTCAACATTTAACAATCTATATGCTTGTTCAAAATATATTTTTGTGATTCTAAATTAGTATATATCAATTTTTATGTGTTTTATAATTTAGAAAAAATTTGGAAATCAAATTAAAAATATATTTTGGACGATAACGGTGAGTTTTACGCTTGAATATTGTACAATTTTGACAAAAACGATTGCGATTTGACATTGAACATCCAATATGGTAATTCAAAATGTGTTTCTGTAACTCCAAGTTGGTATTTAGAGTTGTCTAACTGAGTTTTAATGGTCAATACATAATGAAATCAATCTAAAAGTGCGTTTAGAACATCCAACGGTGGATTATACTTGTGAATTTCTCAAATTATGACCTAAATTGTTCAACATTTAAAATCCATATGCTTGTTCAAAATTTATTTTTGTAATTCTAAATTAGTATATATGGATTTTTATGTGTATTACATTATAGACAAATTATGAAAATTAATTTAAAAATATATTTTGGACGTTAACAGTGAGTTTTATGCTTGAATATTTTACAATTTTGACAAAAACGATTGCGATTCATCATTGAACATCCAATATGATCGTTCAAAATGTATTTCTGTGTGTCTATGTTGGTATTTAGAGTTTTCTAATAGAGTTTTAATGGACAATACATTATGAAATCAATCTAAAAATGCGTTTACAACATCCTACGGTAGATTATACTTGTGCATTTCATTGTTCAACATTTGACAACCCATATGCTTGTTCAAAATATATTTTTGTGATTCTAAATTAGTATATATCAATTTTTATGTGTATTATAATTTAGAAAAACTTTGGAAATCAAATTAAAAATATATTTTGGACGATAACAGTGAGTTTTACGCTTGAATATTGTACAATTTTGACAAAAACGACTGCGATTCGACATTGAACATCCAATATGGTAATTCAAAATATGTTTCTGTAACTCCAAGTTGGTATTTAGAGTTGTCTAACTGAGGTTTGATGGTCAATACATAATGAAATCAATCTAAAAGTGCGTTTAGAACATCCAACGGTGGATTATACTTGTGAATTTCTCAAACTATGACATAAATTGTTCAACATTTAACAATCCATATGCTTGTTCAAAATGTATTTTTGTGATTCTAAATTGGTATATATGAAGTTTTATGTGTATTATAATGTAGAAAAACTTTGGAAATCAAATTAAAATATCTTTTGGACGTTAATAGTGAGTTTTACGCTTGAATATTGTACAATTTTGACAAAAACGATTGCGATTCAATATTGAACATCCAATATGGTAGTTCAAAATGTGTTTCTATGAGTCCATGTTGGTATTTGGAGTTATCTAATAGAGTTTTAATGGCCAATACATAATGATATCAATCTAAAAATATGTTTAGAACATTCAACGATAGATTATGCTTGTGAATTTCATTGTTCAACATTTGAAAACCCATTTGCTTGTTCAAAATATATTTTTGTGATTCTAAATTAGTATACATCAATTTTTATGTGTATTATAGTGTAGAAAAACTTTTGAAATCAAATTAGAAGTACATTTTGGACGATAAAGGTGAGTTTAACGCTTGAATATTGTACAAATTTAGCAAAAACGATTACGATTCAACATTGAACATCAAACATAGTTATTCGAAATATGTTTCTATAACTCCAAGTTGGTAGAGTTTTTAATGGAGTTTTGATGTTCAATACATAATAAAATCATTCTAAAAATGATTTTAGAACATCCAACGGAGGATTATACTCGTTAATTTCTCAAACTATGACCTAAATTGTTCAACATTTAAAAACCCATATGCTTGTTCAAAATTTATTTGTTTAATTCTAAAGTAGTACATATGGATTTTTATGTGTATAGAAAAACTTTGGAAGTCAAATTAAGAATACATTTTGGACGTTAACAATAAGTTTAACGCTTGAATATAGTACAATTTTGACAAAAACGATTGCAATTCGAAATTGAACATCCAATATTGTAATTCAAAATGTGTTTCGGTAACTTAAGGTTGGTATTTAGAATTTTGATGGCCCATACATAATAAACTCAATCGAAAAATGTGTTTAGAACATCCAACGGTGGATTATACTCGTGAATTTTTCAAACTGTGACCTAAATTGTTCAACATTTAACAACCCATATGCTTGTTCAAAGTGTATTTTGGCGTATCCAAAATAGTATATAGGGATTTTTATGAGTATTATGTAACATAAAAACTTTGGAAATTGAATTAAAAATACATTTTGGACGTTAACAATGTGTTTTACAGTTGAATATTGTACAATATTGACAAAAACAATTGTTATTCGACACTGAACATCCAATATGGTTATTAAAAATGTGTGTATGTAACTCCAAGTTGGTATTTAGAGTTTTCTAATAGAGTTTTTATGGTCAATACATAATAAAATCAATCTAAAAATACGTTTAGAACATCCAAAGGTGGATTATACTTGTAAATTTCTCAAACTATGACCTAAATTGTTCAACATTTAACAATCTATATGCTTGTTCAAAATATATTTTTGTGATTCTAAATTAGTATATATCAATTTTTATGTGTTTTATAATTTAGAAAAAATTTGGAAATCAAATTAAAAATATATTTTGGACGATAACGGTGAGTTTTACGCTTGAATATTGTACAATTTTGACAAAAACGATTGCGATTTGACATTGAACATCCAATATGGTAATTCAAAATGTGTTTCTGTAACTCCAAGTTGGTATTTAGAGTTGTCTAACTGAGTTTTAATGGTCAATACATAATGAAATCAATCTAAAAGTGCGTTTAGAACATCCAACGGTGGATTATACTTGTGAATTTCTCAAATTATGACCTGAATTGTTCAACATTTAAAATCCATATGCTTGTTCAAAATTTATTTTTGTAATTCTAAATTAGTATATATGGATTTTTATGTGTATTACATTATAGACAAATTATGAAAATTAATTTAAAAATATATTTTGGACGTTAACAGTGAGTTTTATGCTTGAATATTTTACAATTTTGACAAAAACGATTGCGATTCATCATTGAACATCCAATATGATCGTTCAAAATGTATTTCTGTGTGTCCATGTTGGTATTTAGAGTTTTCTAATAGAGTTTTAATGGACAATACATTATGAAATCAATCTAAAAATGCGTTTACAACATCCTACGGTAGATTATACTTGTGCATTTCATTGTTCAACATTTGACAACCCATATGCTTGTTCAAAATATATTTTTGTGATTCTAAATTAGTATATATCAATTTTTATGTGTATTATAATTTAGAAAAACTTTGGAAATCAAATTAAAAATATATTTTGGACGATAACAGTGAGTTTTACGCTTGAATATTGTACAATTTTGACAAAAACGACTGCGATTCGACATTGAACATCCAATATGGTAATTCAAAATATGTTTCTGTAACTCCAAGTTGGTATTTAGAGTTGTCTAACTGAGGTTTGATGGTCAATACATAATGAAATCAATCTAAAAGTGCGTTTAGAACATCCAAAAGTGGATTATACTTGTGAATTTCTCAAACTATGACATAAATTGTTCAACATTTAACAATCCATATGCTTGTTCAAAATGTATTTTTGTGATTCTAAATTGGTATATATGAAGTTTTATGTGTATTATAATGTAGAAAATCTTTGGAAATCAAATTAAAATATATTTTGGACGTTAATAATGAGTTTTACGCTTGAATATTGTACAATTTTGACAAAAACGATTGCGATTCAATATTGAACATCCAATATGGTAGTTCAAAATGTGTTTCTATGAGTCCATGTTGGTATTTGGAGTTATCTAATAGAGTTTTAATGGCCAATACATAATGATGTCAATCTAAAAATATGTTTAGAACATTCAACGATAGATTATGCTTGTGAATTTCATTGTTCAACATTTGAAAACCCATTTGCTTGTTCAAAATATATTTTTGTGATTCTAAATTAGTATACTTCAATTTTTATGTGTATTATAGTGTAGAAAAACTTTTGAAATCAAATTAGAAGTACATTTTAGACGATAAAGGTGAGTTTAAGGCTTGAATATTGTACAAATTTAGCAAAAACGATTACGATTCAACATTGAACATCAAACATAGTTATTCGAAATATGTTTCTATAACTCCAAGTTGGTAGAGTTTTTAATGGAGTTTTGATGTTCAATACATAATAAAATCAATCTAAAAATGATTTTAGAACATCCAACGGAGTATTATACTCGTTAATTTCTCAAACTATGACCTAAATTGTTCAACATTTAAAAACCCATATGCTTGTTCAAAATTTATTTGTTTAATTCTAAAGTAGTACATAT
Source organism: Forsythia viridissima (assembly GCA_030279155.1). Lineage (NCBI taxonomy): Eukaryota > Viridiplantae > Streptophyta > Magnoliopsida > Lamiales > Oleaceae > Forsythia > Forsythia viridissima. Next base: position 18,814,278 of record CM059038.1, read on the forward strand.
GGATTTTTATGTGTATAGAAAAACTTTGGAAGTCAAATTAAGAATACATTTTGGACGTTAACAATAAGTTTAACGCTTGAATATAGTACAATTTTGACAAAAACGATTGCAATTCGAAATTGAACATCCAATATTGTAATTCAAAATGTGTTTCGGTAACTTAAGGTTGGTATTTAGAATTTTGATGGCCAATACATAATAAACTCAATCGAAAAATGTGTTTAGAACATCCAACGGTGGATTATACTCGTGAATTTTTCAAACTGTGACCTAAATTGTTCAACATTTAACAACCCATATGCTTGTTCAAAGTGTATTTTGGCGTATCCAAAATAGTATATAGGGATTTTTATGAGTATTATGTAACATAAAAACTTTGGAAATTGAATTAAAAATACATTTTGGACGTTAACAATGTGTTTTACAGTTGAATATTGTACAATATTGACAAAAACAATTGTTATTCGACACTGAACATCCAATATGGTTATTAAAAATGTGTGTATGTAACTCCAAGTTGGTATTTAGAGTTTTCTAATAGAGTTTTTATGGTCAATACATAATAAAATCAATCTAAAAATACGTTTAGAACATCCAAAGGTGGATTATACTTGTGAATTTCTCAAACTATGACCTAAATTGTTCAACATTTAACAATCTATATGCTTGTTCAAAATATATTTTTGTGATTCTAAATTAGTATATATCAATTTTTATGTGTTTTATAATTTAGAAAAAATTTGGAAATCAAATTAAAAATATATTTTGGACGATAACGGTGAGTTTTACGCTTGAATATTGTACAATTTTTACAAAAACGATTGCGATTTGACATTGAACATCCAATATGGTAATTCAAAATGTGTTTCTGTAACTCCAAGTTGGTATTTAGAGTTGTCTAACTGAGTTTTAATGGTCAATACATAATGAAATCAATCTAAAAGTGCGTTTAGAACATCCAACGGTGGATTATACTTGTGAATTTCTCAAATTATGACCTGAATTGTTCAACATTTAAAATCCATATGCTTGTTCAAAATTTATTTTTGTAATTCTAAATTAGTATATATGGATTTTTATGTGTATTACATTATAGACAAATTATGAAAATTAATTTAAAAATATATTTTGGACGTTAACAGTGAGTTTTATGCTTGAATATTTTACAATTTTGACAAAAACGATTGCGATTCATCATTGAACATCCAATATGATCGTTCAAAATGTATTTCTGTGTGTCCATGTTGGTATTTAGAGTTTTCTAATAGAGTTTTAATGGACAATACATTATGAAATCAATCTAAAAATGCGTTTACAACATCCTACGGTAGATTATACTTGTGCATTTCATTGTTCAACATTTGACAACCCATATGCTTGTTCAAAATATATTTTTGTGATTCTAAATTAGTATATATCAATTTTTATGTGTATTATAATTTAGAAAAACTTTGGAAATCAAATTAAAAATATATTTTGGACGATAACAGTGAGTTTTACGCTTGAATATTGTACAATTTTGACAAAAACGACTGCGATTCGACATTGAACATCCAATATGGTAATTCAAAATATGTTTCTGTAACTCCAAGTTGGTATTTAGAGTTGTCTAACTGAGGTTTGATGGTCAATACATAATGAAATCAATCTAAAAGTGCGTTTAGAACATCCAAAAGTGGATTATACTTGTGAATTTCTCAAACTATGACATAAATTGTTCAACATTTAACAATCCATATGCTTGTTCAAAATGTATTTTTGTGATTCTAAATTGGTATATATGAAGTTTTATGTGTATTATAATGTAGAAAATCTTTGGAAATCAAATTAAAATATATTTTGGACGTTAATAATGAGTTTTACGCTTGAATATTGTACAATTTTGACAAAAACGATTGCGATTCAATATTGAACATCCAATATGGTAGTTCAAAATGTGTTTCTATGAGTCCATGTTGGTATTTGGAGTTATCTAATAGAGTTTTAATGGCCAATACATAATGATGTCAATCTAAAAATATGTTTAGAACATTCAACGATAGATTATGCTTGTGAATTTCATTGTTCAACATTTGAAAACCCATTTGCTTGTTCAAAATATATTTTTGTGATTCTAAATTAGTATACTTCAATTTTTATGTGTATTATAGTGTAGAAAAACTTTTGAAATCAAATTAGAAGTACATTTTAGACGATAAAGGTGAGTTTAAGGCTTGAATATTGTACAAATTTAGCAAAAACGATTACGATTCAACATTGAACATCAAACATAGTTATTCGAAATATGTTTCTATAACTCCAAGTTGGTAGAGTTTTTAATGGAGTTTTGATGTTCAATACATAATAAAATCAATCTAAAAATGATTTTAGAACATCCAACGGAGTATTATACTCGTTAATTTCTCAAACTATGACCTAAATTGTTCAACATTTAAAAACCCATATGCTTGTTCAAAATTTATTTGTTTAATTCTAAAGTAGTACATATGGATTTTTATGTGTATAGAAAAACTTTGGAAGTCAAATTAAGAATACATTTTGGACGTTAACAATAAGTTTAACGCTTGAATATAGTACAATTTTGACAAAAACGATTGCAATTCGAAATTGAACATCCAATATTGTAATTCAAAATGTGTTTCGGTAACTTAAGGTTGGTATTTAGAATTTTGATGGCCAATACATAATAAACTCAATCGAAAAATGTGTTTAGAACATCCAACGGTGGATTATACTCGTGAATTTTTCAAACTGTGACCTAAATTGTTCAACATTTAACAACCCATATGCTTGTTCAAAGTGTATTTTGGCGTATCCAAAATAGTATATAGGGATTTTTATGAGTATTATGTAACATAAAAACTTTGGAAATTGAATTAAAAATACATTTTGGACGTTAACAATGTGTTTTACAGTTGAATATTGTACAATATTGACAAAAACAATTGTTATTCGACACTGAACATCCAATATGGTTATTAAAAATGTGTGTATGTAACTCCAAGTTGGTATTTAGAGTTTTCTAATAGAGTTTTTATGGTCAATACATAATAAAATCAATCTAAAAATACGTTTAGAACATCCAAAGGTGGATTATACTTGTGAATTTCTCAAACTATGACCTAAATTGTTCAACATTTAACAATCTATATGCTTGTTCAAAATATATTTTTGTGATTCTAAATTAGTATATATCAATTTTTATGTGTTTTATAATTTAGAAAAAATTTGGAAATCAAATTAAAAATATATTTTGGACGATAACGGTGAGTTTTACGCTTGAATATTGTACAATTTTTACAAAAACGATTGCGATTTGACATTGAACATCCAATATGGTAATTCAAAATGTGTTTCTGTAACTCCAAGTTGGTATTTAGAGTTGTCTAACTGAGTTTTAATGGTCAATACATAATGAAATCAATCTAAAAGTGCGTTTAGAACATCCAACGGTGGATTATACTTGTGAATTTCTCAAATTATGACCTGAATTGTTCAACATTTAAAATCCATATGCTTGTTCAAAATTTATTTTTGTAATTCTAAATTAGTATATATGGATTTTTATGTGTATTACATTATAGACAAATTATGAAAATTAATTTAAAAATATATTTTGGACGTTAACAGTGAGTTTTATGCTTGAATATTTTACAATTTTGACAAAAACGATTGCGATTCATCATTGAACATCCAATATGATCGTTCAAAATGTATTTCTGTGTGTCCATGTTGGTATTTAGAGTTTTCTAATAGAGTTTTAATGGACAATACATTATGAAATCAATCTAAAAATGCGTTTACAACATCCTACGGTAGATTATACTTGTGCATTTCATTGTTCAACATTTGACAACCCATATGCTTGTTCAAAATATATTTTTGTGATTCTAAATTAGTATATATCAATTTTTATGTGTATTATAATTTAGAAAAACTTTGGAAATCAAATTAAAAATATATTTTGGACGATAACAGTGAGTTTTACGCTTGAATATTGTACAATTTTGACAAAAACGACTGCGATTCGACATTGAACATCCAATATGGTAATTCAAAATATGTTTCTGTAACTCCAAGTTGGTATTTAGAGTTGTCTAACTGAGGTTTGATGGTCAATACATAATGAAATCAATCTAAAAGTGCGTTTAGAACATCCAAAAGTGGATTATACTTGTGAATTTCTCAAACTATGACATAAATTGTTCAACATTTAACAATCCATATGCTTGTTCAAAATGTATTTTTGTGATTCTAAATTGGTATATATGAAGTTTTATGTGTATTATAATGTAGAAAATCTTTGGAAATCAAATTAAAATATATTTTGGACGTTAATAATGAGTTTTACGCTTGAATATTGTACAATTTTGACAAAAACGATTGCGATTCAATATTGAACATCCAATATGGTAGTTCAAAATGTGTTTCTATGAGTCCATGTTGGTATTTGGAGTTATCTAATAGAGTTTTAATGGCCAATACATAATGATGTCAATCTAAAAATATGTTTAGAACATTCAACGATAGATTATGCTTGTGAATTTCATTGTTCAACATTTGAAAACCCATTTGCTTGTTCAAAATATATTTTTGTGATTCTAAATTAGTATACTTCAATTTTTATGTGTATTATAGTGTAGAAAAACTTTTGAAATCAAATTAGAAGTACATTTTAGACGATAAAGGTGAGTTTAAGGCTTGAATATTGTACAAATTTAGCAAAAACGATTACGATTCAACATTGAACATCAAACATAGTTATTCGAAATATGTTTCTATAACTCCAAGTTGGTAGAGTTTTTAATGGAGTTTTGATGTTCAATACATAATAAAATCAATCTAAAAATGATTTTAGAACATCCAACGGAGGATTATACTCGTTAATTTCTCAAACTATGACCTAAATTGTTCAACATTTAAAAACCCATATGCTTGTTCAAAATTTATTTGTTTAATTCTAAAGTAGTACATATGGATTTTTATGTGTATAGAAAAACTTTGGAAGTCAAATTAAGAATACATTTTGGACGTTAACAATAAGTTTAACGCTTGAATATAGTACAATTTTGACAAAAACGATTGCAATTCGAAATTGAACATCCAATATTGTAATTCAAAATGTGTTTCGGTAACTTAAGGTTGGTATTTAGAATTTTGATGGCCAATACATAATAAACTCAATCGAAAAATGTGTTTAGAACATCCAACGGTGGATTATACTCGTGAATTTTTCAAACTGTGACCTAAATTGTTCAACATTTAACAACCCATATGCTTGTTCAAAGTGTATTTTGGCGTATCCAAAATAGTATATAGGGATTTTTATGAGTATTATGTAACATAAAAACTTTGGAAATTGAATTAAAAATACATTTTGGACGTTAACAATGTGTTTTACAGTTGAATATTGTACAATATTGACAAAAACAATTGTTATTCGACACTGAACATCCAATATGGTTATTAAAAATGTGTGTATGTAACTCCAAGTTGGTATTTAGAGTTTTCTAATAGAGTTTTTATGGTCAATACATAATAAAATCAATCTAAAAATACGTTTAGAACATCCAAAGGTGGATTATACTTGTGAATTTCTCAAACTATGACCTAAATTGTTCAACATTTAACAATCTATATGCTTGTTCAAAATATATTTTTGTGATTCTAAATTAGTATATATCAATTTTTATGTGTTTTATAATTTAGAAAAAATTTGGAAATCAAATTAAAAATATATTTTGGACGATAACGGTGAGTTTTACGCTTGAATATTGTACAATTTTTACAAAAACGATTGCGATTTGACATTGAACATCCAATATGGTAATTCAAAATGTGTTTCTGTAACTCCAAGTTGGTATTTAGAGTTGTCTAACTGAGTTTTAATGGTCAATACATAATGAAATCAATCTAAAAGTGCGTTTAGAACATCCAACGGTGGATTATACTTGTGAATTTCTCAAATTATGACCTGAATTGTTCAACATTTAAAATCCATATGCTTGTTCAAAATTTATTTTTGTAATTCTAAATTAGTATATATGGATTTTTATGTGTATTACATTATAGACAAATTATGAAAATTAATTTAAAAATATATTTTGGACGTTAACAGTGAGTTTTATGCTTGAATATTTTACAATTTTGACAAAAACGATTGCGATTCATCATTGAACATCCAATATGATCGTTCAAAATGTATTTCTGTGTGTCCATGTTGGTATTTAGAGTTTTCTAATAGAGTTTTAATGGACAATACATTATGAAATCAATCTAAAAATGCGTTTACAACATCCTACGGTAGATTATACTTGTGCATTTCATTGTTCAACATTTGACAACCCATATGCTTGTTCAAAATATATTTTTGTGATTCTAAATTAGTATATATCAATTTTTATGTGTATTATAATTTAGAAAAACTTTGGAAATCAAATTAAAAATATATTTTGGACGATAACAGTGAGTTTTACGCTTGAATATTGTACAATTTTGACAAAAACGACTGCGATTCGACATTGAACATCCAATATGGTAATTCAAAATATGTTTCTGTAACTCCAAGTTGGTATTTAGAGTTGTCTAACTGAGGTTTGATGGTCAATACATAATGAAATCAATCTAAAAGTGCGTTTAGAACATCCAAAAGTGGATTATACTTGTGAATTTCTCAAACTATGACATAAATTGTTCAACATTTAACAATCCATATGCTTGTTCAAAATGTATTTTTGTGATTCTAAATTGGTATATATGAAGTTTTATGTGTATTATAATGTAGAAAATCTTTGGAAATCAAATTAAAATATATTTTGGACGTTAATAATGAGTTTTACGCTTGAATATTGTACAATTTTGACAAAAACGATTGCGATTCAATATTGAACATCCAATATGGTAGTTCAAAATGTGTTTCTATGAGTCCATGTTGGTATTTGGAGTTATCTAATAGAGTTTTAATGGCCAATACATAATGATGTCAATCTAAAAATATGTTTAGAACATTCAACGATAGATTATGCTTGTGAATTTCATTGTTCAACATTTGAAAACCCATTTGCTTGTTCAAAATATATTTTTGTGATTCTAAATTAGTATACTTCAATTTTTATGTGTATTATAGTGTAGAAAAACTTTTGAAATCAAATTAGAAGTACATTTTAGACGATAAAGGTGAGTTTAAGGCTTGAATATTGTACAAATTTAGCAAAAACGATTACGATTCAACATTGAACATCAAACATAGTTATTCGAAATATGTTTCTATAACTCCAAGTTGGTAGAGTTTTTAATGGAGTTTTGATGTTCAATACATAATAAAATCAATCTAAAAATGATTTTAGAACATCCAACGGAGGATTATACTCGTTAATTTCTCAAACTATGACCTAAATTGTTCAACATTTAAAAACCCATATGCTTGTTCAAAATTTATTTGTTTAATTCTAAAGTAGTACATATGGATTTTTATGTGTATAGAAAAACTTTGGAAGTCAAATTAAGAATACATTTTGGACGTTAACAATAAGTTTAACGCTTGAATATAGTACAATTTTGACAAAAACGATTGCAATTCGAAATTGAACATCCAATATTGTAATTCAAAATGTGTTTCGGTAACTTAAGGTTGGTATTTAGAATTTTGATGGCCAATACATAATAAACTCAATCGAAAAATGTGTTTAGAACATCCAACGGTGGATTATACTCGTGAATTTTTCAAACTGTGACCTAAATTGTTCAACATTTAACAACCCATATGCTTGTTCAAAGTGTATTTTGGCGTATCCAAAATAGTATATAGGGATTTTTATGAGTATTATGTAACATAAAAACTTTGGAAATTGAATTAAAAATACATTTTGGACGTTAACAATGTGTTTTACAGTTGAATATTGTACAATATTGACAAAAACAATTGTTATTCGACACTGAACATCCAATATGGTTATTAAAAATGTGTGTATGTAACTCCAAGTTGGTATTTAGAGTTTTCTAATAGAGTTTTTATGGTCAATACATAATAAAATCAATCTAAAAATACGTTTAGAACATCCAAAGGTGGATTATACTTGTGAATTTCTCAAACTATGACCTAAATTGTTCAACATTTAACAATCTATATGCTTGTTCAAAATATATTTTTGTGATTCTAAATTAGTATATATCAATTTTTATGTGTTTTATAATTTAGAAAAAATTTGGAAATCAAATTAAAAATATATTTTGGACGATAACGGTGAGTTTTACGCTTGAATATTGTACAATTTTGACAAAAACGATTGCGATTTGACATTGAACATCCAATATGGTAATTCAAAATGTGTTTCTGTAACTCCAAGTTGGTATTTAGAGTTGTCTAACTGAGTTTTAATGGTCAATACATAATGAAATCAATCTAAAAGTGCGTTTAGAACATCCAACGGTGGATTATACTTGTGAATTTCTCAAATTATGACCTAAATTGTTCAACATTTAAAATCCATATGCTTGTTCAAAATTTATTTTTGTAATTCTAAATTAGTATATATGGATTTTTATGTGTATTACATTATAGACAAATTATTAAAATTAATTTAAAAATATATTTTGGACGTTAACAGTGAGTTTTATGCTTGAATATTTTACAATTTTGACAAAAACGATTGCGATTCATCATTGAACATCCAATATGATCGTTCAAAATGTATTTCTGTGTGTCCATGTTGGTATTTAGAGTTTTCTAATAGAGTTTTAATGGACAGTACATAATGAAATCAATCTAAAAATGCGTTTACAACATCCTACGGTAGATTATACTTGTGCATTTCATTGTTCAACATTTGACAACCCATATGCTTGTTCAAAATATATTTTTGTGATTCTAAATTAGTATATATCAATTTTTATGTGTATTATAATTTAGAAAAACTTTGGAAATCAAATTAAAAATATATTTTGGACGATAACAGTGAGTTTTACGCTTGAATATTGTACAATTTTGACAAAAACGACTGCGATTCGACATTGAACATCCAATATGGTAATTCAAAATATGTTTCTGTAACTCCAAGTTGGTATTTAGAGTTGTCTAACTGAGGTTTGATGGTCAATACATAATGAAATCAATCTAAAAGTGCGTTTAGAACATCCAAAAGTGGATTATACTTGTGAATTTCTCAAACTATGACATAAATTGTTCAACATTTAACAATCCATATGCTTGTTCAAAATGTATTTTTGTGATTCTAAATTGGTATATATGAAGTTTTATGTGTATTATAATGTAGAAAATCTTTGGAAATCAAATTAAAATATATTTTGGACGTTAATAATGAGTTTTACGCTTGAATATTGTACAATTTTGACAAAAACGATTGCGATTCAATATTGAACATCCAATATGGTAGTTCAAAATGTGTTTCTATGAGTCCATGTTGGTATTTGGAGTTATCTAATAGAGTTTTAATGGCCAATACATAATGATATCAATCTAAAAATATGTTTAGAACATTCAACGATAGATTATGCTTGTGAATTTCATTGTTCAACATTTGAAAACCCATTTGCTTGTTCAAAATATATTTTTGTGATTCTAAATTAGTATACATCAATTTTTATGTGTATTATAGTGTAGAAAAACTTTTGAAATCAAATTAGAAGTACATTTTGGACGATAAAGGTGAGTTTAACGCTTGAATATTGTACAAATTTAGCAAAAACGATTACGATTCAACATTGAACATCAAACATAGTTATTCGAAATATGTTTCTATAACTCCAAGTTGGTAGAGTTTTTAATGGAGTTTTGATGTTCAATACATAATAAAATCATTCTAAAAATGATTTTAGAACATCCAACGGAGGATTATACTCGTTAATTTCTCAAACTATGACCTAAATTGTTCAACATTTAAAAACCCATATGCTTGTTCAAAATTTATTTGTTTAATTCTAAAGTAGTACATATGGATTTTTATGTGTATAGAAAAACTTTGGAAGTCAAATTAAGAATACATTTTGGACGTTAACAATAAGTTAAACGCTTGAATATAGTACAATTTTGACAAAAACGATTGCAATTCGAAATTGAACATCCAATATTGTAATTCAAAATGTGTTTCGGTAACTTAAGGTTGGTATTTAGAATTTTGATGGCCAATACATAATAAACTCAATCGAAAAATGTGTTTAGAACATCCAACGGTGGATTATACTCGTGAATTTTTCAAACTGTGACCTAAATTGTTCAACATTTAACAACCCATATGCTTGTTCAAAGTGTATTTTGGCGTATCCAAAATAGTATATAGGGATTTTTATGAGTATTATGTAACATAAAAACTTTGGAAATTGAATTAAAAATACATTTTGGACGTTAACAATGTGTTTTACAGTTGAATATTGTACAATATTGACAAAAACAATTGTTATTCGACACTGAACATCCAATATGGTTATTAAAAATGTGTGTATGTAACTCCAAGTTGGTATTTAGAGTTTTCTAATAGAGTTTTTATGGTCAATACATAACAAAATCAATCTAAAAATACGTTTAGAACATCCAAAGGTGGATTATACTTGTGAATTTCTCAAACTATGACCTAAATTGTTCAACATTTAACAATCTATATGCTTGTTCAAAATATATTTTTGTGATTCTAAATTAGTATATATCAATTTTTATGTGTTTTATAATTTAGAAAAAATTTGGAAATCAAATTAAAAATATATTTTGGACGATAACGGTGAGTTTTACGCTTGAATATTGTACAATTTTGACAAAAACGATTGCGATTTGATATTGAACATCCAATATGGTAATTCAAAATGTGTTTCTGTAACTCCAAGTTGGTATTTAGAGTTGTCTAACTGAGTTTTAATGGTCAATACATAATGAAATCAATCTAAAAGTGCGTTTAGAACATCCAACGGTGGATTATACTTGTGAATTTCTCAAATTATGACCTAAATTGTTCAACATTTAAAATCCATATGCTTGTTCAAAATTTATTTTTGTAATTCTAAATTAGTATATATGGATTTTTATGTGTATTACATTATAGACAAATTATTAAAATTAATTTAAAAATATATTTTGGACGTTAACAGTGAGTTTTATGCTTGAATATTTTACAATTTTGACAAAAACGATTGCGATTCATCATTGAACATCCAATATGATCGTTCAAAATGTATTTCTGTGTGTCCATGTTGGTATTTAGAGTTTTCTAATAGAGTTTTAATGGACAGTACATAATGAAATCAATCTAAAAATGCGTTTACAACATCCTACGGTAGATTATACTTGTGCATTTCATTGTTCAACATTTGACAACCCATATGCTTGTTCAAAATATATTTTTGTGATTCTAAATTAGTATATATCAATTTTTATGTGTATTATAATTTAGAAAAACTTTGGAAATCAAATTAAAAATATATTTTGGACGATAACAGTGAGTTTTACGCTTGAATATTGTACAATTTTGACAAAAACGACTGCGATTCGACATTGAACATCCAATATGGTAATTCAAAATATGTTTCTGTAACTCCAAGTTGGTATTTAGAGTTGTCTAACTGAGGTTTGATGGTCAATACATAATGAAATCAATCTAAAAGTGCGTTTAGAACATCCAAAAGTGGATTATACTTGTGAATTTCTCAAACTATGACATAAATTGTTCAACATTTAACAATCCATATGCTTGTTCAAAATGTATTTTTGTGATTCTAAATTGGTATATATGAAGTTTTATGTGTATTATAATGTAGAAAATCTTTGGAAATCAAATTAAAATATATTTTGGACGTTAATAATGAGTTTTACGCTTGAATATTGTACAATTTTGACAAAAACGATTGCGATTCAATATTGAACATCCAATATGGTAGTTCAAAATGTGTTTCTATGAGTCCATGTTGGTATTTGGAGTTATCTAATAGAGTTTTAATGGCCAATACATAATGATATCAATCTAAAAATATGTTTAGAACATTCAACGATAGATTATGCTTGTGAATTTCATTGTTCAACATTTGAAAACCCATTTGCTTGTTCAAAATATATTTTTGTGATTCTAAATTAGTATACATCAATTTTTATGTGTATTATAGTGTAGAAAAACTTTTGAAATCAAATTAGAAGTACATTTTGGACGATAAAGGTGAGTTTAACGCTTGAATATTGTACAAATTTAGCAAAAACGATTACGATTCAACATTGAACATCAAACATAGTTATTCGAAATATGTTTCTATAACTCCAAGTTGGTAGAGTTTTTAATGGAGTTTTGATGTTCAATACATAATAAAATCATTCTAAAAATGATTTTAGAACATCCAACGGAGGATTATACTCGTTAATTTCTCAAACTATGACCTAAATTGTTCAACATTTAAAAACCCATATGCTTGTTCAAAATTTATTTGTTTAATTCTAAAGTAGTACATATGGATTTTTATGTGTATAGAAAAACTTTGGAAGTCAAATTAAGAATACATTTTGGACGTTAACAATAAGTTAAACGCTTGAATATAGTACAATTTTGACAAAAACGATTGCAATTCGAAATTGAACATCCAATATTGTAATTCAAAATGTGTTTCGGTAACTTAAGGTTGGTATTTAGAATTTTGATGGCCAATACATAATAAACTCAATCGAAAAATGTGTTTAGAACATCCAACGGTGGATTATACTCGTGAATTTTTCAAACTGTGACCTAAATTGTTCAACATTTAACAACCCATATGCTTGTTCAAAGTGTATTTTGGCGTATCCAAAATAGTATATAGGGATTTTTATGAGTATTATGTAACATAAAAACTTTGGAAATTGAATTAAAAATACATTTTGGACGTTAACAATGTGTTTTACAGTTGAATATTGTACAATATTGACAAAAACAATTGTTATTCGACACTGAACATCCAATATGGTTATTAAAAATGTGTGTATGTAACTCCAAGTTGGTATTTAGAGTTTTCTAATAGAGTTTTTATGGTCAATACATAATAAAATCAATCTAAAAATACGTTTAGAACATCCAAAGGTGGATTATACTTGTGAATTTCTCAAACTATGACCTAAATTGTTCAACATTTAACAATCTATATGCTTGTTCAAAATATATTTTTGTGATTCTAAATTAGTATATATCAATTTTTATGTGTTTTATAATTTAGAAAAAATTTGGAAATCAAATTAAAAATATATTTTGGACGATAACGGTGAGTTTTACGCTTGAATATTGTACAATTTTGACAAAAACGATTGCGATTTGATATTGAACATCCAATATGGTAATTCAAAATGTGTTTCTGTAACTCCAAGTTGGTATTTAGAGTTGTCTAACTGAGTTTTAATGGTCAATACATAATGAAATCAATCTAAAAGTGCGTTTAGAACATCCAACGGTGGATTATACTTGTGAATTTCTCAAATTATGACCTAAATTGTTCAACATTTAAAATCCATATGCTTGTTCAAAATTTATTTTTGTAATTCTAAATTAGTATATATGGATTTTTATGTGTATTACATTATAGACAAATTATTAAAATTAATTTAAAAATATATTTTGGACGTTAACAGTGAGTTTTATGCTTGAATATTTTACAATTTTGACAAAAACGATTGCGATTCATCATTGAACATCCAATATGATCGTTCAAAATGTATTTCTGTGTGTCCATGTTGGTATTTAGAGTTTTCTAATAGAGTTTTAATGGACAGTACATAATGAAATCAATCTAAAAATGAGTTTACAACATCCTACGGTAGATTATACTTGTGCATTTCATTGTTCAACATTTGACAACCCATATGCTTGTTCAAAATATATTTTTGTGATTCTAAATTAGTATATATCAATTTTTATGTGTATTATAATTTAGAAAAACTTTGGAAATCAAATTAAAAATATATTTTGGACGATAACAGTGAGTTTTACGCTTGAATATTGTACAATTTTGACAAAAACGACTGCGATTCGACATTGAACATCCAATATGGTAATTCAAAATATGTTTCTGTAACTCCAAGTTGGTATTTAGAGTTGTCTAACTGAGGTTTGATGGTCAATACATAATGAAATCAATCTAAAAGTGCGTTTAGAACATCCAAAAGTGGATTATACTTGTGAATTTCTCAAACTATGACATAAATTGTTCAACATTTAACAATCCATATGCTTGTTCAAAATGTATTTTTGTGATTCTAAATTGGTATATATGAATTTTTATGTGTATTATAATGTAGAAAATCTTTGGAAATCAAATTAAAATATATTTTGGACGTTAATAATGAGTTTTACGCTTGAATATTGTACAATTTTGACAAAAACGATTGCGATTCAATATTGAACATCCAATATGGTAGTTCAAAATGTGTTTCTATGAGTCCATGTTGGTATTTGGAGTTATCTAATAGAGTTTTAATGGCCAATACATAATGATATCAATCTAAAAATATGTTTAGAACATTCAACGATAGATTATGCTTGTGAATTTCATTGTTCAACATTTGAAAACCCATTTGCTTGTTCAAAATATATTTTTGTGATTCTAAATTAGTATACATCAATTTTTATGTGTATTATAGTGTAGAAAAACTTTTGAAATCAAATTAGAAGTACATTTTGGACGATAAAGGTGAGTTTAACGCTTGAATATTGTACAAATTTAGCAAAAACGATTACGATTCAACATTGAACATCAAACATAGTTATTCGAAATATGTTTCTATAACTCCAAGTTGGTAGAGTTTTTAATGGAGTTTTGATGTTCAATACATAATAAAATCATTCTAAAAATGATTTTAGAACATCCAACGGAGGATTATACTCGTTAATTTCTCAAACTATGACCTAAATTGTTCAACATTTAAAAACCCATATGCTTGTTCAAAATTTATTTGTTTAATTCTAAAGTAGTACATATGGATTTTTATGTGTATAGAAAAACTTTGGAAGTCAAATTAAGAATACATTTTGGACGTTAACAATAAGTTAAACGCTTGAATATAGTACAATTTTGACAAAAACGATTGCAATTCGAAATTGAACATCCAATATTGTAATTCAAAATGTGTTTCGGTAACTTAAGGTTGGTATTTAGAATTTTGATGGCCAATACATAATAAACTCAATCGAAAAATGTGTTTAGAACATCCAACGGTGGATTATACTCGTGAATTTTTCAAACTGTGACCTAAATTGTTCAACATTTAACAACCCATATGCTTGTTCAAAGTGTATTTTGGCGTATCCAAAATAGTATATAGGGATTTTTATGAGTATTATGTAACATAAAAACTTTGGAAATTGAATTAAAAATACATTTTGGACGTTAACAATGTGTTTTACAGTTGAATATTGTACAATATTGACAAAAACAATTGTTATTCGACACTGAACATCCAATATGGTTATTAAAAATGTGTGTATGTAACTCCAAGTTGGTATTTAGAGTTTTCTAATAGAGTTTTTATGGTCAATACATAATAAAATCAATCTAAAAATACGTTTAGAACATCCAAAGGTGGATTATACTTGTGAATTTCTCAAACTATGACCTAAATTGTTCAACATTTAACAATCTATATGCTTGTTCAAAATATATTTTTGTGATTCTAAATTAGTATATATCAATTTTTATGTGTTTTATAATTTAGAAAAAATTTGGAAATCAAATTAAAAATATATTTTGGACGATAACGGTGAGTTTTACGCTTGAATATTGTACAATTTTGACAAAAACGATTGCGATTTGATATTGAACATCCAATATGGTAATTCAAAATGTGTTTCTGTAACTCCAAGTTGGTATTTAGAGTTGTCTAACTGAGTTTTAATGGTCAATACATAATGAAATCAATCTAAAAGTGCGTTTAGAACATCCAACGGTGGATTATACTTGTGAATTTCTCAAATTATGACCTAAATTGTTCAACATTTAAAATCCATATGCTTGTTCAAAATTTATTTTTGTAATTCTAAATTAGTATATATAGATTTTTATGTGTATTACATTATAGACAAATTATTAAAATTAATTTAAAAATATATTTTGGACGTTAACAGTGAGTTTTATGCTTGAATATTTTACAATTTTGACAAAAACGATTGCGATTCATCATTGAACATCCAATATGATCGTTCAAAATGTATTTCTGTGTGTCCATGTTGGTATTTAGAGTTTTCTAATAGAGTTTTAATGGACAGTACATAATGAAATCAATCTAAAAATGCGTTTACAACATCCTACGGTAGATTATACTTGTGCATTTCATTGTTCAACATTTGACAACCCATATGCTTGTTCAAAATATATTTTTGTGATTCTAAATTAGTATATATCAATTTTTATGTGTATTATAATTTAGAAAAACTTTGGAAATCAAATTAAAAATATATTTTGGACGATAACAGTGAGTTTTACGCTTGAATATTGTACAATTTTGACAAAAACGACTGCGATTCGACATTGAACATCCAATATGGTAATTCAAAATATGTTTCTGTAACTCCAAGTTGGTATTTAGAGTTGTCTAACTGAGGTTTGATGGTCAATACATAATGAAATCAATCTAAAAGTGCGTTTAGAACATCCAAAAGTGGATTATACTTGTGAATTTCTCAAACTATAACATAAATTGTTCAACATTTAACAATCCATATGCTTGTTCAAAATGTATTTTTGTGATTCTAAATTGGTATATATGAAGTTTTATGTGTATTATAATGTAGAAAATCTTTGGAAATCAAATTAAAATATATTTTGGACGTTAATAATGAGTTTTACGCTTGAATATTGTACAATTTTGACAAAAACGATTGCGATTCAATATTGAACATCCAATATGGTAGTTCAAAATGTGTTTCTATGAGTCCATGTTGGTATTTGGAGTTATCTAATAGAGTTTTAATGGCCAATACATAATGATGTCAATCTAAAAATATGTTTAGAACATTCAACGATAGATTATGCTTGTGAATTTCATTGTTCAACATTTGAAAACCCATTTGCTTGTTCAAAATATATTTTTGTGATTCTAAATTAGTATACATCAATTTTTATGTGTATTATAGTGTAGAAAAACTTTTGAAATCAAATTAGAAGTACATTTTGGACGATAAAGGTGAGTTTAACGCTTGAATATTGTACAAATTTAGCAAAAACGATTACGATTCAACATTGAACATCAAACATAGTTATTCGAAATATGTTTCTATAACTCCAAGTTGGTAGAGTTTTTAATGGAGTTTTGATGTTCAATACATAATAAAATCATTCTAAAAATGATTTTAGAACATCCAACGGAGGATTATACTCGTTAATTTCTCAAACTATGACCTAAATTGTTCAACATTTAAAAACCCATATGCTTGTTCAAAATTTATTTGTTTAATTCTAAAGTAGTACATATGGATTTTTATGTGTATAGAAAAAGTTTGGAAGTCAAATTAAGAATACATTTTGGACGTTAACAATAAGTTAAACGCTTGAATATAGTACAATTTTGACAAAAACGATTGCAATTCGAAATTGAACATCCAATATTGTAATTCAAAATGTGTTTCGGTAACTTAAGGTTGGTATTTAGAATTTTGATGGCCAATACATAATAAACTCAATCGAAAAATGTGTTTAGAACATCCAACGGTGGATTATACTCGTGAATTTTTCAAACTGTGACCTAAATTGTTCAACATTTAACAACCCATATGCTTGTTCAAAGTGTATTTTGGCGTATCCAAAATAGTATATAGGGATTTTTATGAGTATTATGTAACATAAAAACTTTGGAAATTGAATTAAAAATACATTTTGGACGTTAACAATGTGTTTTACAGTTGAATATTGTACAATATTGACAAAAACAATTGTTATTCGACACTGAACATCCAATATGGTTATTAAAAATGTGTGTATGTAACTCCAAGTTGGTATTTAGAGTTTTCTAATAGAGTTTTTATGGTCAATACATAATAAAATCAATCTAAAAATACGTTTAGAACATCCAAAGGTGGATTATACTTGTGAATTTCTCAAACTATGACCTAAATTGTTCAACATTTAACAATCTATATGCTTGTTCAAAATATATTTTTGTGATTCTAAATTAGTATATATCAATTTTTATGTGTTTTATAATTTAGAAAAAATTTGGAAATCAAATTAAAAATATATTTTGGACGATAACGGTGAGTTTTACGCTTGAATATTGTACAATTTTGACAAAAACGATTGCGATTTGATATTGAACATCCAATATGGTAATTCAAAATGTGTTTCTGTAACTCCAAGTTGGTATTTAGAGTTGTCTAACTGAGTTTTAATGGTCAATACATAATGAAATCAATCTAAAAGTGCGTTTAGAACATCCAACGGTGGATTATACTTGTGAATTTCTCAAATTATGACCTAAATTGTTCAACATTTAAAATCCATATGCTTGTTCAAAATTTATTTTTGTAATTCTAAATTAGTATATATAGATTTTTATGTGTATTACATTATAGACAAATTATTAAAATTAATTTAAAAATATATTTTGGACGTTAACAGTGAGTTTTATGCTTGAATATTTTACAATTTTGACAAAAACGATTGCGATTCATCATTGAACATCCAATATGATCGTTCAAAATGTATTTCTGTGTGTCCATGTTGGTATTTAGAGTTTTCTAATAGAGTTTTAATGGACAGTACATAATGAAATCAATCTAAAAATGCGTTTACAACATCCTACGGTAGATTATACTTGTGCATTTCATTGTTCAACATTTGACAACCCATATGCTTGTTCAAAATATATTTTTGTGATTCTAAATTAGTATATATCAATTTTTATGTGTATTATAATTTAGAAAAACTTTGGAAATCAAATTAAAAATATATTTTGGACGATAACAGTGAGTTTTACGCTTGAATATTGTACAATTTTGACAAAAACGACTGCGATTCGACATTGAACATCCAATATGGTAATTCAAAATATGTTTCTGTAACTCCAAGTTGGTATTTAGAGTTGTCTAACTGAGGTTTGATGGTCAATACATAATGAAATCAATCTAAAAGTGCGTTTAGAACATCCAAAAGTGGATTATACTTGTGAATTTCTCAAACTATAACATAAATTGTTCAACATTTAACAATCCATATGCTTGTTCAAAATGTATTTTTGTGATTCTAAATTGGTATATATGAAGTTTTATGTGTATTATAATGTAGAAAATCTTTGGAAATCAAATTAAAATATATTTTGGACGTTAATAATGAGTTTTACGCTTGAATATTGTACAATTTTGACAAAAACGATTGCGATTCAATATTGAACATCCAATATGGTAGTTCAAAATGTGTTTCTATGAGTCCATGTTGGTATTTGGAGTTATCTAATAGAGTTTTAATGGCCAATACATAATGATGTCAATCTAAAAATATGTTTAGAACATTCAACGATAGATTATGCTTGTGAATTTCATTGTTCAACATTTGAAAACCCATTTGCTTGTTCAAAATATATTTTTGTGATTCTAAATTAGTATACATCAATTTTTATGTGTATTATAGTGTAGAAAAACTTTTGAAATCAAATTAGAAGTACATTTTGGACGATAAAGGTGAGTTTAACGCTTGAATATTGTACAAATTTAGCAAAAACGATTACGATTCAACATTGAACATCAAACATAGTTATTCGAAATATGTTTCTATAACTCCAAGTTGGTAGAGTTTTTAATGGAGTTTTGATGTTCAATACATAATAAAATCATTCTAAAAATGATTTTAGAACATCCAACGGAGGATTATACTCGTTAATTTCTCAAACTATGACCTAAATTGTTCAACATTTAAAAACCCATATGCTTGTTCAAAATTTATTTGTTTAATTCTAAAGTAGTACATATGGATTTTTATGTGTATAGAAAAACTTTGGAAGTCAAATTAAGAATACATTTTGGACGTTAACAATAAGTTAAACGCTTGAATATAGTACAATTTTGACAAAAACGATTGCAATTCGAAATTGAACATCCAATATTGTAATTCAAAATGTGTTTCGGTAACTTAAGGTTGGTATTTAGAATTTTGATGGCCAATACATAATAAACTCAATCGAAAAATGTGTTTAGAACATCCAACGGTGGATTATACTCGTGAATTTTTCAAACTGTGACCTAAATTGTTCAACATTTAACAACCCATATGCTTGTTCAAAGTGTATTTTGGCGTATCCAAAATAGTATATAGGGATTTTTATGAGTATTATGTAACATAAAAACTTTGGAAATTGAATTAAAAATACATTTTGGACGTTAACAATGTGTTTTACAGTTGAATATTGTACAATATTGACAAAAACAATTGTTATTCGACACTGAACATCCAATATGGTTATTAAAAATGTGTGTATGTAACTCCAAGTTGGTATTTAGAGTTTTCTAATAGAGTTTTTATGGTCAATACATAATAAAATCAATCTAAAAATACGTTTAGAACATCCAAAGGTGGATTATACTTGTGAATTTCTCAAACTATGACCTAAATTGTTCAACATTTAACAATCTATATGCTTGTTCAAAATATATTTTTGTGATTCTAAATTAGTATATATCAATTTTTATGTGTTTTATAATTTAGAAAAAATTTGGAAATCAAATTAAAAATATATTTTGGACGATAACGGTGAGTTTTACGCTTGAATATTGTACAATTTTGACAAAAACGATTGCGATTTGATATTGAACATCCAATATGGTAATTCAAAATGTGTTTCTGTAACTCCAAGTTGGTATTTAGAGTTGTCTAACTGAGTTTTAATGGTCAATACATAATGAAATCAATCTAAAAGTGCGTTTAGAACATCCAACGGTGGATTATACTTGTGAATTTCTCAAATTATGACCTAAATTGTTCAACATTTAAAATCCATATGCTTGTTCAAAATTTATTTTTGTAATTCTAAATTAGTATATATAGATTTTTATGTGTATTACATTATAGACAAATTATTAAAATTAATTTAAAAATATATTTTGGACGTTAACAGTGAGTTTTATGCTTGAATATTTTACAATTTTGACAAAAACGATTGCGATTCATCATTGAACATCCAATATGATCGTTCAAAATGTATTTCTGTGTGTCCATGTTGGTATTTAGAGTTTTCTAATAGAGTTTTAATGGACAGTACATAATGAAATCAATCTAAAAATGCGTTTACAACATCCTACGGTAGATTATACTTGTGCATTTCATTGTTCAACATTTGACAACCCATATGCTTGTTCAAAATATATTTTTGTGATTCTAAATTAGTATATATCAATTTTTATGTGTATTATAATTTAGAAAAACTTTGGAAATCAAATTAAAAATATATTTTGGACGATAACAGTGAGTTTTACGCTTGAATATTGTACAATTTTGACAAAAACGACTGCGATTCGACATTGAACATCCAATATGGTAATTCAAAATATGTTTCTGTAACTCCAAGTTGGTATTTAGAGTTGTCTAACTGAGGTTTGATGGTCAATACATAATGAAATCAATCTAAAAGTGCGTTTAGAACATCCAAAAGTGGATTATACTTGTGAATTTCTCAAACTATAACATAAATTGTTCAACATTTAACAATCCATATGCTTGTTCAAAATGTATTTTTGTGATTCTAAATTGGTATATATGAAGTTTTATGTGTATTATAATGTAGAAAATCTTTGGAAATCAAATTAAAATATATTTTGGACGTTAATAATGAGTTTTACGCTTGAATATTGTACAATTTTGACAAAAACGATTGCGATTCAATATTGAACATCCAATATGGTAGTTCAAAATGTGTTTCTATGAGTCCATGTTGGTATTTGGAGTTATCTAATAGAGTTTTAATGGCCAATACATAATGATGTCAATCTAAAAATATGTTTAGAACATTCAACGATAGATTATGCTTGTGAATTTCATTGTTCAACATTTGAAAACCCATTTGCTTGTTCAAAATATATTTTTGTGATTCTAAATTAGTATACATCAATTTTTATGTGTATTATAGTGTAGAAAAACTTTTGAAATCAAATTAGAAGTACATTTTGGACGATAAAGGTGAGTTTAACGCTTGAATATTGTACAAATTTAGCAAAAACGATTACGATTCAACATTGAACATCAAACATAGTTATTCGAAATATGTTTCTATAACTCCAAGTTGGTAGAGTTTTTAATGGAGTTTTGATGTTCAATACATAATAAAATCATTCTAAAAATGATTTTAGAACATCCAACGGAGGATTATACTCGTTAATTTCTCAAACTATGACCTAAATTGTTCAACATTTAAAAACCCATATGCTTGTTCAAAATTTATTTGTTTAATTCTAAAGTAGTACATATGGATTTTTATGTGTATAGAAAAACTTTGGAAGTCAAATTAAGAATACATTTTGGACGTTAACAATAAGTTAAACGCTTGAATATAGTACAATTTTGACAAAAACGATTGCAATTCGAAATTGAACATCCAATATTGTAATTCAAAATGTGTTTCGGTAACTTAAGGTTGGTATTTAGAATTTTGATGGCCAATACATAATAAACTCAATCGAAAAATGTGTTTAGAACATCCAACGGTGGATTATACTCGTGAATTTTTCAAACTGTGACCTAAATTGTTCAACATTTAACAACCCATATGCTTGTTCAAAGTGTATTTTGGCGTATCCAAAATAGTATATAGGGATTTTTATGAGTATTATGTAACATAAAAACTTTGGAAATTGAATTAAAAATACATTTTGGACGTTAACAATGTGTTTTACAGTTGAATATTGTACAATATTGACAAAAACAATTGTTATTCGACACTGAACATCCAATATGGTTATTAAAAATGTGTGTATGTAACTCCAAGTTGGTATTTAGAGTTTTCTAATAGAGTTTTTATGGTCAATACATAATAAAATCAATCTAAAAATACGTTTAGAACATCCAAAGGTGGATTATACTTGTGAATTTCTCAAACTATGACCTAAATTGTTCAACATTTAACAATCTATATGCTTGTTCAAAATATATTTTTGTGATTCTAAATTAGTATATATCAATTTTTATGTGTTTTATAATTTAGAAAAAATTTGGAAATCAAATTAAAAATATATTTTGGACGATAACGGTGAGTTTTACGCTTGAATATTGTACAATTTTGACAAAAACGATTGCGATTTGATATTGAACATCCAATATGGTAATTCAAAATGTGTTTCTGTAACTCCAAGTTGGTATTTAGAGTTGTCTAACTGAGTTTTAATGGTCAATACATAATGAAATCAATCTAAAAGTGCGTTTAGAACATCCAACGGTGGATTATACTTGTGAATTTCTCAAATTATGACCTAAATTGTTCAACATTTAAAATCCATATGCTTGTTCAAAATTTATTTTTGTAATTCTAAATTAGTATATATAGATTTTTATGTGTATTACATTATAGACAAATTATTAAAATTAATTTAAAAATATATTTTGGACGTTAACAGTGAGTTTTATGCTTGAATATTTTACAATTTTGACAAAAACGATTGCGATTCATCATTGAACATCCAATATGATCGTTCAAAATGTATTTCTGTGTGTCCATGTTGGTATTTAGAGTTTTCTAATAGAGTTTTAATGGACAGTACATAATGAAATCAATCTAAAAATGCGTTTACAACATCCTACGGTAGATTATACTTGTGCATTTCATTGTTCAACATTTGACAACCCATATGCTTGTTCAAAATATATTTTTGTGATTCTAAATTAGTATATATCAATTTTTATGTGTATTATAATTTAGAAAAACTTTGGAAATCAAATTAAAAATATATTTTGGACGATAACAGTGAGTTTTACGCTTGAATATTGTACAATTTTGACAAAAACGACTGCGATTCGACATTGAACATCCAATATGGTAATTCAAAATATGTTTCTGTAACTCCAAGTTGGTATTTAGAGTTGTCTAACTGAGGTTTGATGGTCAATACATAATGAAATCAATCTAAAAGTGCGTTTAGAACATCCAAAAGTGGATTATACTTGTGAATTTCTCAAACTATAACATAAATTGTTCAACATTTAACAATCCATATGCTTGTTCAAAATGTATTTTTGTGATTCTAAATTGGTATATATGAAGTTTTAT
Source organism: Forsythia viridissima (assembly GCA_030279155.1). Classification (NCBI taxonomy): domain Eukaryota; kingdom Viridiplantae; phylum Streptophyta; class Magnoliopsida; order Lamiales; family Oleaceae; genus Forsythia; species Forsythia viridissima. The sequence continues at coordinate 18,838,462 of CM059038.1, forward strand.
GTGTATTATAATGTAGAAAATCTTTGGAAATCAAATTAAAATATATTTTGGACGTTAATAATGAGTTTTACGCTTGAATATTGTACAATTTTGACAAAAACGATTGCGATTCAATATTGAACATCCAATATGGTAGTTCAAAATGTGTTTCTATGAGTCCATGTTGGTATTTGGAGTTATCTAATAGAGTTTTAATGGCCAATACATAATGATGTCAATCTAAAAATATGTTTAGAACATTCAACGATAGATTATGCTTGTGAATTTCATTGTTCAACATTTGAAAACCCATTTGCTTGTTCAAAATATATTTTTGTGATTCTAAATTAGTATACATCAATTTTTATGTGTATTATAGTGTAGAAAAACTTTTGAAATCAAATTAGAAGTACATTTTGGACGATAAAGGTGAGTTTAACGCTTGAATATTGTACAAATTTAGCAAAAACGATTACGATTCAACATTGAACATCAAACATAGTTATTCGAAATATGTTTCTATAACTCCAAGTTGGTAGAGTTTTTAATGGAGTTTTGATGTTCAATACATAATAAAATCATTCTAAAAATGATTTTAGAACATCCAACGGAGGATTATACTCGTTAATTTCTCAAACTATGACCTAAATTGTTCAACATTTAAAAACCCATATGCTTGTTCAAAATTTATTTGTTTAATTCTAAAGTAGTACATATGGATTTTTATGTGTATAGAAAAACTTTGGAAGTCAAATTAAGAATACATTTTGGACGTTAACAATAAGTTAAACGCTTGAATATAGTACAATTTTGACAAAAACGATTGCAATTCGAAATTGAACATCCAATATTGTAATTCAAAATGTGTTTCGGTAACTTAAGGTTGGTATTTAGAATTTTGATGGCCAATACATAATAAACTCAATCGAAAAATGTGTTTAGAACATCCAACGGTGGATTATACTCGTGAATTTTTCAAACTGTGACCTAAATTGTTCAACATTTAACAACCCATATGCTTGTTCAAAGTGTATTTTGGCGTATCCAAAATAGTATATAGGGATTTTTATGAGTATTATGTAACATAAAAACTTTGGAAATTGAATTAAAAATACATTTTGGACGTTAACAATGTGTTTTACAGTTGAATATTGTACAATATTGACAAAAACAATTGTTATTCGACACTGAACATCCAATATGGTTATTAAAAATGTGTGTATGTAACTCCAAGTTGGTATTTAGAGTTTTCTAATAGAGTTTTTATGGTCAATACATAATAAAATCAATCTAAAAATACGTTTAGAACATCCAAAGGTGGATTATACTTGTGAATTTCTCAAACTATGACCTAAATTGTTCAACATTTAACAATCTATATGCTTGTTCAAAATATATTTTTGTGATTCTAAATTAGTATATATCAATTTTTATGTGTTTTATAATTTAGAAAAAATTTGGAAATCAAATTAAAAATATATTTTGGACGATAACGGTGAGTTTTACGCTTGAATATTGTACAATTTTGACAAAAACGATTGCGATTTGATATTGAACATCCAATATGGTAATTCAAAATGTGTTTCTGTAACTCCAAGTTGGTATTTAGAGTTGTCTAACTGAGTTTTAATGGTCAATACATAATGAAATCAATCTAAAAGTGCGTTTAGAACATCCAACGGTGGATTATACTTGTGAATTTCTCAAATTATGACCTAAATTGTTCAACATTTAAAATCCATATGCTTGTTCAAAATTTATTTTTGTAATTCTAAATTAGTATATATAGATTTTTATGTGTATTACATTATAGACAAATTATTAAAATTAATTTAAAAATATATTTTGGACGTTAACAGTGAGTTTTATGCTTGAATATTTTACAATTTTGACAAAAACGATTGCGATTCATCATTGAACATCCAATATGATCGTTCAAAATGTATTTCTGTGTGTCCATGTTGGTATTTAGAGTTTTCTAATAGAGTTTTAATGGACAGTACATAATGAAATCAATCTAAAAATGCGTTTACAACATCCTACGGTAGATTATACTTGTGCATTTCATTGTTCAACATTTGACAACCCATATGCTTGTTCAAAATATATTTTTGTGATTCTAAATTAGTATATATCAATTTTTATGTGTATTATAATTTAGAAAAACTTTGGAAATCAAATTAAAAATATATTTTGGACGATAACAGTGAGTTTTACGCTTGAATATTGTACAATTTTGACAAAAACGACTGCGATTCGACATTGAACATCCAATATGGTAATTCAAAATATGTTTCTGTAACTCCAAGTTGGTATTTAGAGTTGTCTAACTGAGGTTTGATGGTCAATACATAATGAAATCAATCTAAAAGTGCGTTTAGAACATCCAAAAGTGGATTATACTTGTGAATTTCTCAAACTATAACATAAATTGTTCAACATTTAACAATCCATATGCTTGTTCAAAATGTATTTTTGTGATTCTAAATTGGTATATATGAAGTTTTATGTGTATTATAATGTAGAAAATCTTTGGAAATCAAATTAAAATATATTTTGGACGTTAATAATGAGTTTTACGCTTGAATATTGTACAATTTTGACAAAAACGATTGCGATTCAATATTGAACATCCAATATGGTAGTTCAAAATGTGTTTCTATGAGTCCATGTTGGTATTTGGAGTTATCTAATAGAGTTTTAATGGCCAATACATAATGATGTCAATCTAAAAATATGTTTAGAACATTCAACGATAGATTATGCTTGTGAATTTCATTGTTCAACATTTGAAAACCCATTTGCTTGTTCAAAATATATTTTTGTGATTCTAAATTAGTATACATCAATTTTTATGTGTATTATAGTGTAGAAAAACTTTTGAAATCAAATTAGAAGTACATTTTGGACGATAAAGGTGAGTTTAACGCTTGAATATTGTACAAATTTAGCAAAAACGATTACGATTCAACATTGAACATCAAACATAGTTATTCGAAATATGTTTCTATAACTCCAAGTTGGTAGAGTTTTTAATGGAGTTTTGATGTTCAATACATAATAAAATCATTCTAAAAATGATTTTAGAACATCCAACGGAGGATTATACTCGTTAATTTCTCAAACTATGACCTAAATTGTTCAACATTTAAAAACCCATATGCTTGTTCAAAATTTATTTGTTTAATTCTAAAGTAGTACATATGGATTTTTATGTGTATAGAAAAACTTTGGAAGTCAAATTAAGAATACATTTTGGACGTTAACAATAAGTTAAACGCTTGAATATAGTACAATTTTGACAAAAACGATTGCAATTCGAAATTGAACATCCAATATTGTAATTCAAAATGTGTTTCGGTAACTTAAGGTTGGTATTTAGAATTTTGATGGCCAATACATAATAAACTCAATCGAAAAATGTGTTTAGAACATCCAACGGTGGATTATACTCGTGAATTTTTCAAACTGTGACCTAAATTGTTCAACATTTAACAACCCATATGCTTGTTCAAAGTGTATTTTGGCGTATCCAAAATAGTATATAGGGATTTTTATGAGTATTATGTAACATAAAAACTTTGGAAATTGAATTAAAAATACATTTTGGACGTTAACAATGTGTTTTACAGTTGAATATTGTACAATATTGACAAAAACAATTGTTATTCGACACTGAACATCCAATATGGTTATTAAAAATGTGTGTATGTAACTCCAAGTTGGTATTTAGAGTTTTCTAATAGAGTTTTTATGGTCAATACATAATAAAATCAATCTAAAAATACGTTTAGAACATCCAAAGGTGGATTATACTTGTGAATTTCTCAAACTATGACCTAAATTGTTCAACATTTAACAATCTATATGCTTGTTCAAAATATATTTTTGTGATTCTAAATTAGTATATATCAATTTTTATGTGTTTTATAATTTAGAAAAAATTTGGAAATCAAATTAAAAATATATTTTGGACGATAACGGTGAGTTTTACGCTTGAATATTGTACAATTTTGACAAAAACGATTGCGATTTGATATTGAACATCCAATATGGTAATTCAAAATGTGTTTCTGTAACTCCAAGTTGGTATTTAGAGTTGTCTAACTGAGTTTTAATGGTCAATACATAATGAAATCAATCTAAAAGTGCGTTTAGAACATCCAACGGTGGATTATACTTGTGAATTTCTCAAATTATGACCTAAATTGTTCAACATTTAAAATCCATATGCTTGTTCAAAATTTATTTTTGTAATTCTAAATTAGTATATATAGATTTTTATGTGTATTACATTATAGACAAATTATTAAAATTAATTTAAAAATATATTTTGGACGTTAACAGTGAGTTTTATGCTTGAATATTTTACAATTTTGACAAAAACGATTGCGATTCATCATTGAACATCCAATATGATCGTTCAAAATGTATTTCTGTGTGTCCATGTTGGTATTTAGAGTTTTCTAATAGAGTTTTAATGGACAGTACATAATGAAATCAATCTAAAAATGCGTTTACAACATCCTACGGTAGATTATACTTGTGCATTTCATTGTTCAACATTTGACAACCCATATGCTTGTTCAAAATATATTTTTGTGATTCTAAATTAGTATATATCAATTTTTATGTGTATTATAATTTAGAAAAACTTTGGAAATCAAATTAAAAATATATTTTGGACGATAACAGTGAGTTTTACGCTTGAATATTGTACAATTTTGACAAAAACGACTGCGATTCGACATTGAACATCCAATATGGTAATTCAAAATATGTTTCTGTAACTCCAAGTTGGTATTTAGAGTTGTCTAACTGAGGTTTGATGGTCAATACATAATGAAATCAATCTAAAAGTGCGTTTAGAACATCCAAAAGTGGATTATACTTGTGAATTTCTCAAACTATAACATAAATTGTTCAACATTTAACAATCCATATGCTTGTTCAAAATGTATTTTTGTGATTCTAAATTGGTATATATGAAGTTTTATGTGTATTATAATGTAGAAAATCTTTGGAAATCAAATTAAAATATATTTTGGACGTTAATAATGAGTTTTACGCTTGAATATTGTACAATTTTGACAAAAACGATTGCGATTCAATATTGAACATCCAATATGGTAGTTCAAAATGTGTTTCTATGAGTCCATGTTGGTATTTGGAGTTATCTAATAGAGTTTTAATGGCCAATACATAATGATGTCAATCTAAAAATATGTTTAGAACATTCAACGATAGATTATGCTTGTGAATTTCATTGTTCAACATTTGAAAACCCATTTGCTTGTTCAAAATATATTTTTGTGATTCTAAATTAGTATACATCAATTTTTATGTGTATTATAGTGTAGAAAAACTTTTGAAATCAAATTAGAAGTACATTTTGGACGATAAAGGTGAGTTTAACGCTTGAATATTGTACAAATTTAGCAAAAACGATTACGATTCAACATTGAACATCAAACATAGTTATTCGAAATATGTTTCTATAACTCCAAGTTGGTAGAGTTTTTAATGGAGTTTTGATGTTCAATACATAATAAAATCATTCTAAAAATGATTTTAGAACATCCAACGGAGGATTATACTCGTTAATTTCTCAAACTATGACCTAAATTGTTCAACATTTAAAAACCCATATGCTTGTTCAAAATTTATTTGTTTAATTCTAAAGTAGTACATATGGATTTTTATGTGTATAGAAAAACTTTGGAAGTCAAATTAAGAATACATTTTGGACGTTAACAATAAGTTAAACGCTTGAATATAGTACAATTTTGACAAAAACGATTGCAATTCGAAATTGAACATCCAATATTGTAATTCAAAATGTGTTTCGGTAACTTAAGGTTGGTATTTAGAATTTTGATGGCCAATACATAATAAACTCAATCGAAAAATGTGTTTAGAACATCCAACGGTGGATTATACTCGTGAATTTTTCAAACTGTGACCTAAATTGTTCAACATTTAACAACCCATATGCTTGTTCAAAGTGTATTTTGGCGTATCCAAAATAGTATATAGGGATTTTTATGAGTATTATGTAACATAAAAACTTTGGAAATTGAATTAAAAATACATTTTGGACGTTAACAATGTGTTTTACAGTTGAATATTGTACAATATTGACAAAAACAATTGTTATTCGACACTGAACATCCAATATGGTTATTAAAAATGTGTGTATGTAACTCCAAGTTGGTATTTAGAGTTTTCTAATAGAGTTTTTATGGTCAATACATAATAAAATCAATCTAAAAATACGTTTAGAACATCCAAAGGTGGATTATACTTGTGAATTTCTCAAACTATGACCTAAATTGTTCAACATTTAACAATCTATATGCTTGTTCAAAATATATTTTTGTGATTCTAAATTAGTATATATCAATTTTTATGTGTTTTATAATTTAGAAAAAATTTGGAAATCAAATTAAAAATATATTTTGGACGATAACGGTGAGTTTTACGCTTGAATATTGTACAATTTTGACAAAAACGATTGCGATTTGATATTGAACATCCAATATGGTAATTCAAAATGTGTTTCTGTAACTCCAAGTTGGTATTTAGAGTTGTCTAACTGAGTTTTAATGGTCAATACATAATGAAATCAATCTAAAAGTGCGTTTAGAACATCCAACGGTGGATTATACTTGTGAATTTCTCAAATTATGACCTAAATTGTTGAACATTTAAAATCCATATGCTTGTTCAAAATTTATTTTTGTAATTCTAAATTAGTATATATAGATTTTTATGTGTATTACATTATAGACAAATTATTAAAATTAATTTAAAAATATATTTTGGACGTTAACAGTGAGTTTTATGCTTGAATATTTTACAATTTTGACAAAAACGATTGCGATTCATCATTGAACATCCAATATGATCGTTCAAAATGTATTTCTGTGTGTCCATGTTGGTATTTAGAGTTTTCTAATAGAGTTTTAATGGACAGTACATAATGAAATCAATCTAAAAATGCGTTTACAACATCCTACGGTAGATTATACTTGTGCATTTCATTGTTCAACATTTGACAACCCATATGCTTGTTCAAAATATATTTTTGTGATTCTAAATTAGTATATATCAATTTTTATGTGTATTATAATTTAGAAAAACTTTGGAAATCAAATTAAAAATATATTTTGGACGATAACAGTGAGTTTTACGCTTGAATATTGTACAATTTTGACAAAAACGACTGCGATTCGACATTGAACATCCAATATGGTAATTCAAAATATGTTTCTGTAACTCCAAGTTGGTATTTAGAGTTGTCTAACTGAGGTTTGATGGTCAATACATAATGAAATCAATCTAAAAGTGCGTTTAGAACATCCAAAAGTGGATTATACTTGTGAATTTCTCAAACTATAACATAAATTGTTCAACATTTAACAATCCATATGCTTGTTCAAAATGTATTTTTGTGATTCTAAATTGGTATATATGAAGTTTTATGTGTATTATAATGTAGAAAATCTTTGGAAATCAAATTAAAATATATTTTGGACGTTAATAATGAGTTTTACGCTTGAATATTGTACAATTTTGACAAAAACGATTGCGATTCAATATTGAACATCCAATATGGTAGTTCAAAATGTGTTTCTATGAGTCCATGTTGGTATTTGGAGTTATCTAATAGAGTTTTAATGGCCAATACATAATGATGTCAATCTAAAAATATGTTTAGAACATTCAACGATAGATTATGCTTGTGAATTTCATTGTTCAACATTTGAAAACCCATTTGCTTGTTCAAAATATATTTTTGTGATTCTAAATTAGTATACATCAATTTTTATGTGTATTATAGTGTAGAAAAACTTTTGAAATCAAATTAGAAGTACATTTTGGACGATAAAGGTGAGTTTAACGCTTGAATATTGTACAAATTTAGCAAAAACGATTACGATTCAACATTGAACATCAAACATAGTTATTCGAAATATGTTTCTATAACTCCAAGTTGGTAGAGTTTTTAATGGAGTTTTGATGTTCAATACATAATAAAATCATTCTAAAAATGATTTTAGAACATCCAACGGAGGATTATACTCGTTAATTTCTCAAACTATGACCTAAATTGTTCAACATTTAAAAACCCATATGCTTGTTCAAAATTTATTTGTTTAATTCTAAAGTAGTACATATGGATTTTTATGTGTATAGAAAAACTTTGGAAGTCAAATTAAGAATACATTTTGGACGTTAACAATAAGTTAAACGCTTGAATATAGTACAATTTTGACAAAAACGATTGCAATTCGAAATTGAACATCCAATATTGTAATTCAAAATGTGTTTCGGTAACTTAAGGTTGGTATTTAGAATTTTGATGGCCAATACATAATAAACTCAATCGAAAAATGTGTTTAGAACATCCAACGGTGGATTATACTCGTGAATTTTTCAAACTGTGACCTAAATTGTTCAACATTTAACAACCCATATGCTTGTTCAAAGTGTATTTTGGCGTATCCAAAATAGTATATAGGGATTTTTATGAGTATTATGTAACATAAAAACTTTGGAAATTGAATTAAAAATACATTTTGGACGTTAACAATGTGTTTTACAGTTGAATATTGTACAATATTGACAAAAACAATTGTTATTCGACACTGAACATCCAATATGGTTATTAAAAATGTGTGTATGTAACTCCAAGTTGGTATTTAGAGTTTTCTAATAGAGTTTTTATGGTCAATACATAATAAAATCAATCTAAAAATACGTTTAGAACATCCAAAGGTGGATTATACTTGTGAATTTCTCAAACTATGACCTAAATTGTTCAACATTTAACAATCTATATGCTTGTTCAAAATATATTTTTGTGATTCTAAATTAGTATATATCAATTTTTATGTGTTTTATAATTTAGAAAAAATTTGGAAATCAAATTAAAAATATATTTTGGACGATAACGGTGAGTTTTACGCTTGAATATTGTACAATTTTGACAAAAACGATTGCGATTTGATATTGAACATCCAATATGGTAATTCAAAATGTGTTTCTGTAACTCCAAGTTGGTATTTAGAGTTGTCTAACTGAGTTTTAATGGTCAATACATAATGAAATCAATCTAAAAGTGCGTTTAGAACATCCAACGGTGGATTATACTTGTGAATTTCTCAAATTATGACCTAAATTGTTCAACATTTAAAATCCATATGCTTGTTCAAAATTTATTTTTGTAATTCTAAATTAGTATATATAGATTTTTATGTGTATTACATTATAGACAAATTATTAAAATTAATTTAAAAATATATTTTGGACGTTAACAGTGAGTTTTATGCTTGAATATTTTACAATTTTGACAAAAACGATTGCGATTCATCATTGAACATCCAATATGATCGTTCAAAATGTATTTCTGTGTGTCCATGTTGGTATTTAGAGTTTTCTAATAGAGTTTTAATGGACAGTACATAATGAAATCAATCTAAAAATGCGTTTACAACATCCTACGGTAGATTATACTTGTGCATTTCATTGTTCAACATTTGACAACCCATATGCTTGTTCAAAATATATTTTTGTGATTCTAAATTAGTATATATCAATTTTTATGTGTATTATAATTTAGAAAAACTTTGGAAATCAAATTAAAAATATATTTTGGACGATAACAGTGAGTTTTACGCTTGAATATTGTACAATTTTGACAAAAACGACTGCGATTCGACATTGAACATCCAATATGGTAATTCAAAATATGTTTCTGTAACTCCAAGTTGGTATTTAGAGTTGTCTAACTGAGGTTTGATGGTCAATACATAATGAAATCAATCTAAAAGTGCGTTTAGAACATCCAAAAGTGGATTATACTTGTGAATTTCTCAAACTATAACATAAATTGTTCAACATTTAACAATCCATATGCTTGTTCAAAATGTATTTTTGTGATTCTAAATTGGTATATATGAAGTTTTATGTGTATTATAATGTAGAAAATCTTTGGAAATCAAATTAAAATATATTTTGGACGTTAATAATGAGTTTTACGCTTGAATATTGTACAATTTTGACAAAAACGATTGCGATTCAATATTGAACATCCAATATGGTAGTTCAAAATGTGTTTCTATGAGTCCATGTTGGTATTTGGAGTTATCTAATAGAGTTTTAATGGCCAATACATAATGATGTCAATCTAAAAATATGTTTAGAACATTCAACGATAGATTATGCTTGTGAATTTCATTGTTCAACATTTGAAAACCCATTTGCTTGTTCAAAATATATTTTTGTGATTCTAAATTAGTATACTTCAATTTTTATGTGTATTATAGTGTAGAAAAACTTTTGAAATCAAATTAGAAGTACATTTTAGACGATAAAGGTGAGTTTAACGCTTGAATATTGTACAAATTTAGCAAAAACGATTACGATTCAACATTGAACATCAAACATAGTTATTCGAAATATGTTTCTATAACTCCAAGTTGGTAGAGTTTTTAATGGAGTTTTGATGTTCAATACATAATAAAATCAATCTAAAAATGATTTTAGAACATCCAACGGAGGATTATACTCGTTAATTTCTCAAACTATGACCTAAATTGTTCATCATTAAAAAACCCATGTGCTTGTTCAAAATTTATTTGTTTAATTCTAAAGTAGTACATATGGATTTTTATGTGTATAGAAAAACTTTGGAAGTCAAATTAAGAATACATTTTGGACGTTAACATAAGTTTAACGCTTGAATATAGTACAATTTTGACAAAAACGATTGCAATTCGAAATTGAACATCCAATATTGTAATTCAAAATGTGTTTCGGTAACTTAAGGTTGGTATTTAGAATTTTGATGGCCAATACATAATAAACTCAATCGAAAAATGTGTTTAGAACATCCAACGGTGGATTATACTCGTGAATTTTTCAAACTGTGACCTAAATTGTTCAACATTTAACAACCCATATGCTTGTTCAAAGTGTATTTTGGCGTATCCAAAATAGTATATAGGGATTTTTATGAGTATTATGTAACATAAAAACTTTGGAAATTGAATTAAAAATACATTTTGGACGTTAACAATGTGTTTTACAGTTGAATATTGTACAATATTGACAAAAACAATTGTTATTCGACACTGAACATCCAATATGGTTATTAAAAATGTGTGTATGTAACTCCAAGTTGGTATTTAGAGTTTTCTAATAGAGTTTTTATGGTCAATACATAATAAAATCAATCTAAAAATACGTTTAGAACATCCAAAGGTGGATTATACTTGTGAATTTCTCAAACTATGACCTAAATTGTTCAACATTTAACAATCTATATGCTTGTTCAAAATATATTTTTGTGATTCTAAATTAGTATATATCAATTTTTATGTGTATTATAATTTAGAAAAAATTTGGAAATCAAATTAAAAATATATTTTGGACGATAACGGTGAGTTTTACGCTTGAATATTGTACAATTTTGACAAAAACGATTGCGATTTGACATTGAACATCCAATATGGTAATTCAAAATGTGTTTCTGTAACTCCAAGTTGGTATTTAGAGTTGTCTAACTGAGTTTTAATGGTCAATACATAATGAAATCAATCTAAAAGTGCGTTTAGAACATCCAACGGTGGATTATACTTGTGAATTTCTCAAATTATGACCTAAATTGTTCAACATTTAAAATCCATATGCTTGTTCAAAATTTATTTTTGTAATTCTAAATTAGTATATATGGATTTTTATGTGTATTACATTATAGACAAATTATTAAAATTAATTTAAAAATATATTTTGGACGTTAACAGTGAGTTTTATGCTTGAATATTTTACAATTTTGACAAAAACGATTGCGATTCATCATTGAACATCCAATATGATCGTTCAAAATGTATTTCTGTGTGTCCATGTTGGTATTTAGAGTTTTCTAATAGAGTTTTAATGGACAGTACATAATGAAATCAATCTAAAAATGCGTTTACAACATCCTACGGTAGATTATACTTGTGCATTTCATTGTTCAACATTTGACAACCCATATGCTTGTTCAAAATATATTTTTGTGATTCTAAATTAGTATATATCAATTTTTATGTGTATTATAATTTAGAAAAACTTTGGAAATCAAATTAAAAATATATTTTGGACGATAACAGTGAGTTTTACGCTTGAATATTGTACAATTTTGACAAAAACGACTGCGATTCGACATTGAACATCCAATATGGTAATTCAAAATATGTTTCTGTAACTCCAAGTTGGTATTTAGAGTTGTCTAACTGAGGTTTGATGGTCAATACATAATGAAATCAATCTAAAAGTGCGTTTAGAACATCCAAAAGTGGATTATACTTGTGAATTTCTCAAACTATAACATAAATTGTTCAACATTTAACAATCCATATGCTTGTTCAAAATATATTTTTGTGATTCTAAATTGGTATATATGAAGTTTTATGTGTATTATAATGTAGAAAATCTTTGGAAATCAAATTAAAATATATTTTGGACGTTAATAATGAGTTTTACGCTTGAATATTGTACAATTTTGACAAAAACGATTGCGATTCAATATTGAACATCCAATATGGTAGTTCAAAATGTGTTTCTATGAGTCCATGTTGGTATTTGGAGTTATCTAATAGAGTTTTAATGGCCAATACATAATGATGTCAATCTAAAAATATGTTTAGAACATTCAACGATAGATTATGCTTGTGAATTTCATTGTTCAACATTTGAAAACCCATTTGCTTGTTCAAAATATATTTTTGTGATTCTAAATTAGTATACTTCAATTTTTATGTGTATTATAGTGTAGAAAAACTTTTGAAATCAAATTAGAAGTACATTTTAGACGATAAAGGTGAGTTTAACGCTTGAATATTGTACAAATTTAGCAAAAACGATTACGATTCAACATTGAACATCAAACATAGTTATTCGAAATATGTTTCTATAACTCCAAGTTGGTAGAGTTTTTAATGGAGTTTTGATGTTCAATACATAATAAAATCAATCTAAAAATGATTTTAGAACATCCAACGGAGGATTATACTCGTTAATTTCTCAAACTATGACCTAAATTGTTCATCATTAAAAAACCCATGTGCTTGTTCAAAATTTATTTGTTTAATTCTAAAGTAGTACATATGGATTTTTATGTGTATAGAAAAACTTTGGAAGTCAAATTAAGAATACATTTTGGACGTTAACAATAAGTTTAACGCTTGAATATAGTACAATTTTGACAAAAACGATTGCAATTCGAAATTGAACATCCAATATTGTAATTCAAAATGTGTTTCGGTAACTTAAGGTTGGTATTTAGAATTTTGATGGCCAATACATAATAAACTCAATCGAAAAATGTGTTTAGAACATCCAGCGGTGGATTATACTCGTGAATTTTTCAAACTGTGACCTAAATTGTTCAACATTTAACAACCCATATGCTTGTTCAAAGTGTATTTTGGCGTATCCAAAATAGTATATAGGGATTTTTATGAGTATTATGTAACATAAAAACTTTGGAAATTGAATTAAAAATACATTTTGGACGTTAACAATGTGTTTTACAGTTGAATATTGTACAATATTGACAAAAACAATTGTTATTCGACACTGAACATCCAATATGGTTATTAAAAATGTGTGTATGTAACTCCAAGTTGGTATTTAGAGTTTTCTAATAGAGTTTTTATGGTCAATACATAATAAAATCAATCTAAAAATACGTTTAGAACATCCAAAGGTGGATTATACTTGTGAATTTCTCAAACTATGACCTAAATTGTTCAACATTTAACAATCTATATGCTTGTTCAAAATATATTTTTGTGATTCTAAATTAGTATATATCAATTTTTATGTGTATTATAATTTAGAAAAAATTTGGAAATCAAATTAAAAATATATTTTGGACGATAACGGTGAGTTTTACGCTTGAATATTGTACAATTTTGACAAAAACGATTGCGATTTGACATTGAACATCCAATATGGTAATTCAAAATGTGTTTCTGTAACTCCAAGTTGGTATTTAGAGTTGTCTAACTGAGTTTTAATGGTCAATACATAATGAAATCAATCTAAAAGTGCGTTTAGAACATCCAACGGTGGATTATACTTGTGAATTTCTCAAATTATGACCTAAATTGTTCAACATTTAAAATCCATATGCTTGTTCAAAATTTATTTTTGTAATTCTAAATTAGTATATATGGATTTTTATGTGTATTACATTATAGACAAATTATTAAAATTAATTTAAAAATATATTTTGGACGTTAACAGTGAGTTTTATGCTTGAATATTTTACAATTTTGACAAAAACGATTGCGATTCATCATTGAACATCCAATATGATCGTTCAAAATGTATTTCTGTGTGTCCATGTTGGTATTTAGAGTTTTCTAATAGAGTTTTAATGGACAGTACATAATGAAATCAATCTAAAAATGCGTTTACAACATCCTACGGTAGATTATACTTGTGCATTTCATTGTTCAACATTTGACAACCCATATGCTTGTTCAAAATATATTTTTGTGATTCTAAATTAGTATATATCAATTTTTATGTGTATTATAATTTAGAAAAACTTTGGAAATCAAATTAAAAATATATTTTGGACGATAACAGTGAGTTTTACGCTTGAATATTGTACAATTTTGACAAAAACGACTGCGATTCGACATTGAACATCCAATATGGTAATTCAAAATATGTTTCTGTAACTCCAAGTTGGTATTTAGAGTTGTCTAACTGAGGTTTGATGGTCAATACATAATGAAATCAATCTAAAAGTGCGTTTAGAACATCCAAAGGTGGATTATACTTGTGAATTTCTCAAACTATGACATAAATTGTTCAACATTTAACAATCCATATGCTTGTTCAAAATGTATTTTTGTGATTCTAAATTGGTATATATGAAGTTTTATGTGTATTATAATGTAGAAAATCTTTGGAAATCAAATTAAAATATATTTTGGACGTTAATAGTGAGTTTTACGCTTGAATATTGTACAATTTTGACAAAAACGATTGCGATTCAATATTGAACATCCAATATGGTAGTTCAAAATGTGTTTCTATGAGTCCATGTTGGTATTTGGAGTTATCTAATAGAGTTTTAATGGCCAATACATAATGATGTCAATCTAAAAATATGTTTAGAACATTCAACGATAGATTATGCTTGTGAATTTCATTGTTCAACATTTGAAAACCCATTTGCTTGTTCAAAATATATTTTTGTGATTCTAAATTAGTATACTTCAATTTTTATGTGTATTATAGTGTAGAAAAACTTTTGAAATCAAATTAGAAGTACATTTTGGACGATAACGGTGAGTTTTACGCTTGAATATTGTACAATTTTGACAAAAACGATTGCGATTTGACATTGAACATCCAATATGGTAATTCAAAATGTGTTTCTGTAACTCCAAGTTGGTATTTAGAGTTGTCTAACTGAGTTTTAATGGTCAATACATAATGAAATCAATCTAAAAGTGCGTTTAGAACATCCAACGGTGGATTATACTTGTGAATTTCTCAAATTATGACCTAAATTGTTCAACATTTAAAATCCATATGCTTGTTCAAAATTTATTTTTGTAATTCTAAATTAGTATATATGGATTTTTATGTGTATTACATTATAGACAAATTATTAAAATTAATTTAAAAATATATTTTGGACGTTAACAGTGAGTTTTATGCTTGAATATTTTACAATTTTGACAAAAACGATTGCGATTCATCATTGAACATCCAATATGATCGTTCAAAATGTATTTCTGTGTGTCCATGTTGGTATTTAGAGTTTTCTAATAGAGTTTTAATGGACAGTACATAATGAAATCAATCTAAAAATGCGTTTACAACATCCTACGGTAGATTATACTTGTGCATTTCATTGTTCAACATTTGACAACCCATATGCTTGTTCAAAATATATTTTTGTGATTCTAAATTAGTATATATCAATTTTTATGTGTATTATAATTTAGAAAAACTTTGGAAATCAAATTAAAAATATATTTTGGACGATAACAGTGAGTTTTACGCTTGAATATTGTACAATTTTGACAAAAACGACTGCGATTCGACATTGAACATCCAATATGGTAATTCAAAATATGTTTCTGTAACTCCAAGTTGGTATTTAGAGTTGTCTAACTGAGGTTTGATGGTCAATACATAATGAAATCAATCTAAAAGTGCGTTTAGAACATCCAAAGGTGGATTATACTTGTGAATTTCTCAAACTATGACATAAATTGTTCAACATTTAACAATCCATATGCTTGTTCAAAATGTATTTTTGTGATTCTAAATTGGTATATATGAAGTTTTATGTGTATTATAATGTAGAAAATCTTTGGAAATCAAATTAAAATATATTTTGGACGTTAATAGTGAGTTTTACGCTTGAATATTGTACAATTTTGACAAAAACGATTGCGATTCAATATTGAACATCCAATATGGTAGTTCAAAATGTGTTTCTATGAGTCCATGTTGGTATTTGGAGTTATCTAATAGAGTTTTAATGGCCAATACATAATGATGTCAATCTAAAAATATGTTTAGAACATTCAACGATAGATTATGCTTGTGAATTTCATTGTTCAACATTTGAAAACCCATTTGCTTGTTCAAAATATATTTTTGTGATTCTAAATTAGTATACTTCAATTTTTATGTGTATTATAGTGTAGAAAAACTTTTGAAATCAAATTAGAAGTACATTTTGGACGATAACGGTGAGTTTTACGCTTGAATATTGTACAATTTTGACAAAAACGATTGCGATTTGACATTGAACATCCAATATGGTAATTCAAAATGTGTTTCTGTAACTCCAAGTTGGTATTTAGAGTTGTCTAACTGAGTTTTAATGGTCAATACATAATGAAATCAATCTAAAAGTGCGTTTAGAACATCCAACGGTGGATTATAGTTGTGAATTTCTCAAATTATGACCTAAATTGTTCAACATTTACAATCCATATGCTTGTTCAAAATTTATTTTTGTAATTCTAAATTAGTATATATGGATTTTTATGTGTATTACATTATAGACAACTTATGAAAATTAATTTAAAAATATATTTTGGACGTTAACAGTGAGTTTTATGCTTGAATATTTTACAATTTTGACAAAAACGATTGCGATTCATCATTGAACATCCAATATGATCGTTCAAAATGTATTTCTGTGTGTCCATGTTGGTATTTAGAGTTTTCTAATAGAGTTTTAATGGACAGTACATAATGAAATCAATCTAAAAATGCGTTTACAACATCCTACGGTAGATTATACTTGTGCATTTCATTGTTCAACATTTGACAACCCATATGCTTGTTCAAAATATATTTTTGTGATTCTAAATTAGTATATATCAATTTTTATGTGTATTATAATTTAGAAAAACTTTGGAAATCAAATTAAAAATATATTTTGGACGATAACAGTGAGTTTTACGCTTGAATATTGTACAATTTTGACAAAAACGACTGCGATTCGACATTGAACATCCAATATGGTAATTCAAAATATGTTTCTGTAACTCCAAGTTGGTATTTAGAGTTGTCTAACTGAGGTTTGATGGTCAATACATAATGAAATCAATCTAAAAGTGCGTTTAGAACATCCAAAGGTGGATTATACTTGTGAATTTCTCAAACTATGACATAAATTGTTCAACATTTAACAATCCATATGCTTGTTCAAAATGTATTTTTGTGATTCTAAATTGGTATGTATGAAGTTTTATGTGTATTATAATGTAGAAAATCTTTGGAAATCAAATTAAAATATATTTTGGACGTTAATAGTGAGTTTTACGCTTGAATATTGTACAATTTTGACAAAAACGATTGCGATTCAATATTGAACATCCAATATGGTAGTTCAAAATGTGTTTCTATGAGTCCATGTTGGTATTTGGAGTTATCTAATAGAGTTTTAATGGCCAATACATAATGATGTCAATCTAAAAATATGTTTAGAACATTCAACGATAGATTATGCTTGTGAATTTCATTGTTCAACATTTGAAAACCCATTTGCTTGTTCAAAATATATTTTTGTGATTCTAAATTAGTATACTTCAATTTTTATGTGTATTATAGTGTAGAAAAACTTTTGAAATCAAATTAGAAGTACATTTTGGACGATAAAGGTGAGTTTAACGCTTGAATATTGTACAAATTTAGCAAAAACGATTACGATTCAACATTGAACATCAAACATAGTTATTCGAAATATGTTTCTATAACTCCAAGTTGGTAGAGTTTTTAATGGAGTTTTGATGTTCAATACATAATAAAATCAATCTAAAAATGATTTTAGAACATCCAACGGAGGATTATACTCGTTAATTTCTCAAACTATGACCTAAATTGTTCATCATTTAAAAACCCATATGCTTGTTCAAAATTTATTTGTTTAATTCTAAAGTAGTACATATGGATTTTTATGTGTATAGAAAAACTTTGGAAGTCAAATTAAGAATACATTTTGGACGTTAACAATAAGTTTAACGCTTGAATATAGTACAATTTTGACAAAAACGATTGCAATTCGAAATTGAACATCCAATATTGTAATTCAAAATGTGTTTCGGTAACTTAAGGTTGGTATTTAGAATTTTGATGGCCAATACATAATAAACTCAATCGAAAAATGTGTTTAGAACATCCAGCGGTGGATTATACTCGTGAATTTTTCAAACTGTGACCTAAATTGTTCAACATTTAACAACCCATATGCTTGTTCAAAGTGTATTTTGGCGTATCCAAAATAGTATATAGGGATTTTTATGAGTATTATGTAACATAAAAACTTTGGAAATTGAATTAAAAATACATTTTGGACGTTAACAATGTGTTTTACAGTTGAATATTGTACAATATTGACAAAAACAATTGTGATTCGACACTGAACATCCAATATGGTTATTAAAAATGTGTGTATGTAACTCCAAGTTGGTATTTAGAGTTTTCTAATAGAGTTTTTATGGTCAATACATAATAAAATCAATCTAAAAATACGTTTAGAACGTCCAAAGGTGGATTATACTTGTGAATTTCTCAAACTATGACCTAAATTGTTCAACATTTAACAATCTATATGCTTGTTCAAAATATATTTTTGTGATTCTAAATTAGTATATATCAATTTTTATGTGTATTATAATTTAGAAAAAATTTGGAAATCAAATTAAAAATATATTTTGGACGATAACGGTGAGTTTTACGCTTGAATATTGTACAATTTTGACAAAAACGATTGCGATTTGACATTGAACATCCAATATGGTAATTCAAAATGTGTTTCTGTAACTCCAAGTTGGTATTTAGAGTTGTCTAACTGAGTTTTAATGGTCAATACATAATGAAATCAATCTAAAAGTGCGTTTAGAACATCCAACGGTGGATTATACTTGTGAATTTCTCAAATTATGACCTAAATTGTTCAACATTTAAAATCCATATGCTTGTTCAAAATTTATTTTTGTAATTCTAAATTAGTATATATGGATTTTTATGTGTATTACATTATAGACAAATTATGAAAATTAATTTAAAAATATATTTTGGACGTTAACAGTGAGTTTTATGCTTGAATATTTTACAATTTTGACAAAAACGATTGCGATTCATCATTGAACATCCAATATGATCGTTCAAAATGTATTTCTGTGTGTCCATGTTGGTATTTAGAGTTTTCTAATAGAGTTTTAATGGACAGTACATAATGAAATCAATCTAAAAATGCGTTTACAACATCCTACGGTAGATTATACTTGTGCATTTCATTGTTCAACATTTGACAACCCATATGCTTGTTCAAAATATATTTTTGTGATTCTAAATTAGTATATATCAATTTTTATGTGTATTATAATTTAGAAAAACTTTGGAAATCAAATTAAAAATATATTTTGGACGATAACAGTGAGTTTTACGCTTGAATATTGTACAATTTTGACAAAAACGACTGCGATTCGACATTGAACATCCAATATGGTAATTCAAAATATGTTTCTGTAACTCCAAGTTGGTATTTAGAGTTGTCTAACTGAGGTTTGATGGTCAATACATAATGAAATCAATCTAAAAGTGCGTTTAGAACATCCAAAGGTGGATTATACTTGTGAATTTCTCAAACTATGACATAAATTGTTCAACATTTAACAATCCATATGCTTGTTCAAAATGTATTTTTGTGATTCTAAATTGGTATATATGAAGTTTTATGTGTATTATAATGTAGAAAATCTTTGGAAATCAAATTAAAATATATTTTGGACGTTAATAGTGAGTTTTACGCTTGAATATTGTACAATTTTGACAAAAACGATTGCGATTCAATATTGAACATCCAATATGGTAGTTCAAAATGTGTTTCTATGAGTCCATGTTGGTATTTGGAGTTATCTAATAGAGTTTTAATGGCCAATACATAATGATGTCAATCTAAAAATATGTTTAGAACATTCAACGATAGATTATGCTTGTGAATTTCATTGTTCAACATTTGAAAACCCATTTGCTTGTTCAAAATATATTTTTGTGATTCTAAATTAGTATACTTCAATTTTTATGTGTATTATAGTGTAGAAAAACTTTTGAAATCAAATTAGAAGTACATTTTGGACGATAACGGTGAGTTTTACGCTTGAATATTGTACAATTTTGACAAAAACGATTGCGATTTGACATTGAACATCCAATATGGTAATTCAAAATGTGTTTCTGTAACTCCAAGTTGGTATTTAGAGTTGTCTAACTGAGTTTTAATGGTCAATACATAATGAAATCAATCTAAAAGTGCGTTTAGAACATCCAACGGTGGATTATAGTTGTGAATTTCTCAAATTATGACCTAAATTGTTCAACATTTACAATCCATATGCTTGTTCAAAATTTATTTTTGTAATTCTAAATTAGTATATATGGATTTTTATGTGTATTACATTATAGACAACTTATGAAAATTAATTTAAAAATATATTTTGGACGTTAACAGTGAGTTTTATGCTTGAATATTTTACAATTTTGACAAAAACGATTGCGATTCATCATTGAACATCCAATATGATCGTTCAAAATGTATTTCTGTGTGTCCATGTTGGTATTTAGAGTTTTCTAATAGAGTTTTAATGGACAGTACATAATGAAATCAATCTAAAAATGCGTTTACAACATCCTACGGTAGATTATACTTGTGCATTTCATTGTTCAACATTTGACAACCCATATGCTTGTTCAAAATATATTTTTGTGATTCTAAATTAGTATATATCAATTTTTATGTGTATTATAATTTAGAAAAACTTTGGAAATCAAATTAAAAATATATTTTGGACGATAACAGTGAGTTTTACGCTTGAATATTGTACAATTTTGACAAAAACGACTGCGATTCGACATTGAACATCCAATATGGTAATTCAAAATATGTTTCTGTAACTCCAAGTTGGTATTTAGAGTTGTCTAACTGAGGTTTGATGGTCAATACATAATGAAATCAATCTAAAAGTGCGTTTAGAACATCCAAAGGTGGATTATACTTGTGAATTTCTCAAACTATGACATAAATTGTTCAACATTTAACAATCCATATGCTTGTTCAAAATGTATTTTTGTGATTCTAAATTGGTATGTATGAAGTTTTATGTGTATTATAATGTAGAAAATCTTTGGAAATCAAATTAAAATATATTTTGGACGTTAATAGTGAGTTTTACGCTTGAATATTGTACAATTTTGACAAAAACGATTGCGATTCAATATTGAACATCCAATATGGTAGTTCAAAATGTGTTTCTATGAGTCCATGTTGGTATTTGGAGTTATCTAATAGAGTTTTAATGGCCAATACATAATGATGTCAATCTAAAAATATGTTTAGAACATTCAACGATAGATTATGCTTGTGAATTTCATTGTTCAACATTTGAAAACCCATTTGCTTGTTCAAAATATATTTTTGTGATTCTAAATTAGTATACTTCAATTTTTATGTGTATTATAGTGTAGAAAAACTTTTGAAATCAAATTAGAAGTACATTTTGGACGATAAAGGTGAGTTTAACGCTTGAATATTGTACAAATTTAGCAAAAACGATTACGATTCAACATTGAACATCAAACATAGTTATTCGAAATATGTTTCTATAACTCCAAGTTGGTAGAGTTTTTAATGGAGTTTTGATGTTCAATACATAATAAAATCAATCTAAAAATGATTTTAGAACATCCAACGGAGGATTATACTCGTTAATTTCTCAAACTATGACCTAAATTGTTCATCATTTAAAAACCCATATGCTTGTTCAAAATTTATTTGTTTAATTCTAAAGTAGTACATATGGATTTTTATGTGTATAGAAAAACTTTGGAAGTCAAATTAAGAATACATTTTGGACGTTAACAATAAGTTTAACGCTTGAATATAGTACAATTTTGACAAAAACGATTGCAATTCGAAATTGAACATCCAATATTGTAATTCAAAATGTGTTTCGGTAACTTAAGGTTGGTATTTAGAATTTTGATGGCCAATACATAATAAACTCAATCGAAAAATGTGTTTAGAACATCCAGCGGTGGATTATACTCGTGAATTTTTCAAACTGTGACCTAAATTGTTCAACATTTAACAACCCATATGCTTGTTCAAAGTGTATTTTGGCGTATCCAAAATAGTATATAGGGATTTTTATGAGTATTATGTAACATAAAAACTTTGGAAATTGAATTAAAAATACATTTTGGACGTTAACAATGTGTTTTACAGTTGAATATTGTACAATATTGACAAAAACAATTGTGATTCGACACTGAACATCCAATATGGTTATTAAAAATGTGTGTATGTAACTCCAAGTTGGTATTTAGAGTTTTCTAATAGAGTTTTTATGGTCAATACATAATAAAATCAATCTAAAAATACGTTTAGAACGTCCAAAGGTGGATTATACTTGTGAATTTCTCAAACTATGACCTAAATTGTTCAACATTTAACAATCTATATGCTTGTTCAAAATATATTTTTGTGATTCTAAATTAGTATATATCAATTTTTATGTGTATTATAATTTAGAAAAAATTTGGAAATCAAATTAAAAATATATTTTGGACGATAACGGTGAGTTTTACGCTTGAATATTGTACAATTTTGACAAAAACGATTGCGATTTGACATTGAACATCCAATATGGTAATTCAAAATGTGTTTCTGTAACTCCAAGTTGGTATTTAGAGTTGTCTAACTGAGTTTTAATGGTCAATACATAATGAAATCAATCTAAAAGTGCGTTTAGAACATCCAACGGTGGATTATACTTGTGAATTTCTCAAATTATGACCTAAATTGTTCAACATTTAAAATCCATATGCTTGTTCAAAATTTATTTTTGTAATTCTAAATTAGTATATATGGATTTTTATGTGTATTACATTATAGACAAATTATGAAAATTAATTTAAAAATATATTTTGGACGTTAACAGTGAGTTTTATGCTTGAATATTTTACAATTTTGACAAAAACGATTGCGATTCATCATTGAACATCCAATATGATCGTTCAAAATGTATTTCTGTGTGTCCATGTTGGTATTTAGAGTTTTCTAATAGAGTTTTAATGGACAGTACATAATGAAATCAATCTAAAAATGCGTTTACAACATCCTACGGTAGATTATACTTGTGCATTTCATTGTTCAACATTTGACAACCCATATGCTTGTTCAAAATATATTTTTGTGATTCTAAATTAGTATATATCAATTTTTATGTGTATTATAATTTAGAAAAACTTTGGAAATCAAATTAAAAATATATTTTGGACGATAACAGTGAGTTTTACGCTTGAATATTGTACAATTTTGACAAAAACGACTGCGATTCGACATTGAACATCCAATATGGTAATTCAAAATATGTTTCTGTAACTCCAAGTTGGTATTTAGAGTTGTCTAACTGAGGTTTGATGGTCAATACATAATGAAATCAATCTAAAAGTGCGTTTAGAACATCCAAAGGTGGATTATACTTGTGAATTTCTCAAACTATGACATAAATTGTTCAACATTTAACAATCCATATGCTTGTTCAAAATGTATTTTTGTGATTCTAAATTGGTATGTATGAAGTTTTATGTGTATTATAATGTAGAAAATCTTTGGAAATCAAATTAAAATATATTTTGGACGTTAATAGTGAGTTTTACGCTTGAATATTGTACAATTTTGACAAAAACGATTGCGATTCAATATTGAACATCCAATATGGTAGTTCAAAATGTGTTTCTATGAGTCCATGTTGGTATTTGGAGTTATCTAATAGAGTTTTAATGGCCAATACATAATGATGTCAATCTAAAAATATGTTTAGAACATTCAACGATAGATTATGCTTGTGAATTTCATTGTTCAACATTTGAAAACCCATTTGCTTGTTCAAAATATATTTTTGTGATTCTAAATTAGTATACTTCAATTTTTATGTGTATTATAGTGTAGAAAAACTTTTGAAATCAAATTAGAAGTACATTTTGGACGATAAAGGTGAGTTTAACGCTTGAATATTGTACAAATTTAGCAAAAACGATTACGATTCAACATTGAACATCAAACATAGTTATTCGAAATATGTTTCTATAACTCCAAGTTGGTAGAGTTTTTAATGGAGTTTTGATGTTCAATACATAATAAAATCAATCTAAAAATGATTTTAGAACATCCAACGGAGGATTATACTCGTTAATTTCTCAAACTATGACCTAAATTGTTCATCATTTAAAAACCCATATGCTTGTTCAAAATTTATTTGTTTAATTCTAAAGTAGTACATATGGATTTTTATGTGTATAGAAAAACTTTGGAAGTCAAATTAAGAATACATTTTGGACGTTAACAATAAGTTTAACGCTTGAATATAGTACAATTTTGACAAAAACGATTGCAATTCGAAATTGAACATCCAATATTGTAATTCAAAATGTGTTTCGGTAACTTAAGGTTGGTATTTAGAATTTTGATGGCCAATACATAATAAACTCAATCGAAAAATGTGTTTAGAACATCCAGCGGTGGATTATACTCGTGAATTTTTCAAACTGTGACCTAAATTGTTCAACATTTAACAACCCATATGCTTGTTCAAAGTGTATTTTGGCGTATCCAAAATAGTATATAGGGATTTTTATGAGTATTATGTAACATAAAAACTTTGGAAATTGAATTAAAAATACATTTTGGACGTTAACAATGTGTTTTACAGTTGAATATTGTACAATATTGACAAAAACAATTGTGATTCGACACTGAACATCCAATATGGTTATTAAAAATGTGTGTATGTAACTCCAAGTTGGTATTTAGAGTTTTCTAATAGAGTTTTTATGGTCAATACATAATAAAATCAATCTAAAAATACGTTTAGAACATCCAAAGGTGGATTATACTTGTGAATTTCTCAAACTATGACCTAAATTGTTCAACATTTAACAATCTATATGCTTGTTCAAAATATATTTTTGTGATTCTAAATTAGTATATATCAATTTTTATGTGTATTATAATTTAGAAAAAATTTGGAAATCAAATTAAAAATATATTTTGGACGATAACGGTGAGTTTTACGCTTGAATATTGTACAATTTTGACAAAAACGATTGCGATTTGACATTGAACATCCAATATGGTAATTCAAAATGTGTTTCTGTAACTCCAAGTTGGTATTTAGAGTTGTCTAACTGAGTTTTAATGGTCAATACATAATGAAATCAATCTAAAAGTGCGTTTAGAACATCCAACGGTGGATTATACTTGTGAATTTCTCAAATTATGACCTAAATTGTTCAACATTTAAAATCCATATGCTTGTTCAAAATTTATTTTTGTAATTCTAAATTAGTATATATGGATTTTTATGTGTATTACATTATAGACAAATTATGAAAATTAATTTAAAAATATATTTTGGACGTTAACAGTGAGTTTTATGCTTGAATATTTTACAATTTTGACAAAAACGATTGCGATTCATCATTGAACATCCAATATGATCGTTCAAAATGTATTTCTGTGTGTCCATGTTGGTATTTAGAGTTTTCTAATAGAGTTTTAATGGACAGTACATAATGAAATCAATCTAAAAATGCGTTTACAACATCCTACGGTAGATTATACTTGTGCATTTCATTGTTCAACATTTGACAACCCATATGCTTGTTCAAAATATATTTTTGTGATTCTAAATTAGTATATATCAATTTTTATGTGTATTATAATTTAGAAAAACTTTGGAAATCAAATTAAAAATATATTTTGGACGATAACAGTGAGTTTTACGCTTGAATATTGTACAATTTTGACAAAAACGACTGCGATTCGACATTGAACATCCAATATGGTAATTCAAAATATGTTTCTGTAACTCCAAGTTGGTATTTAGAGTTGTCTAACTGAGGTTTGATGGTCAATACATAATGAAATCAATCTAAAAGTGCGTTTAGAACATCCAAAGGTGGATTATACTTGTGAATTTCTCAAACTATGACATAAATTGTTCAACATTTAACAATCCATATGCTTGTTCAAAATGTATTTTTGTGATTCTAAATTGGTATGTATGAAGTTTTATGTGTATTATAATGTAGAAAATCTTTGGAAATCAAATTAAAATATATTTTGGACGTTAATAGTGAGTTTTACGCTTGAATATTGTACAATTTTGACAAAAACGATTGCGATTCAATATTGAACATCCAATATGGTAGTTCAAAATGTGTTTCTATGAGTCCATGTTGGTATTTGGAGTTATCTAATAGAGTTTTAATGGCCAATACATAATGATGTCAATCTAAAAATATGTTTAGAACATTCAACGATAGATTATGCTTGTGAATTTCATTGTTCAACATTTGAAAACCCATTTGCTTGTTCAAAATATATTTTTGTGATTCTAAATTAGTATACTTCAATTTTTATGTGTATTATAGTGTAGAAAAACTTTTGAAATCAAATTAGAAGTACATTTTGGACGATAAAGGTGAGTTTAACGCTTGAATATTGTACAAATTTAGCAAAAACGATTACGATTCAACATTGAACATCAAACATAGTTATTCGAAATATGTTTCTATAACTCCAAGTTGGTAGAGTTTTTAATGGAGTTTTGATGTTCAATACATAATAAAATCAATCTAAAAATGATTTTAGAACATCCAACGGAGGATTATACTCGTTAATTTCTCAAACTATGACCTAAATTGTTCATCATTTAAAAACCCATATGCTTGTTCAAAATTTATTTGTTTAATTCTAAAGTAGTACATATGGATTTTTATGTGTATAGAAAAACTTTGGAAGTCAAATTAAGAATACATTTTGGACGTTAACAATAAGTTTAACGCTTGAATATAGTACAATTTTGACAAAAACGATTGCAATTCGAAATTGAACATCCAATATTGTAATTCAAAATGTGTTTCGGTAACTTAAGGTTGGTATTTAGAATTTTGATGGCCAATACATAATAAACTCAATCGAAAAATGTGTTTAGAACATCCAGCGGTGGATTATACTCGTGAATTTTTCAAACTGTGACCTAAATTGTTCAACATTTAACAACCCATATGCTTGTTCAAAGTGTATTTTGGCGTATCCAAAATAGTATATAGGGATTTTTATGAGTATTATGTAACATAAAAACTTTGGAAATTGAATTAAAAATACATTTTGGACGTTAACAATGTGTTTTACAGTTGAATATTGTACAATATTGACAAAAACAATTGTGATTCGACACTGAACATCCAATATGGTTATTAAAAATGTGTGTATGTAACTCCAAGTTGGTATTTAGAGTTTTCTAATAGAGTTTTTATGGTCAATACATAATAAAATCAATCTAAAAATACGTTTAGAACATCCAAAGGTGGATTATACTTGTGAATTTCTCAAACTATGACCTAAATTGTTCAACATTTAACAATCTATATGCTTGTTCAAAATATATTTTTGTGATTCTAAATTAGTATATATCAATTTTTATGTGTATTATAATTTAGAAAAAATTTGGAAATCAAATTAAAAATATATTTTGGACGATAACGGTGAGTTTTACGCTTGAATATTGTACAATTTTGACAAAAACGATTGCGATTTGACATTGAACATCCAATATGGTAATTCAAAATGTGTTTCTGTAACTCCAAGTTGGTATTTAGAGTTGTCTAACTGAGTTTTAATGGTCAATACATAATGAAATCAATCTAAAAGTGCGTTTAGAACATCCAACGGTGGATTATACTTGTGAATTTCTCAAATTATGACCTAAATTGTTCAACATTTAAAATCCATATGCTTGTTCAAAATTTATTTTTGTAATTCTAAATTAGTATATATGGATTTTTATGTGTATTACATTATAGACAAATTATGAAAATTAATTTAAAAATATATTTTGGACGTTAACAGTGAGTTTTATGCTTGAATATTTTACAATTTTGACAAAAACGATTGCGATTCATCATTGAACATCCAATATGATCGTTCAAAATGTATTTCTGTGTGTCCATGTTGGTATTTAGAGTTTTCTAATAGAGTTTTAATGGACAGTACATAATGAAATCAATCTAAAAATGCGTTTACAACATCCTACGGTAGATTATACTTGTGCATTTCATTGTTCAACATTTGACAACCCATATGCTTGTTCAAAATATATTTTTGTGATTCTAAATTAGTATATATCAATTTTTATGTGTATTATAATTTAGAAAAACTTTGGAAATCAAATTAAAAATATATTTTGGACGATAACAGTGAGTTTTACGCTTGAATATTGTACAATTTTGACAAAAACGACTGCGATTCGACATTGAACATCCAATATGGTAATTCAAAATATGTTTCTGTAACTCCAAGTTGGTATTTAGAGTTGTCTAACTGAGGTTTGATGGTCAATACATAATGAAATCAATCTAAAAGTGCGTTTAGAACATCCAAAGGTGGATTATACTTGTGAATTTCTCAAACTATGACATAAATTGTTCAACATTTAACAATCCATATGCTTGTTCAAAATGTATTTTTGTGATTCTAAATTGGTATGTATGAAGTTTTATGTGTATTATAATGTAGAAAATCTTTGGAAATCAAATTAAAATATATTTTGGACGTTAATAGTGAGTTTTACGCTTGAATATTGTACAATTTTGACAAAAACGATTGCGATTCAATATTGAACATCCAATATGGTAGTTCAAAATGTGTTTCTATGAGTCCATGTTGGTATTTGGAGTTATCTAATAGAGTTTTAATGGCCAATACATAATGATGTCAATCTAAAAATATGTTTAGAACATTCAACGATAGATTATGCTTGTGAATTTCATTGTTCAACATTTGAAAACCCATTTGCTTGTTCAAAATATATTTTTGTGATTCTAAATTAGTATACTTCAATTTTTATGTGTATTATAGTGTAGAAAAACTTTTGAAATCAAATTAGAAGTACATTTTGGACGATAAAGGTGAGTTTAACGCTTGAATATTGTACAAATTTAGCAAAAACGATTACGATTCAACATTGAACATCAAACATAGTTATTCGAAATATGTTTCTATAACTCCAAGTTGGTAGAGTTTTTAATGGAGTTTTGATGTTCAATACATAATAAAATCAATCTAAAAATGATTTTAGAACATCCAACGGAGGATTATACTCGTTAATTTCTCAAACTATGACCTAAATTGTTCATCATTTAAAAACCCATATGCTTGTTCAAAATTTATTTGTTTAATTCTAAAGTAGTACATATGGATTTTTATGTGTATAGAAAAACTTTGGAAGTCAAATTAAGAATACATTTTGGACGTTAACAATAAGTTTAACGCTTGAATATAGTACAATTTTGACAAAAACGATTGCAATTCGAAATTGAACATCCAATATTGTAATTCAAAATGTGTTTCGGTAACTTAAGGTTGGTATTTAGAATTTTGATGGCCAATACATAATAAACTCAATCGAAAAATGTGTTTAGAACATCCAGCGGTGGATTATACTCGTGAATTTTTCAAACTGTGACCTAAATTGTTCAACATTTAACAACCCATATGCTTGTTCAAAGTGTATTTTGGCGTATCCAAAATAGTATATAGGGATTTTTATGAGTATTATGTAACATAAAAACTTTGGAAATTGAATTAAAAATACATTTTGGACGTTAACAATGTGTTTTACAGTTGAATATTGTACAATATTGACAAAAACAATTGTGATTCGACACTGAACATCCAATATGGTTATTAAAAATGTGTGTATGTAACTCCAAGTTGGTATTTAGAGTTTTCTAATAGAGTTTTTATGGTCAATACATAATAAAATCAATCTAAAAATACGTTTAGAACATCCAAAGGTGGATTATACTTGTGAATTTCTCAAACTATGACCTAAATTGTTCAACATTTAACAATCTATATGCTTGTTCAAAATATATTTTTGTGATTCTAAATTAGTATATATCAATTTTTATGTGTATTATAATTTAGAAAAAATTTGGAAATCAAATTAAAAATATATTTTGGACGATAACGGTGAGTTTTACGCTTGAATATTGTACAATTTTGACAAAAACGATTGCGATTTGACATTGAACATCCAATATGGTAATTCAAAATGTGTTTCTGTAACTCCAAGTTGGTATTTAGAGTTGTCTAACTGAGTTTTAATGGTCAATACATAATGAAATCAATCTAAAAGTGCGTTTAGAACATCCAACGGTGGATTATACTTGTGAATTTCTCAAATTATGACCTAAATTGTTCAACATTTAAAATCCATATGCTTGTTCAAAATTTATTTTTGTAATTCTAAATTAGTATATATGGATTTTTATGTGTATTACATTATAGACAAATTATGAAAATTAATTTAAAAATATATTTTGGACGTTAACAGTGAGTTTTATGCTTGAATATTTTACAATTTTGACAAAAACGATTGCGATTCATCATTGAACATCCAATATGATCGTTCAAAATGTATTTCTGTGTGTCCATGTTGGTATTTAGAGTTTTCTAATAGAGTTTTAATGGACAGTACATAATGAAATCAATCTAAAAATGCGTTTACAACATCCTACGGTAGATTATACTTGTGCATTTCATTGTTCAACATTTGACAACCCATATGCTTGTTCAAAATATATTTTTGTGATTCTAAATTAGTATATATCAATTTTTATGTGTATTATAATTTAGAAAAACTTTGGAAATCAAATTAAAAATATATTTTGGACGATAACAGTGAGTTTTACGCTTGAATATTGTACAATTTTGACAAAAACGACTGCGATTCGACATTGAACATCCAATATGGTAATTCAAAATATGTTTCTGTAACTCCAAGTTGGTATTTAGAGTTGTCTAACTGAGGTTTGATGGTCAATACATAATGAAATCAATCTAAAAGTGCGTTTAGAACATCCAAAGGTGGATTATACTTGTGAATTTCTCAAACTATGACATAAATTGTTCAACATTTAACAATCCATATGCTTGTTCAAAATGTATTTTTGTGATTCTAAATTGGTATGTATGAAGTTTTATGTGTATTATAATGTAGAAAATCTTTGGAAATCAAATTAAAATATATTTTGGACGTTAATAGTGAGTTTTACGCTTGAATATTGTACAATTTTGACAAAAACGATTGCGATTCAATATTGAACATCCAATATGGTAGTTCAAAATGTGTTTCTATGAGTCCATGTTGGTATTTGGAGTTATCTAATAGAGTTTTAATGGCCAATACATAATGATGTCAATCTAAAAATATGTTTAGAACATTCAACGATAGATTATGCTTGTGAATTTCATTGTTCAACATTTGAAAACCCATTTGCTTGTTCAAAATATATTTTTGTGATTCTAAATTAGTATACTTCAATTTTTATGTGTATTATAGTGTAGAAAAACTTTTGAAATCAAATTAGAAGTACATTTTGGACGATAAAGGTGAGTTTAACGCTTGAATATTGTACAAATTTAGCAAAAACGATTACGATTCAACATTGAACATCAAACATAGTTATTCGAAATATGTTTCTATAACTCCAAGTTGGTAGAGTTTTTAATGGAGTTTTGATGTTCAATACATAATAAAATCAATCTAAAAATGATTTTAGAACATCCAACGGAGGATTATACTCGTTAATTTCTCAAACTATGACCTAAATTGTTCATCATTTAAAAACCCATATGCTTGTTCAAAATTTATTTGTTTAATTCTAAAGTAGTACATATGGATTTTTATGTGTATAGAAAAACTTTGGAAGTCAAATTAAGAATACATTTTGGACGTTAACAATAAGTTTAACGCTTGAATATAGTACAATTTTGACAAAAACGATTGCAATTCGAAATTGAACATCCAATATTGTAATTCAAAATGTGTTTCGGTAACTTAAGGTTGGTATTTAGAATTTTGATGGCCAATACATAATAAACTCAATCGAAAAATGTGTTTAGAACATCCAGCGGTGGATTATACTCGTGAATTTTTCAAACTGTGACCTAAATTGTTCAACATTTAACAACCCATATGCTTGTTCAAAGTGTATTTTGGCGTATCCAAAATAGTATATAGGGATTTTTATGAGTATTATGTAACATAAAAACTTTGGAAATTGAATTAAAAATACATTTTGGACGTTAACAATGTGTTTTACAGTTGAATATTGTACAATATTGACAAAAACAATTGTGATTCGACACTGAACATCCAATATGGTTATTAAAAATGTGTGTATGTAACTCCAAGTTGGTATTTAGAGTTTTCTAATAGAGTTTTTATGGTCAATACATAATAAAATCAATCTAAAAATACGTTTAGAACATCCAAAGGTGGATTATACTTGTGAATTTCTCAAACTATGACCTAAATTGTTCAACATTTAACAATCTATATGCTTGTTCAAAATATATTTTTGTGATTCTAAATTAGTATATATCAATTTTTATGTGTATTATAATTTAGAAAAAATTTGGAAATCAAATTAAAAATATATTTTGGACGATAACGGTGAGTTTTACGCTTGAATATTGTACAATTTTGACAAAAACGATTGCGATTTGACATTGAACATCCAATATGGTAATTCAAAATGTGTTTCTGTAACTCCAAGTTGGTATTTAGAGTTGTCTAACTGAGTTTTAATGGTCAATACATAATGAAATCAATCTAAAAGTGCGTTTAGAACATCCAACGGTGGATTATACTTGTGAATTTCTCAAATTATGACCTAAATTGTTCAACATTTAAAATCCATATGCTTGTTCAAAATTTATTTTTGTAATTCTAAATTAGTATATATGGATTTTTATGTGTATTACATTATAGACAAATTATGAAAATTAATTTAAAAATATATTTTGGACGTTAACAGTGAGTTTTATGCTTGAATATTTTACAATTTTGACAAAAACGATTGCGATTCATCATTGAACATCCAATATGATCGTTCAAAATGTATTTCTGTGTGTCCATGTTGGTATTTAGAGTTTTCTAATAGAGTTTTAATGGACAGTACATAATGAAATCAATCTAAAAATGCGTTTACAACATCCTACGGTAGATTATACTTGTGCATTTCATTGTTCAACATTTGACAACCCATATGCTTGTTCAAAATATATTTTTGTGATTCTAAATTAGTATATATCAATTTTTATGTGTATTATAATTTAGAAAAACTTTGGAAATCAAATTAAAAATATATTTTGGACGATAACAGTGAGTTTTACGCTTGAATATTGTACAATTTTGACAAAAACGACTGCGATTCGACATTGAACATCCAATATGGTAATTCAAAATATGTTTCTGTAACTCCAAGTTGGTATTTAGAGTTGTCTAACTGAGGTTTGATGGTCAATACATAATGAAATCAATCTAAAAGTGCGTTTAGAACATCCAAAGGTGGATTATACTTGTGAATTTCTCAAACTATGACATAAATTGTTCAACATTTAACAATCCATATGCTTGTTCAAAATGTATTTTTGTGATTCTAAATTGGTATGTATGAAGTTTTATGTGTATTATAATGTAGAAAATCTTTGGAAATCAAATTAAAATATATTTTGGACGTTAATAGTGAGTTTTACGCTTGAATATTGTACAATTTTGACAAAAACGATTGCGATTCAATATTGAACATCCAATATGGTAGTTCAAAATGTGTTTCTATGAGTCCATGTTGGTATTTGGAGTTATCTAATAGAGTTTTAATGGCCAATACATAATGATGTCAATCTAAAAATATGTTTAGAACATTCAACGATAGATTATGCTTGTGAATTTCATTGTTCAACATTTGAAAACCCATTTGCTTGTTCAAAATATATTTTTGTGATTCTAAATTAGTATACTTCAATTTTTATGTGTATTATAGTGTAGAAAAACTTTTGAAATCAAATTAGAAGTACATTTTGGACGATAAAGGTGAGTTTAACGCTTGAATATTGTACAAATTTAGCAAAAACGATTACGATTCAACATTGAACATCAAACATAGTTATTCGAAATATGTTTCTATAACTCCAAGTTGGTAGAGTTTTTAATGGAGTTTTGATGTTCAATACATAATAAAATCAATCTAAAAATGATTTTAGAACATCCAACGGAGGATTATACTCGTTAATTTCTCAAACTATGACCTAAATTGTTCATCATTTAAAAACCCATATGCTTGTTCAAAATTTATTTGTTTAATTCTAAAGTAGTACATATGGATTTTTATGTGTATAGAAAAACTTTGGAAGTCAAATTAAGAATACATTTTGGACGTTAACAATAAGTTTAACGCTTGAATATAGTACAATTTTGACAAAAACGATTGCAATTCGAAATTGAACATCCAATATTGTAATTCAAAATGTGTTTCGGTAACTTAAGGTTGGTATTTAGAATTTTGATGGCCAATACATAATAAACTCAATCGAAAAATGTGTTTAGAACATCCAGCGGTGGATTATACTCGTGAATTTTTCAAACTGTGACCTAAATTGTTCAACATTTAACAACCCATATGCTTGTTCAAAGTGTATTTTGGCGTATCCAAAATAGTATATAGGGATTTTTATGAGTATTATGTAACATAAAAACTTTGGAAATTGAATTAAAAATACATTTTGGACGTTAACAATGTGTTTTACAGTTGAATATTGTACAATATTGACAAAAACAATTGTGATTCGACACTGAACATCCAATATGGTTATTAAAAATGTGTGTATGTAACTCCAAGTTGGTATTTAGAGTTTTCTAATAGAGTTTTTATGGTCAATACATAATCAAATCAATCTAAAAATACGTTTAGAACATCCAAAGGTGGATTATACTTGTGAATTTCTCAAACTATGACCTAAATTGTTCAACATTTAACAATCTATATGCTTGTTCAAAATATATTTTTGTGATTCTAAATTAGTATATATCAATTTTTATGTGTATTATAATTTAGAAAAAATTTGGAAATCAAATTAAAAATATATTTTGGACGATAACGGTGAGTTTTACGCTTGAATATTGTACAATTTTGACAAAAACGATTGTGATTTGACATTGAACATCCAATATGGTAATTCAAAATGTGTTTCTGTAACTCCAAGTTGGTATTTAGAGTTGTCTAACTGAGTTTTAATGGTCAATACATAATGAAATCAATCTAAAAGTGCGTTTAGAACATCCAACGGTGGATTATACTTGTCAATTTCTCAAATTATGACCTAAATTGTTCAACATTTAACAATCCATATGCTTGTTCAAAATGTATTTTTGTGATTCTAAATTGGTATATATGAAGTTTTATGTGTATTATAATGTAGAAAATCTTTGGAAATCAAATTAAAATATATTTTGGACGTTAATAGTGAGTTTTACGCTTGAATATTGTACAATTTTGACAAAAACGATTGCGATTCAATATTGAACATCCAATATGGTAGTTCAAAATGTGTTTCTATGAGTCCATGTTGGTATTTGGAGTTATCTAATAGAGTTTTAATGGCCAATACATAATGATGTCAATCTAAAAATATGTTTAGAACATCCAACGGTGGATTATACTTGTGAATTTCTCAAATTATGACCTAAATTGTTCAACATTTAAAATCCATATGCTTGTTCAAAATTTATTTTTGTAATTCTAAATTAGTATATATGGATTTTTATGTGTATTACATTATAGACAAATTATGAAAATTAATTTAAAAATATATTTTGGACGTTAACAGTGAGTTTTATGCTTGAATATTTTACAATTTTGACAAAAACGATTGCGATTCATCATTGAACATCCAATATGATCGTTCAAAATGTATTTCTGTGTGTCCATGTTGGTATTTAGAGTTTTCTAATAGAGTTTTAATGGACAGTACATAATGAAATCAATCTAAAAATGCGTTTACAACATCCTACGGTAGATTATACTTGTGCATTTCATTGTTCAACATTTGACAACCCATATGCTTGTTCAAAATATATTTTTGTGATTCTAAATTAGTATATATCAATTTTTATGTGTATTATAATTTAGAAAAACTTTGGAAATCAAATTAAAAATATATTTTGGACGATAACAGTGAGTTTTACGCTTGAATATTGTACAATTTTGACAAAAACGACTGCGATTCGACATTGAACATCCAATATGGTAATTCAAAATATGTTTCTGTAACTCCAAGTTGGTATTTAGAGTTGTCTAACTGAGGTTTGATGGTCAATACATAATGAAATCAATCTAAAAGTGCGTTTAGAACATCCAAAGGTGGATTATACTTGTGAATTTCTCAAACTATGACATAAATTGTTCAACATTTAACAATCCATATGCTTGTTCAAAATGTATTTTTGTGATTCTAAATTGGTATGTATGAAGTTTTATGTGTATTATAATGTAGAAAATCTTTGGAAATCAAATTAAAATATATTTTGGACGTTAATAGTGAGTTTTACGCTTGAATATTGTACAATTTTGACAAAAACGATTGCGATTCAATATTGAACATCCAATATGGTAGTTCAAAATGTGTTTCTATGAGTCCATGTTGGTATTTGGAGTTATCTAATAGAGTTTTAATGGCCAATACATAATGATGTCAATCTAAAAATATGTTTAGAACATTCAACGATAGATTATGCTTGTGAATTTCATTGTTCAACATTTGAAAACCCATTTGCTTGTTCAAAATATATTTTTGTGATTCTAAATTAGTATACTTCAATTTTTATGTGTATTATAGTGTAGAAAAACTTTTGAAATCAAATTAGAAGTACATTTTGGACGATAAAGGTGAGTTTAACGCTTGAATATTGTACAAATTTAGCAAAAACGATTACGATTCAACATTGAACATCAAACATAGTTATTCGAAATATGTTTCTATAACTCCAAGTTGGTAGAGTTTTTAATGGAGTTTTGATGTTCAATACATAATAAAATCAATCTAAAAATGATTTTAGAACATCCAACGGAGGATTATACTCGTTAATTTCTCAAACTATGACCTAAATTGTTCATCATTTAAAAACCCATATGCTTGTTCAAAATTTATTTGTTTAATTCTAAAGTAGTACATATGGATTTTTATGTGTATAGAAAAACTTTGGAAGTCAAATTAAGAATACATTTTGGACGTTAACAATAAGTTTAACGCTTGAATATAGTACAATTTTGACAAAAACGATTGCAATTCGAAATTGAACATCCAATATTGTAATTCAAAATGTGTTTCGGTAACTTAAGGTTGGTATTTAGAATTTTGATGGCCAATACATAATAAACTCAATCGAAAAATGTGTTTAGAACATCCAGCGGTGGATTATACTCGTGAATTTTTCAAACTGTGACCTAAATTGTTCAACATTTAACAACCCATATGCTTGTTCAAAGTGTATTTTGGCGTATCCAAAATAGTATATAGGGATTTTTATGAGTATTATGTAACATAAAAACTTTGGAAATTGAATTAAAAATACATTTTGGACGTTAACAATGTGTTTTACAGTTGAATATTGTACAATATTGACAAAAACAATTGTGATTCGACACTGAACATCCAATATGGTTATTAAAAATGTGTGTATGTAACTCCAAGTTGGTATTTAGAGTTTTCTAATAGAGTTTTTATGGTCAATACATAATAAAATCAATCTAAAAATACGTTTAGAACATCCAAAGGTGGATTATACTTGTGAATTTCTCAAACTATGACCTAAATTGTTCAACATTTAACAATCTATATGCTTGTTCAAAATATATTTTTGTGATTCTAAATTAGTATATATCAATTTTTATGTGTATTATAATTTAGAAAAAATTTGGAAATCAAATTAAAAATATATTTTGGACGATAACGGTGAGTTTTACGCTTGAATATTGTACAATTTTGACAAAAACGATTGCGATTTGACATTGAACATCCAATATGGTAATTCAAAATGTGTTTCTGTAACTCCAAGTTGGTATTTAGAGTTGTCTAACTGAGTTTTAATGGTCAATACATAATGAAATCAATCTAAAAGTGCGTTTAGAACATCCAACGGTGGATTATACTTGTCAATTTCTCAAATTATGACCTAAATTGTTCAACATTTAACAATCCATATGCTTGTTCAAAATGTATTTTTGTGATTCTAAATTGGTATATATGAAGTTTTATGTGTATTATAATGTAGAAAATCTTTGGAAATCAAATTAAAATATATTTTGGACGTTAATAGTGAGTTTTACGCTTGAATATTGTACAATTTTGACAAAAACGATTGCGATTCAATATTGAACATCCAATATGGTAGTTCAAAATGTGTTTCTATGAGTCCATGTTGGTATTTGGAGTTATCTAATAGAGTTTTAATGGCCAATACATAATGATGTCAATCTAAAAATATGTTTAGAACATCCAACGGTGGATTATACTTGTGAATTTCTCAAATTATGACCTAAATTGTTCAACATTTAAAATCCATATGCTTGTTCAAAATTTATTTTTGTAATTCTAAATTAGTATATATGGATTTTTATGTGTATTACATTATAGACAAATTATGAAAATTAATTTAAAAATATATTTTGGACGTTAACAGTGAGTTTTATGCTTGAATATTTTACAATTTTGACAAAAACGATTGCGATTCATCATTGAACATCCAATATGATCGTTCAAAATGTATTTCTGTGTGTCCATGTTGGTATTTAGAGTTTTCTAATAGAGTTTTAATGGACAGTACATAATGAAATCAATCTAAAAATGCGTTTACAACATCCTACGGTAGATTATACTTGTGCATTTCATTGTTCAACATTTGACAACCCATATGCTTGTTCAAAATATATTTTTATGATTCTAAATTAGTATATATCAATTTTTATGTGTATTATAATTTAGAAAAACTTTGGAAATCAAATTAAAAATATATTTTGGACGATAACAGTGAGTTTTACGCTTGAATATTGTACAATTTTGACAAAAACGACTGCGATTCGACATTGAACATCCAATATGGTAATTCAAAATATGTTTCTGTAACTCCAAGTTGGTATTTAGAGTTGTCTAACTAAGGTTTGATGGTCAATACATAATGAAATCAATCTAAAAGTGCGTTTAGAACATCCAACGGTGGATTATACTTGTGAATTTCTCAAACTATGACATAAATTGTTCAACATTTAACAATCCATATGCTTGTTCAAAATGTATTTTTGTGAT
Organism: Forsythia viridissima; assembly: GCA_030279155.1. Lineage (NCBI taxonomy): Eukaryota > Viridiplantae > Streptophyta > Magnoliopsida > Lamiales > Oleaceae > Forsythia > Forsythia viridissima. Next base: position 18,878,258 of record CM059038.1, read on the forward strand.
TCTAAATTGGTATATATGAAGTTTTATGTGTATTATAATGTAGAAAAACTTTGGAAATCAAATTAAAATATATTTTGGACGTTAATAGTGAGTTTTTCGCTTGAATATTGTACAATTTTGACAAAAACGATTGCGATTCAATATTGAACATCCAATATGGTAGTTCAAAATGTGTTTCTATGAGTCCATGTTGGTATTTGGAGTTATCTAATAGAGTTTTAATGGCCAATACATAATGATATCAATCTAAAAATATGTTTAGAACATCCAACGATAGATGATGCTTGTGAATTTCATTGTTCAACATTTGAAAACCCATTTGCTTGTTCAAAATATATTTTTGTGATTCTAAATTAGTATACATCAATTTTTATGTGTATTATAATGTAGAAAAACTTTTGAAATCAAATTAGAAGTACATTTTGGACGATAAAGGTGAGTTTAACGCTTGAATATTGTACAAATTTAGCAAAAACGATTACGATTCAACATTGAACATCAAACATAGTTATTCAAAATGTGTTTCTATAACTCCAAGTTGGTAGAGTTTTTAATGGAGTTTTGATGTTCAATACATAATAAAATCAATCTAAAAATGATTTTAGAACATCCAACGGAGGATTATACTCGTTAATTTCTCAAACTATGACCTAAATTGTTCATCATTTAAAAACCCATATGCTTGTTCAAAATTTATTTGTTTAATTCTAAAGTAGTACATATGGATTTTTATGTGTATAGAAAAACTTTGGAAGTCAAATTAAGAATACATTTTGGACGTTAACAATAAGTTTAACGCTTGAATATAGTACAATTTTGACAAAAACGATTGCAATTCGAAATTGAACATCCAATATTGTAATTCAAAATGTGTTTCGGTAACTTAAGGTTGGTATTTAGAATTTTGATGGCCAATACATAATAAACTCAATCGAAAAATGTGTTTAGAACATCCAACGGTGGATTATACTCGTGAATTTTTCAAACTGTGACCTAAATTGTTCAACATTTAACAACCCATATTCTTGTTCAAAGTGTATTTTGGCATATCCAAAATAGTATATAGGGATTTTTATGAGTATTATGTAACATAAAAACTTTGGAAATTGAATTAAAAATACATTTTGGACGTTAACAATGTGTTTTAAAGTTGAATATTGTACAATATTGACAAAACCAATTGTGATTCGACACTGAACATCCAATATGGTTATTAAAAATGTGTGTATGTAACTCCAAGTTGGTATTTAGAGTTTTCTAATAGAGTTTTTATGGTCAATACATAATAAAATCAATCTAAAAATACGTTTAGAACATCCAAAGTTGGATTATACTTGTGAATTACTCAAACTATGACCTAAATTGTTCAACATTTAACAATCTATATACTTGTTCAAAATATATTTTTGTGATTCTAAATTAGTATATATCAATTTTTATGTGTATTATAATTTAGAAAAAATTTGGAAATCAAATTAAAAATATATTTTGGACGATAACGGTGAGTTTTACGCTTGAATATTGTACAATTTTGACCAAAACGATTGCGATTTGACATTGAACATCCAATATGGTAATTCAAAATGTGTTTCTGTAACTCCAAGTTGGTATTTAGAGTTGTCTAACTGAGTTTTAATGGTCAATATATAATGAAATCAATCTAAAAGTGCGTTTAGAACATCCAACGGTGGATTATACTTGTGAATTTCTCAAACTATGACCTAAATTGTTCAACATTTAACAATCCATATGCTTGTTCAAAATATATTTTTGTGATTCTAAATTAGTATATGTGGAGTTTTATGTGTATTATAATGTAGAAAAACTTTGGAAATCAAATTAAAATTTATTTTGGACGTTAATAGTGAGTTTTACGCTTAAATATTGTGCAATTTTGACAAAAACGATTGCGATTCAACATTGAACATCCAATATGGTCGTTCAAATGTGTTTCTGTGAGTCCATGTTGGTATTTGGAGTTATCTAATAGAGTTTTAATGGCCAATACATAATAAAATCAATCTAAAAATGCGTTTAGAACATCAACCAATAGATTATACTTGTGAATTTCATTGGTCAACATTTACAACCCATATGCTTGTTCAAAATATATTTTTGTCAAACTAAATAAGTATATATCAATTTTTATGTGTATTATAATGTAGAAAAACTTTTGAAATCAAATTAAAAATATAGTTTGGACGTTAACAGTGAGTTTTACACTTGAATATTGTACAATTTTGACAAGAACGATTGCGATTCAACATTGAACATCCAATATGGTAATTCAAAATGTGTTTATGTAACTCCAAGTTGGTATTTAGAGTTTTCTAATAGAGTTTTGATGGTCAAGACATAATGGAATCAATCAAAAAAAAAAATGTTTAGAACATCCAACAGTAGATTTTACTAGTGAATTTCATTGTTCAACATTTCACAACCCATAGGCTTGTTCAAAATATATTTTTGTGATTCTAAATTAGTATATATCAATTTTTATGTGTATTATAATGTAGAAAAATATTGGAAATCAAATTAAAAATACTATTTGGACGTTAACAGTAAGTTTTACGCTGGAATATTGTACAATTTTGACTAAAAAGATTGTGATTCAAAATTGAACATACAATATGGTAATTCAAAATGTGTTTCTCTATCTCCAAGTTGTTATTTAGAGTTTTCTAATAGAGTTTTGGTGGTCAATATATAATGAAATCAATATAAAATGCATTTAGAACATCTAACAGTGGATTATACTCGTGAATTTTTCAAACTATGACCTAAGTTGTTCAACATTTAACAACCCATATGCTTGTTCAAAATGTATTGTGGCGATACCAAAATAGTATATATTAATTTTTATGAGTATTATGATGCATAATAACTTTGGAAATCGAATTAAAAATACATTTTAGACGTTAACATTGAGTTTTACGATTGAACATTGTACAATATTGACAAAAACGATTGCGATTCGATATTGAACATCCAATATAGTTATTCAAAATGTGTTTATGTAACTCCAAGTTGGTATTTTGAATTTTCTAATTGAATTTTTATGGTCAATACATAATGAAATAATCAATCTAAAATGTGTTTAGAAATTGTAACGGTGGATTATACTTTTGAATTTCACAAACTGTGACTTAAATTGTTAGACATTTAACAATCTATATGCTTGTTCAAAATATATTTTTGTGATTCTAAATTAGTATATATGGAGTTTTATGTGTATTATAATGTAGAAAAACATTTGGAAATCAAATTAAAAATATATTTTAGATGTTAACAGTGAGTTTTACGCTTGAATATTGTACAATTTTGACAAAACCGATTACGATTCAACATTGATCATCCAATATGGCAAGTCAAAATGTGTTTCTGTAACTCCAAGTTGGTATTTAGAGTTTTAAAGGTCAATACATAATGAAACCAATCTAAAAATGCGTTTAGAACATCCAACGGTAGATTATACTTGTGAATTTCATTGTTCAACATTTGACAACCCATATGCTTGTTCAAAATTTATTTTTGTGATTATAAATTAGTATATATGGATTTTTATTTGTATTATAATGTAGAAAAACTTTTGAAATCAAATTAAAAATATAGTTTGGACGTTAACAGTGAGTTTTACGCTTGAATATTGTACAATTTTGACAACAACGATTGTGATTCAACATTGAACATCCAATATGGTAATTCAAAATGTGTTTATGTAACTCCAAGTTGGTATTTAGAGTTGTCTAATAGAGTTTTGATAGTCAATACATAATGAAATCAATCTAAAAAAACGTTTAGAACATCCAACGGTAGATTATACTTTTGAATTTCATTGTTCAACATTTCACAACTCATATGCTTGTGCAAAAAATATTTTTGTGATTCTAAATTAGTATATATCAATTTTTATGTGTATTATAATTCAGAAAAACTTTGGAAATCAAATTAAAAATATATTTTGGATGTTAACTGTGAGTTTTACGCTTGAATATTGTATAATTTTGACAAAATCGATTGCGATTCAACATCGAACATCCAATATGGTTGTTCAAAATGTGTTTCTGTGAGTCCATGTTGGTATTTGGAGTTATCTAATAGAGTTTTAATGGTCAATACCTAATGAAATCTATCTAAAAATGCGTTTAGAACATCCAACGGTAGATTATACTTGTGAATTTCATTGTTCAACATTTGACAACTCATATGCTTGTTCAAAATATATTTTTTGTGATTGTAAATTTGTATATATCAATTTTTATGTGTAATGTAATGTAGAAAAACTTTTGAAATCAAATTAAAAATACATTTTGGACGTTAATAGTTAGTTTTACGATTGAATATTTTACCAATTTGACAAAAACGATTGAGAATTGATATTGAACATCCAATATGGTTATTGAAAATGTGTTTCTGTAACTCCAAGTTGGTATTTACAGTTTTAATACATTTTTGATGGTCAATACATTATGAAATCAATATAAAATACGTTTAGAACATCCAACAATGGATAATACCTGTGAATTTTTCAAACTATGACCTAAGTTGTTCAATATTTAACAACCCATATGCTTGATCAAAATGTATTGTGGTGATTTCGAAATAGTGTATATGTATTTTTATGAGTATTATGATGCATAAAAACTTTGGAAATCGAATTAAAAACACGTTTTAGACATTAACATTGAGTTTTACGGTTGAATATTGTAAAATATTGACAAAAACGATTGCAATTCAACATTAAAAATCCAATAAGTTATTCAAAATGTGTTTATGTAACTCTAAGTTGGTATTGAGAGTTTTCTAAGAGAGTTTTAATGGTCAATACATAATGAAATCAATCTAAAAATGTGTTTAGAACGTCCAACGGTAGATTATATTTGTGAATTCCATTGTTCAACATTTGACAACCCATATGCTAGTTCAAAATATATATTTTTCATTCTAAATTAGTATATATCAATTTTTAAGTGTATTATAATGTAGAAAAACTTTTGAAATCAATTTAAAAATACATTTTGGACGATAATTGTGAGTTTTACGCTTGAATATTGTACAAATTTGACAAAAACGATTGCGATTCGATATTGAACATCCAATATAGTTATTCAAAATTTGTTTTTGTAACTCCAAGTTGGTATTTAGACTTTTTAATGGAGTTTAAATGTTCAATACATAATAAAATCAATCTAAAAATGATTTTAGAACATCCAATGGAGGATTATACTCGTTAATTTCTCAAACTATGACCTAAATTGTTCAACATTTAACAACCCAGATGCTTGATCAAAATGTATTTTGGCCTTTCCAAAATAGTATATAGGGATTTTTATGAGTATTATGATACATAAAAACTTTAGAAATAGTATTAAAAAAACATTTTGGATGTTAACAATGAGTTTAACGGTTGAATATTGTACAATTTTGACAAAAACAATTGCGATTCGACATAGAACATCCAATATGGTCATTCAAAATGTGGTTATGTAACTCCAAGTTAGTAATTAGAGTTTTCTAGTAGAGTTTTTATGTTCAATACATAATGAAATCAATCTAAAAATGCATTTAGAACATCCAACGGTGGATTATACTTGTGAATTTCTCAAACTATGACCTAAATTGTTCAACATCTAACAATTCACATGCTTGTTCAAAATATATTTTTGTGATTATAAATTAGTATATATGAAGTTTTATGTGTATTGTAATGTATAAAAACTTTGGCAATCAAATTAAAATATATTTTGGATGTTAATAGTGAGTTTTACGCTTGGATATTGTACAATTTTGACAAAAACGATTGCGATTCAACATTGACCATCCAATATGGTTGTTCAAAATGTGTTTCTGCGAGTCCATGTTGGTATTTGGAGTTATCTAATAGAGTTTTAATGGTCAATACATAGTAAAATCAATCTAAAAATACGTTTACAACATCCAACGTTAGATTATGCTTGTGAATTTTGTTGTTCAACATTTGACAACCCATATGCTTGTTCAAAATATATTTTTGTGATTCTAAATTAGTATATATCAATTTTTATGTGTATTATAATGTAGAAAAACTTTTGAAATCAATTTAAAGATACATTTTGGATGATAATGGTGATTTTACGCTTGAATACTGTACAAATTTGACAAAAACGATTGCGATTCGACATTGAACATCCAATATAGTTATTCAAAATATGTTTCTATAACTCCAAGTTGGTATTTAGAGTTTTTAATAGAGTTTAAATGTTCAATACATAATAAAATCAATCTAAAAATGATTTTAAAACATCCAACAGGGATTATAGTCATTAATTTCTCAAACGATGACCTAAATTGTTCAACATTTAAAAACCCTTATGCTTGTTCAAAATTTATTTTTGTAGTTCTGTATTAATATATATGGATTTTTATGTGTATTATAATGTAGAAAAACTTTGGAAATCAAATTAAGAATACATTTTGGACATTAACAATAATTTTAACTCTTGAATATTGTACAATTTTGACAAAAACGATTGCGATTCGAAATTGAACATCCAATAATGTAATTCAAAATGTGTTTATGTAACGTAAGGTTGGTATTTAGAGTTTTCTAATCGAGTTTTGATGGTCAATACATAATAAATTCAATCTAAAAATGCGTTCAAAACATCCATCGGTGGATTATACTTTGAATTTGCAAACTATGACCTAAATTGTTCAACATTTAACAATCCATATGCTTCTTCAAAATATATTTTTGTGATTCTAAATTAGTATATATCAATTTTTATGTGTATTATAACGTAGAAAAACTTTTGAAATCAATTTAAAAATACATTTTGGACGATAATGGTGATTTTACGCTTGAATACTTTGACAAAAACGATTGTGATTCAACATTGAACATCCAATATAGTTATTCAAAATATGTTTCTATAACTCCAAGTTGGTATTTAGAGTTTATAATAGAGTTTAAATGTTCAATACATAATAAAATCAATCTAAAAATGATTTTAGAACATCCAACGGAGGATTATAGTCGTTAATTTCTCAAACTATGACCTAAATTGTTCAACATTTAAAAACCCATATGCTTGTTCAAAATTTATTTTCGTAGTTCTGAATTAGTATATATGGATTTTATGTGTATTACAATGTAGAAAAACATTGCAAATCAAATTAAGAATACATTTTGGACGTTAACAATAAGTTTAACGCTTGAATATTGTACAATTTTGACAAAAACGATTGTGATACGAAATTGAACATCCAATAATGTAATTCAAAATGTGTTTCTGTAACTTAAGGTTGGTATTTAGAGTTTTCTAATAGAGTTTTGATGGTCAATACATAATAAACTCAATCGAAAAATGCGTTTAGAACATCCAACGGTGGATTATAATCGTGAATTTTTCAAACTATAACCTTAATTGTTCAACATTTAACAACCCATATGCTTGTTCAAAATGTATTATGGCCTTTCCAAAATAGTATATAGGGATTTTTATGAGTATTATGATACATAAAAACTTTGGAAATAGTATTAAAAAAACATTTTGGACGTTAACAATGAGTTTAACGGTTGAATATTGTACAATTTTGACAAAAACGATTGCGATTCGACATAGAACATCCAATATGGTCATTCAAAATGTGGTTATGTAACTCCAAGTTAGTATTTAGAGTTTTCTAGTAGAGTTTTTATGTTCAATTCATAATGAAATCTATCTAAAAATGCATTTAGAACATCCAACGGTGGATTATACATGTGAATTTCTCAAACTATGACCTAAATTGTTCAACATTTGACAACTCATATGCTTGTTCAAAATATATTTTTGTGATTCTAAATTTGTATATATCAATTTTTATGTGTGTTATAATGTAGAAAAACTTTTGAAATCAATTTAAAAATACATTTTGGACGATAATGGTAAGTTTTACGCTTGAATACTGTACAAATTTGACAAAAACGATTGCGATTCGACATTGAACATCCAATATAGTTATTCAAAATGTGTTTATGTAACTCCAAGTTGGTATTTAGAGTTTTTAATAGAGTTTAAATGTTCAATACATAATAAAATCAATCTAAAAATGATTTTAAAACATCCAACAGGGATTATAGTCATTAATTTCTCAAACGATGACCTAAATTGTTCAACATTTAAAAACCCTTATGCTTGTTCAAAATTTATTTTTGTAGTTCTGAATTAATATATATGGATTTTTATGTGTATTATAATGTAGAAAAACTTTGGAAATCAAATTAAGAATACATTTTGGACATTAACAATAATTTTAACTCTTGAATATTGTACAATTTTTACAAAAACGATTGCGATTCGAAATTGAACATCCAATATTGTAATTCAAAATGTGTTTATGTAACTTAAGGTTGGTATTTAGAGTTTTCTAATCGAGTTTTGATGGTCAATACATAATAAATTCAATCGAAAAATGCGTTTAGAACATCCAACGGTGGATTATAATTGTGAATTTTTCAAACTGTAACCTAAATTATTCAATATTTAACAACCCATATGCTTGTTCAAAATGTATTATGGCATTTCCAAAATAGTATATAGGCATTTTTATGAGTATTATGATACATAAAAACTTTGGAAATAGTATTAGAAAAACATTTTGGACGTTAACATTGAGTTTTACGCTTGAATATTGTACAATTTTGACAAAAACGATTGCGATTCAACATTGAACATCCAATATGGTAATTTAAAATGTGATTCTATAACTCCAAGATGGTATTTAGAGTTGTCTAACAGAGTTTTGATGGACAATACATAATGAAATCAATCTAAAAATGCGTTCAAAACATCCATCGGTGGATTATACTTTGAATTTGCAAACTATGACCTAAATTGTTCAACATTTAACAATCCATATGCTTCTTCAAAATATATTTTTGTGATTCTAAATTAGTATATATCAGTTTTTATGTGTATTATAACGTAGAAAAACTTTTGAAATCAATTTAAAAATACATTTTGGACGATAATGGTGATTTTACGCTTGAATACTTTGACAAAAACGATTGTGATTCGACATTGAACATCCAATATAGTTATTCAAAATATGTTTCTATAACTCCAAGTTGGTATTTAGAGTTTTTAATAGAGTTTAAATGTTCAATACATAATAAAATCAATCTAAAAATGATTTTAGAACATCCAACGGAGGATTATAGTCGTTAATTTCTCAAACTATGACCTAAATTGTTCAACATTTAAAAACCCATATGCTTGTTCAAAATTTATTTTCGTAGTTCTGAATTAGTATATATGGATTTTATGTGTATTACAATGTAGAAAAACATTGCAAATCAAATTAAGAATACATTTTGGACGTTAACAATAAGTTTAACGCTTGAATATTGTACAATTTTGACAAAAACGATTGTGATACGAAATTGAACATCCAATAATGTAATTCAAAATGTGTTTCTGTAACTTAAGGTTGGTATTTAGAGTTTTCTAATAGAGTTTTGATGGTCAATACATAATAAACTCAATCGAAAAATGCGTTTAGAACATCCAACGGTGGATTATAATCGTGAATTTTTCAAACTATAACCTTAATTGTTCAACATTTAACAACCCATATGCTTGTTCAAAATGTATTATGGCCTTTCCAAAATAGTATATAGGGATTTTTATGAGTATTATGATACATAAAAACTTTGGAAATAGTATTAAAAAAACATTTTGGACGTTAACAATGAGTTTAACGGTTGAATATTGTACAATTTTGACAAAAACGATTGCGATTCGACATAGAACATCCAATATGGTTATTCAAAATGTGGTTATGTAACTCCAAGTTAGTATTTAGAGTTTTCTAGTAGAGTTTTTATGTTCAATTCATAATGAAATCTATCTAAAAATGCATTTAGAACATCCAACGGTGGATTATACATGTGAATTTCTCAAACTATGACCTAAATTGTTCAACATTTGACAACTCATATGCTTGTTCAAAATATATTTTTGTGATTCTAAATTTGTATATATCAATTTTTATGTGTGTTATAATGTAGAAAAACTTTTGAAATCAATTTAAAAATACATTTTGGACGATAATGGTGAGTTTTACGCTTGAATACTGTACAAATTTGACAAAAACGATTGCGATTCGACATTGAACATCCAATATAGTTATTCAAAATGTGTTTCTGTAACTCCAAGTTGGTATTTAGAGTTTTTAATAGAGTTTAAATGTTCAATACATAATAAAATCAATCTAAAAATGATTTTAAAACATCCAACAGGGATTATAGTCATTAATTTCTCAAACGATGACCTAAATTGTTCAACATTTAAAAACCCTTATGCTTGTTCAAAATTTATTTTTGTAGTTCTGAATTAATATATATGGATTTTTATGTGTATTATAATGTAGAAAAACTTTGGAAATCAAATTAAGAATACATTTTGGACATTAACAATAATTTTAACTCTTGAATATTGTACAATTTTGACAAAAACGATTGCGATTCGAAATTGAACATCCAATATTGTAATTCAAAATGTGTTTATGTAACTTAAGGTTGGTATTTAGAGTTTTCTAATCGAGTTTTGATGGTCAATACATAATAAATTCAATCGAAAAATGTGTTTAGAACATCCAACGGTGGATTATAATCGTGAATTTTTCAAACTGTAACCTAAATTATTCAATATTTAACAACCCATATGCTTGTTCAAAATGTATTATGGCAAATCCAAAATAGTATATAGGCATTTTTATGAGTATTATGATACATAAAAACTTTGGAAATAGTATTAGAAAAACATTTTGGACGTTAACATTGAGTTTTACGCTTGAATATTGTACAATTTTGACAAAAACGATTGCGATTCAACATTGAACATCCAATATGGTAATTTAAAATGTGTTTCTTTAACTCCAAGATGGTATTTAGAGTTGTCTAACAGAGTTTTGATGGACAATACAGAATGAAATCAATCTAAAAATGCGTTCAAAACATCCATCGGTGGATTATACTTTGAATTTGCAAACTATGACCTAAATTGTTCAACATTTAACAATCCATATGCTTCTTCAAAATATATTTTTGTGATTCTAAATTAGTATATATCAGTTTTTATGTGTATTATAACGTAGAAAAACTTTTGAAATCAATTTAAAAATACATTTTGGACGATAATGGTGATTTTACGCTTGAATACTTTGACAAAAACGATTGTGATTCGACATTGAACATCCAATATAGTTATTCAAAATATGTTTCTATAACTCCAAGTTGGTATTTAGAGTTTTTAATAGAGTTTAAATGTTCAATACATAATAAAATCAATCTAAAAATGATTTTAGAACATCCAACGGAGGATTATAGTCGTTAATTTCTCAAACTATGACCTAAATTGTTCAACATTTAAAAACCCATATGCTTGTTCAAAATTTATTTTCGTAGTTCTGAATTAGTATATATGGATTTTATGTGTATTACAATGTAGAAAAACATTGCAAATCAAATTAAGAATACATTTTGGACGTTAACAATAAGTTTAACGCTTGAATATTGTAGAATTTTGACAAAAACGATTGTGATACGAAATTGAACATCCAATAATGTAATTCAAAATGTGTTTCTGTAACTTAAGGTTGATATTTAGAGTTTTCTAATAGAGTTTTGATGGTCAATACATAATAAACTCAATCGAAAAATGCGTTTAGAACATCCAACGGTGGATTATAATCGTGAATTTTTCAAACTATAACCTGAATTGTTCAACATTTAACAACCCATATGCTTGTTCAAAATGTATTATGGCCTTTCCAAAATAGTATATAGGGATTTTTATGAGTATTATGATACATAGAAACTTTGGAAATAGTATTAAAAAAACATTTTGGACGTTAACAATGAGTTTAACGGTTGAATATTGTACAATTTTGACAAAAACGATTGCGATTCGACATAGAACATCCAATATGGTTATTCAAAATGTGGTTATGTAACTCCAAGTTAGTATTTAGAGTTTTCTAGTAGAGTTTTTATGTTCAATTCATAATGAAATCTATCTAAAAATGCATTTAGAACATCCAACGGTGGATTATACATGTGAATTTCTCAAACTATGACCTAAATTGTTCAACATTTGACAACTCATATCCTTGTTCAAAATATATTTTTGTGATTCTAAATTTGTATATATCAATTTTTATGTGTGTTATAATGTAGAAAAACTTTTGAAATCAATTTAAAAATACATTTTGGACGATAATGGTGAGTTTTACGCTTGAATACTGTACAAATTTGACAAAAACGATTGCGATTCGACATTGAACATCCAATATAGTTATTCAAAATGTGTTTCTGTAACTCCAAGTTGGTATTTAGAGTTTTTAATAGAGTTTAAATGTTCAATACATAATAAAATCAATCTAAAAATGATTTTAAAACATCCAACAGGGATTATAGTCATTAATTTCTCAAACGATGACCTAAATTGTTCAACATTTAAAAACCCTTATGCTTGTTCAAAATTTATTTTTGTAGTTCTGAATTAATATATATGGATTTTTATGTGTATTATAATGTAGAAAAACTTTGGAAATCAAATTAAGAATACATTTTGGACATTAACAATAATTTTAACTCTTGAATATTGTACAATTTTTACAAAAACGATTGCGATTCGAAATTGAACATCCAATATTGTAATTCAAAATGTGTTTATGTAACTTAAGGTTGGTATTTAGAGTTTTCTAATCGAGTTTTGATGGTCAATACATAATAAATTCAATCGAAAAATGCGTTTAGAACATCCAACGGTGGATTATAATCGTGAATTTTTCAAACTGTAACCTAAATTATTCAACATTTAACAACCCATATGCTTGTTCAAAATGTATTATGGCATTTCCAAAATAGTATATAGGCATTTTTATGAGTATTATGATACATAAAAACTTTGGAAATAGTATTTGAAAAACATTTTGGACGTTAACATTGAGTTTTACGCTTGAATATTGTACAATTTTGACAAAAAACGATTGCGATTCAACATTGAACATCCAATATGGTAATTCAAAATGTGTTTCTATAACTCCAAGATGGTATTTAGAGTTGTCTAATAGAGTTTTGATGGACAATACATAATGAAATCAATCTAAAAATGCGTTCAAAACATCCATCGGTGGATTATACTTGTGAATTTGAAAACTATGACCTAAATTGTTCAACATTTAACAATCCATATGCTTCTTCAAAATATATTTTTGTGATTCTAAATTAGTATATATCAATTTTTACGTGTATTATAATGTAGAAAAACTTTTGAAATCAATTTAAAAATACATTTTGGACGATAATGGTGATTTTACGCTTGAATACTTTGACAAAAACGATTGTGATTCGACATTGAACATCCAATATAGTTATTCAAAATATGTTTCTATAACTCCAAGTTGGTATTTAGAGTTTATAATAGAGTTTAAATGTTCAATACATAATAAAATCAATCTAAAAATGATTTTAGAACATCCAACGGAGGATTATAGTCGTTAATTTCTCAAACTATGACCTAAATTGTTCAACATTTAAAAACCCATATGCTTGTTCAAAATTTATTTTCGTAGTTCTGAATTAGTATATATGGATTTTATGTGTATTACAATGTAGAAAAACATTGCAAATCAAATTAAGAATACATTTTGGACGTTAACAATAAGTTTAACACTTGAATATTGTACAATTTTGACAAAAACGATTGTGATACGAAATTGAACATCCAATAATGTAATTCAAAATTTGTTTCTGTAACTTAAGGTTGGTATTTAGAGTTTTCTAATAGAGTTTTGATGGTCAATACATAATAAACTCAATCGAAAAATTCGTTTAGAACATCCAACGGTGGATTATAATCGTGAATTTTTCAAACTATAACCTAAATTGTTCAACATTTAACAACCCATATGCTTGTTCAAAATGTATTATGGCCTTTCCAAAATAGTATATAGGGATGTTTATGAGTATTATGATACATAAAAACTTTGAAAATAGTATTAAAAAAACATTTTGGACGTTAACAATGAGTTTAACGGTTGAATATTGTACAATTTTGACAAAAACGATTGCGATTCGACATAGAACATCCAATATGGTCATTCAAAATGTGTTTCTATAACTCCAAGATGGTATTTAGAGTTGTCTAACAGAGTTTTGATGGACAATACATAATGAAATCAATCTAAAAATGCGTTCAAAACATCCATCGGTGGATTATACTTGTGAATTTGCAAACTATGACCTAAATTGTTCAACATTTAACAATCCATATGCTTCTTCAAAATATATTTTTGTGATTCTAAATTAGTATATATCAATTTTTATGTATATTATAATGTAGAAAAACTTTTGAAATCAATTTAAAAATACATTTTGGACGATAATGGTGATTTTACGCTTGAATACTTTGACAAAAACGATTGTGATTCGACATTGAACATCCAATATAGTTATTCAAAATATGTTTCTATAACTCCAAGTTGGTATTTAGAGTTTTTAATGGAGTTTTGATGTTCAATACATATTAAAATCAATCTAAAAATGATTTTAGAACATCCAACGGAGGATTATAGTCGTTAATTTCTCAAACTATGACTTAAATTGTTCAACATTTAAAAACCCATATGCTTGTTCAAAATTTATTTTCGTAGTTCTGAATTAGTATATATGGATTTTATGTGTATTACAATGTAGAAAAACATTGCAAATCAAATTAAGAATACATTTTGGACGTTAACAATAAGTTTCACGCTTGAATATTGTACAATTTTGACAAAAACGATTGCGATACGAAATTGAACATCCAATAATGTAATTCAAAATATGTTTCTGTAACTTAAGGTTGGTATTTAGACTTTTCTAATAGAGTTTTGATGGTCAATACATAATAAACTCTATCGAAAAATGCGTTTAGAACATCCAACGGTGGATTATAATCGTGAATTTTTCAAACTATAACCTAAATTGTTCAACATTTAACAACCCATATGCTTGTTCAAAATGTATTATGGCCTTTCCAAAATAGTATATAGGGATTTTTATGAGTATTATGATACATAAACACTTTGGAAATAGTATTAAAAAAACATTTTGGACGTTAACAATGAGTTTAACGGTTGAATATTGTACAATTTTGACAAAAACGATTGCGATTCGACATAGAACATCCAATATGGTCATTCAAAATGTGGTTATGTAACTCCAAGTTAGTATTTAGAGTTTTCTAGTAGAGTTTTTATGTTCAATACATAATGAAATCTATCTAAAAATGCATTTAGAACATCCAACGGTGGATTATACATGTGAATTTCTCAAACTATGACCTAAATTGTTCAACATTTGACAACTCATATGCTTGTTCAAAATATATTTTTGTGATTCTAAATTAGTATATATCAATTTTTATGTGTGTTATAATGTAGAAAAACTTTTGAAATCAATTTAAAAATACATTTTGGACGATAATGGTGATTTTACGCTTGAATACTTTGACAAAAACGATTGCGATTCGACATTGAACATCCAATATAGTTATTCAAAATGTGTTTCTGTAACTCCAAGTTGGTATTTAGAGTTTTTAATAGAGTTTAAATGTTCAATACATAATAAAATCAATCTAAAAATGATTTTAAAACATCCAACATGGATTATAGTCATTAATTTCTCAAACGATGACCTAAATTGTTCAACATTTAAAAACCCTTATGCTTGTTCAAAATTTATTTTTGTAGTTCTGAATTAATATATATGGATTTTTATGTGTATTATAATGTCGAAAACTTTGGAAATCAAATTAAGAATACATTTTGGACATTAACAATAATTTTAACTCTTGAATATTGTACAATTTTGACAAAAACGATTGCGATACGAAATCGAACATCCAATATTGTAATTCAAAATGTGTTTATGTAACTTAAGGTTGGTATTTAGAGTTTTCTAATCGAGTTTTGATGGTCAATACATAATAAATTCAATCGAAAAATGCGTTTAGAACATCCAACGGTGGATTATAATTGTGAATTTTTCAAACTGTAACCTAAATTGTTCAACATTTAACAACCCATATGCTTGTTCAAAATGTATTATGGCCTTTCCAAAATAGTATATAGGGATGTTTATGAGTATTGTGATACATAAAAACTTTGAAAATAGTATTAAAAAAACATTTTGGACGTTAACAATGAGTTTAACGGTTGAATATTGTACAATTTTGACAAAAACGATTGCGATTCGACATAGAACATCCAATATGGTCATTCAAAATGTGTTTCTATAACTCCAAGATGGTATTTAGAGTTGTCTAACAGAGTTTTGATGGACAATACATAATGAAATCAATCTAAAAATGCGTTCAAAACATCCATCGGTGGATTATACTTGTGAATTTGCAAACTATGACCTAAATTGTTCAACATTTAACAATCCATATGCTTCTTCAAAATATATTTTTGTGATTCTAAATTAGTATATATCAATTTTTATGTGTATTATAATGTAGAAAAACTTTTGAAATCAATTTAAAAATACATTTTGGACGATAATGGTGATTTTACGCTTGAATACTTTGACAAAAACGATTGTGATTCGACATTGAACATCCAATATAGTTATTCAAAATATGTTTCTATAACTCCAAGTTGGTATTTAGAGTTTTTAATGGAGTTTTGATGTTCAATACATAATAAAATCAATCTAAAAATGATTTTAGAACATCCAACGGAGGATTATAGTCGTTAATTTCTCAAACTATGACTTAAATTGTTCAACATTTAAAAACCCATATGCTTGTTCAAAATTTATTTTCGTAGTTCTGAATTAGTATATATGGATTTTATGTGTATTACAATGTAGAAAAACATTGCAAATCAAATTAAGAATACATTTTGGACGTTAACAATAAGTTTCACGCTTGAATATTGTACAATTTTGACAAAAACGATTGCGATACGAAATTGAACATCCAATAATGTAATTCAAAATATGTTTCTGTAACTTAAGGTTGGTATTTAGACTTTTCTAATAGAGTTTTGATGGTCAATACATAATAAACTCTATCGAAAAATGCGTTTAGAACATCCAACGGTGGATTATAATCGTGAATTTTTCAAACTATAACCTAAATTGTTCAACATTTAACAACCCATATGCTTGTTCAAAATGTATTATGGCCTTTCCAAAATAGTATATAGGGATTTTTATGAGTATTATGATACATAAACACTTTGGAAATAGTATTAAAAAAACATTTTGGACGTTAACAATGAGTTTAACGGTTGAATATTGTACAATTTCGACAAAAACGATTGCGATTCGACATAGAACATCCAATATGGTCATTCAAAATGTGGTTATGTAACTCCAAGTTAGTATTTAGAGTTTTCTAGTAGAGTTTTTATGTTCAATACATAATGAAATCTATCTAAAAATGCATTTAGAACATCCAACGGTGGATTATACATGTGAATTTCTCAAACTATGACCTAAATTGTTCAACATTTGACAACTCATATGCTTGTTCAAAATATATTTTTGTGATTCTAAATTAGTATATATCAATTTTTATGTGTGTTATAATGTAGAAAAACTTTTGAAATCAATTTAAAAATACATTTTGAATGATAATGGTTATTTTACGCTTGAATACTTTGACAAAAACGATTGCGATTCGACATTGAACATCCAATATAGTTATTCAAAATGTGTTTCTGTAACTCCAAGTTGGTATTTAGAGTTTTAAATAGAGTTTAAATGTTCAATACGTAATAAAATCAATCAAAAAATGATTTTAAAACATCCAACAGGGATTATAGTCATTAATTTCTCAAACGATGACCTAAATTGTTCAACATTTAAAAACCCTTATGCTTGTTCATAATTTATTTTTGTAGTTCTAAATTAATATATATGGATTTTTATGTGTATTATAATGTAGAAAAACTTTGGAAATCAAATTAAGAATACATTTTGGACATTAACACTAATTTTAACTCCTGAATATTGTACAATTTTGACAAAAACGATTGTGATTCGAAATCGAACATCCAATATTGTAATTCAAAATATGTTTATGTAACTTAAATTTGGTATTTAGAGTTTTCTAATCGAGTTTTGATGGTCAATACATAATAAATTCAATCGAAAAATGCGTTTAGAACATCCAACGGTGGATTATAATCGTGAATTTTTCAAACTGTAACCTAAATTGTTCAACATTTAACAACCCATATGCTTGTTCAAAATGTATTATGGCATTTCCAAAATAGTATATAGGGATTTTTATGAGTATTATGATACATAAAAACTTTGGAAATAGTATTAAAAAAACATTTTGGACGTTAACATTGAGTTTTACGCTTGAATATTGTACAATTTTGACAAAAACGATTGCGAGTCAACATTGAACATCCAATATGGTAATTCAAAATGTGTTTCTATAACTCCAAGATGGTATTTAGAGTTGTCTAACAGAGTTTTGATGGACTATACATAATGAAATCAATCTAAAAATGCGTTCAAAACATCCATCGGTGGATTATACTTGTGAATTTGCAAACTATGACCTAAATTGTTCAACATTTAACAATCCATATGCTTCTTCAAAATATATTTTTGTGATTCTAAATTAGTATATATCAATTTTTATGTGTATTATAATGTAGAAAAACTTTTGAAATCAATTTAAAAATACATTTTGGACGATAATGGTGATTTTACGCTTGAATACTTTGACAAAAACGATTGTGATTCGACATTGAACATCCAATATAGTTATTTAAAATATGTTTCTATAACTCCAAGTTGGTATTTAGAGTTTTTAATAGAGTTTAAATGTTCAATACATAATAAAATCATTCTAAAAATGATTTTAGAACATCCAACGGAGGATTATAGTCGTTAATTTCTCAAACTATGACCTAAATTGTTCAACATTTAAAAACCCATATGCTTGTTCAAAATTTATTTTCGTAGTTCTGAATTAGTATATATGGATTTTATGTATATTAAAATGTAGAAAAACATTGCAAATCAAATTAAGAATACATTTTGGACGTTAACAATAAGTTTAACGCTTGAATATTGTACAATTTTGACAAAAACGATTGCGATACAAAATTGAACATCCAATAATGTATTTCAAAATGTGTTTCTGTAACTTAAGGTTGGTATTTAGAGTTTTCTAATAGAGTTTTGATGGTCAATACATAATAAACTCAATCGAAAAATGCGTTTAGAACATCCAACGGTGGATTGTAATCGTGAATTTTTCAAACTATAACCTAAATTGTTCAACATTTAACAACCCATATGCTTGTTCAGAATGTATTATGGCCTTTCCAAAATAGTATATAGGGATTTTTATGAGTATTATGATACATAAAAACTTTGGAAATAGTGTTAAAAAAACATTTTGGACGTTAACAATGAGTTTAATGGTTGAATATTGTACAATTTTGACAAAAACGATTGCGATTCGACATAGAACATCCAATATGGTCATTCAAAATGTGGTTATGTAACTCCAAGTTAGTATTTAGAGTTTTCTAGTAGAGTTTTTATGTTCAATACATAATGAAATCTATCTCAAAATGCATTTAGAACATCCAACGGTGGATTATACATGTGAATTTCTCAAACTATGACCTAAATTGTTCAACATTTGACAACTCATATGCTTGTTCAAAATATATTTTTGTGATTCTAAATTAGTATATATCAATTTTTATGTGTGTTATAATGTAGAAAAACTTTTGAAATCAATTTAAAAATACATTTTGAACGATAATGGTGATTTTACGCTTGAATACTTTGACAAAAACGATTGCGATTCGACATTGAACATCCAATATAGTTATTCAAAATGTGTTTCTGTAACTCCAAGTTGGTATTTAGAGTTTTAAATAGAGTTTAAATGTTCAATACGTAATAAAATCAATCAAAAAATGATTTTAAAACATCCAACAGGGATTATAGTCATTAATTTCTCAAACGATGACCTAAATTGTTCAACATTTAAAAACCCTTATGCTTGTTCAAAATTTATTTTTGTAGTTCTGAATTAATATATATGGATTTTTATGTGTATTATAATGTAGAAAAACTTTGGAAATCAAATTAGGAATACATTTTGGACATTAACAATAATTTTAACTCCTGAATATTGTACAATTTTGACAAAAACGATTGTGATTCGAAATCGAACATCCAATATTGTAATTCAAAATGTGTTTATGTAACTTAAGGTTGGTATTTAGAGTTTTCTAATCGAGTTTTGATGGTCAATACATAATAAATTCAATCGAAAAATGCGTTTAGAACATCCAACGGTGGATTATAATTGTGAATTTTTCAAACTGTAACCTAAATTGTTCAACATTTAACAACCCATATGCTTGTTCAAAATGTATTATGGCATTTCCAAAATAGTATATAGGGATTTTTATGAGTATTATGATACATAAAAACTTTGGAAATAGTATTAAAAAAACATTTTGGACGTTAACATTGAGTTTTACGCTTGAATATTGTACAATTTTGACAAAAACGATTGCGAGTCAACATTGAACATCCAATATGGTAATTCAAAATGTGTTTCTATAACTCCAAGATGGTATTTAGAGTTGTCTAACAGAGTTTTGATGGACTATACATAATGAAATCAATCTAAAAATGCGTTCAAAACCTCCATCGGTGGATTATACTTGTGAATTTGCAAACTATGACCTAAATTGTTCAACATTTAACAATCCATATGCTTCTTCAAAATATATTTTTGTAATTCTAAATTAGTATATATCAATTTTTATGTGTATTATAATGTAGAAAAACTTTTGAAATCAATTTAAAAATACATTTTGGACGATAATGGTGATTTTACGCTTGAATACTTTGACAAAAACGATTGTGATTCGACATTGAACATCCAATATAGTTATTCAAAATATGTTTCTATAACTCCAAGTTGGTATTTAGAGTTTTAAATAGAGTTTAAATGTTCAATACATAATAAAATCAATCTAAAAATGATTTTAGAACATCCAACGGAGGATAATAGTCGTTAATTTCTCAAACTATGACCTAAATTGTTCAACATTTAAAAATCCATATGCTTGTTCAAAATTTATTTTCGTAGTTCTGAATTAGTATATATGGATTTTATGTATATTACAATGTAGAAAAACATTGCAAATCAAATTAAGAATACATTTTGGACGTTAACAATAAGTTTAACGCTTGAATATTGTACAATTTTGACAAAAACGATTGCGATACAAAATTGAACATCCAATAATGTATTTCAAAATGTGTTTCTGTAACTTAAGGTTGGTATTTAGAGTTTTCTAATAGAGTTTTGATGGTCAATACATAATAAACTCAATCGAAAAATGCGTTTAGAACATCCAACGGTGGATTATAATCGTGAATTTTTCAAACTATAACCTAAATTGTTCAACATTTAACAACCCATATGCTTGTTCAAAATGTATTATGGCCTTTCCAAAATAGTATATAGGGATTTTTATGAGTATTATGATACATAAAAACTTTGGAAATAGTATTAAAAAAACATTTTGGACGTTAACATTGAGTTTTACGCTTGATTATTGTACAATTTTGACAAAAACGATTGCGAGTCAACATTGAACATCCAATATGGTAATTCAAAATGTGTTTCTATAACTCCAAGATGGTATTTAGAGCTGTCTAACAGAGTTTTGATGGACTATACATAATGAAATCAATCTAAAAATGCGTTCAAAACATCCATCGGTGGATTATACTTGTGAATTTGCAAACTATGACCTAAATTGTTCAACATTTAACAATCCATATGCTTCTTCAAAATATATTTTTGTGATTCTAAATTAGTGTATATCAATTTTTATGTGTATTATAATGTAGAAAAACTTTTGAAATCAATTTAAAAATACATTTTGGACGATAATGGTGATTTTACGCTTGAATACTTTGACAAAAACGATTGTGATTCGACATTGAACATCCAATATAGTTATATAAAATATGTTTCTATAACTCCAAGTTGGTATTTAGAGTTTTTAATAGAGTTTAAATGTTCAATACATAATAAAATCAATCTAAAAATGATTTTAGAACATCCAACGGAGGATTATAGTCGTTAATTTCTCAAACTATGACCTAAATTGTTCAACATTTAAAAACCCATATGCTTGTTCAAAATTTATTTTCGTAGTTCTGAATTAGTATATATGGATTTTATGTATATTACAATGTAGAAAAACATTGCAAATCAAATTAAGAATACATTTTGGACGTTAACAATAAGTTTAACGCTTGAATATTGTACAATTTTGACAAAAACGATTGCGATACAAAATTGAACATCCAATAATGTATTTCAAAATGTGTTTCTGTAACTTAAGGTTGGTATTTAGAGTTTTCTAATAGAGTTTTGATGGTCAATACATAATAAACTCAATCGAAAAATGCGTTTAGAACATCCAACGGTGGATTATAATCGTGAATTTTTCAAACTATAACCTAAATTGTTCAACATTTAACAACCCATATGCTTGTTCAAAATGTATTATGGCCTTTCCAAAATAGTATATAGGGATTTTTATGAGTATTATGATACATAAAAACTTTGGAAATAGTATTAAAAAAACATTTTGGACGTTAACAATGAGTTTAATGGTTGAATATTATACAATTTTGACAAAAACGATTGCGATTCGACATAGAACATCCAATATGGTCATTCAAAATGTGGTTATGTAACTCCAAGTTAGTATTTAGAGTTTTCTAGTAGAGTTTTTATGTTCAATACATAATGAAATCTATCTAAAAATGCATTTAGAACATCCAACGGTGGATTATACATGAATTTCTCAAACTATGACCTAAATTGTTCAACATTTGACAACTCATATGCTTGTTCAAAATATATTTTTGTGATTCTAAATTAGTATATATCAATTTTTATGTGTGTTATAATGTAGAAAAACTTTTGAAATCAATTTAAAAATACATTTTGGACGATATTGGTGATTTTACGCTTGAATACTTTGACAAAAACGATTGCGATTCGACATTGAACATCCAATATAGTTATTCAAAATGTGTTTCTGTAACTCCAAGTTGGTATTTAGAGTTTTTAATAGAGTTTAAATGTTCAATACGTAATAAAATCAATCAAAAAATGATTTTAAAACATCCAACAGGGATTATAGTCATTAATTTCTCAAACGATGACCTAAATTGTTCAACATTTAAAAACCCTTATGCTTGTTCAAAATTTATTTTTGTAGTTCTGAATTAATATATATGGATTTTTATGTGTATTATAATGTTGAAAAACTTTGGAAATCAAATTAAGAATACATTTTGGACATTAACAATAATTTTAACTCCTGAATATTGTACAATTTTGACAAAAACGATTGTGATTCGAAATCGAACATCCAATATTGTAATTCAAAATGTGTTTATGTAACTTAAGGTTGGTATTTAGAGTTTTCTAATCGAGTTTTGATGGTCAATACATAATAAATTCAATCGAAAAATGCGTTTAGAACATCCAACGGTGGATTATAATCGTGAATTTTTCAAACTGTAACCTAAATTGTTCAACATTTAACAACCCATATGCTTGTTCAAAATGTATTATGGCATTTCCAAAATAGTATATAGGGATTTTTATGAGTATTATGATACATAAAAACTTTGGAAATAGTATTAAAATAACATTTTGGACGTTAACATTGAGTTTTACGCTTGAATATTGTACAATTTTGACAAAAACGATTGCGATTCAACATTGAACGTCCAATATGGTAATTCAAAATGTGTTTCTATAACTCCAAGATGGTATTTAGAGTTGTCTAACAGAGTTTTGATGGACTATACATAATGAAATCAATCTAAAAATGCGTTCAAAACATCCATCGGTGGATTATACTTGTGAATTTGCAAACTATGACCTAAATTGTTCAACATTTAACAATCCATATGCTTCTTCAGAATATATTTTTGTGATTCTAAATTAGTATATATCAATTTTTATGTGTATTATAATGTAGAAAAACTTTTGAAATCAATTTAAAAATACATTTTGGACGATAATGGTGATTTTACGCTTGAATACTTTGACAAAAACGATTGTGATTCGACATTGAACATCCAATATAGTTATATAAAATATGTTTCTATAACTCCAAGTTGGTATTTAGAGTTTTTAATAGAGTTTAAATGTTCAATACATAATAAAATCAATCTAAAAATGATTTTAGAACATCCAACGGAGGATTATAGTCGTTAATTTCTCAAACTATGACCTAAATTGTTCAACATTTAAAAACCCATATGCTTGTTCAAAATTTATTTTCGTAGTTCTGAATTAGTATATATGGATTTTATGTATATTACAATGTAGAAAAACATTGCAAATCAAATTAAGAATACATTTTGGACGTTAACAATAAGTTTAACGCTTGAATATTGTACAATTTTGACAAAAACGATTGCGATACAAAATTGAACATCCAATAATGTATTTCAAAATGTGTTTCTGTAACTTAAGGTTGGTATTTAGAGTTTTCTAATAGAGTTTTGATGGTCAATACATAATAAACTCAATCGAAAAATGCGTTTAGAACATCCAACGGTGGATTATAATCGTGAATTTTTCAAACTATAACCTAAATTGTTCAACATTTAACAACCCATATGCTTGTTCAAAATGTATTATGGCCTTTCCAAAATAGTATATAGGGATTTTTATGAGTATTATGATACATAAAAACTTTGGAAATAGTATTAAAAAAACATTTTGGACGTTAACAATGAGTTTAATGGTTGAATATTGTACAATTTTGACAAAAACGATTGCGATTCGACATAGAACATCCAATATGGTCATTCAAAATGTGGTTATGTAACTCCAAGTTAGTATTTAGAGTTTTCTAGTAGAGTTTTTATGTTCAATACATAATGAAATCTATCTAAAAATGCATTTAGAACATCCAACGGTGGATTATACATGAATTTCTCAAACTATGACCTAAATTGTTCAACATTTGACAACTCATATGCTTGTTCAAAATATATTTTTGTGATTCTAAATTAGTATATATCAATTTTTATGTGTGTTATAATGTAGAAAAACTTTTGAAATAAATTTAAAAATACATTTTGGACGATATTGGTGATTTTACGCTTGAATACTTTGACAAAAACGATTGCGATTCGACATTGAACATC
The DNA here is from genome assembly GCA_030279155.1 of Forsythia viridissima. Taxonomy (NCBI): domain Eukaryota; kingdom Viridiplantae; phylum Streptophyta; class Magnoliopsida; order Lamiales; family Oleaceae; genus Forsythia; species Forsythia viridissima. The sequence continues at coordinate 18,903,531 of CM059038.1, forward strand.
CAATATAGTTATTCAAAATGTGTTTCTGTAACTCCAAGTTGGTATTTAGAGTTTTTAATAGAGTTTAAATGTTCAATACGTAATAAAATCAATCAAAAAATGATTTTAAAACATCCAACAGGGATTATAGTCATTAATTTCTCAAACGATGACCTAAATTGTTCAACATTTAAAAACCCTTATGCTTGTTCAAAATTTATTTTTGTAGTTCTGAATTAATATATATGGATTTTTATGTGTATTATAATGTTGAAAAACTTTGGAAATCAAATTAAGAATACATTTTGGACATTAACAATAATTTTAACTCCTGAATATTGTACAATTTTGACAAAAACGATTGTGATTCGAAATCGAACATCCAATATTGTAATTCAAAATGTGTTTATGTAACTTAAGGTTGGTATTTAGAGTTTTCTAATCGAGTTTTGATGGTCAATACATAATAAATTCAATCGAAAAATGCGTTTAGAACATCCAACGGTGGATTATAATCGTGAATTTTTCAAACTGTAACCTAAATTGTTCAACATTTAACAACCCATATGCTTGTTCAAAATGTATTATGGCATTTCCAAAATAGTATATAGGGATTTTTATGAGTATTATGATACATAAAAACTTTGGAAATAGTATTAAAATAACATTTTGGACGTTAACATTGAGTTTTACGCTTGAATATTGTACAATTTTGACAAAAACGATTGCGATTCAACATTGAACGTCCAATATGGTAATTCAAAATGTGTTTCTATAACTCCAAGATGGTATTTAGAGTTGTCTAACAGAGTTTTGATGGACTATACATAATGAAATCAATCTAAAAATGCGTTCAAAACATCCATCGGTGGATTATACTTGTGAATTTGCAAACTATGACCTAAATTGTTCAACATTTAACAATCCATATGCTTCTTCAGAATATATTTTTGTGATTCTAAATTAGTATATATCAATTTTTATGTGTATTATAATGTAGAAAAACTTTTGAAATCAATTTAAAAATACATTTTGGACGATAATGGTGATTTTACGCTTGAATACTTTGACAAAAACGATTGTGATTCGACATTGAACATCCAATATAGTTATTCAAAATATGTTTCTATAACTCCAAGTTGGTATTTAGAGTTTTTAATAGAGTTTAAATGTTCAATACATAATAAAATCAATCTAAAAATGATTTTTGAACATCCAACGGAGGATTATAGTCGTTAATTTCTCAAACTATGACCTAAATTGTTCAACATTTAAAAACCCATATGCTTGTTCAAAATTTATTTTCGTAGTTCTGAATTAGTATATATGGATTTTATGTATATTACAATGTAGAAAAACAATGCAAATCAAATTAAGAATACATTTTGGACGTTAACAATAAGTTTAACGCTTGAATATTGTACAATTTTGACAAAAACGATTGCGATACGAAATTGAACATCCAATAATGTATTTCAAAATGTGTTTATGTAAGTTAAGGTTTGTATTTAGAGTTTTCTAATAGAGTTTTGATGGTCAATACATAATAAACTCAATCGAAAAATGCGTTTAGAACATCCAACGGTGGATTATAATCGTGAATTTTTCAAACTATAACCTAAATTGTTCAACATTTAACAACCCATATGCTTGTTCAAAATGTATTATGGCATTTCCAAAATAGTATATAGGGATTTTTATGAGTATTATGATACATAAAAACTTTGGAAATAGTATTAAAAACACATTTAGGACGTTAACATTGAGTTTTACGCTTGAATATTGTACAATTTTGACAAAAACGATTGCGATTCAACACTGAACATCCAATATGGTAATTCAAAATGTGTTTCTATAACTCCAAGATGGTATTTAGAGTAGTCTAACAGAGTTTTGATGGACAATACATAATGAAATCAATCGAAAAATGCGTTTAGAACATCCAACGGTGGATTATAATCGTGAATTTTTCAAACTATAACCTAAATTGTTCAACATTTAACAACCCATATGCTTGTTCAAAATGTATTATGGCCTTTCCAAATTAGTATATAGGGATTTTTATGAGTATTATGATACATAAAAACTTTGGAAATAGTATTAAAAAAACATTTTGGACGTTAACAATGAGTTTAACGGTTCAATATTGTACAATTTTGACAAAAACGATTGCGATTCAACATAGAACATCCAATATGGTCATTCAAAATGTGGTTATGTAACTCCAATTTAGTATTTAGAGTTTTCTAGTAAAGTTTTTATGTTCAATACATAATGAAATCTATCTAAAAATGCATTTAGAACATCCAACGGTGGATTATACATGTAAATTTCTCAAACTATGACCTAAATTGTTCAACATTTGACAACTCATATGCTTGTTCAAAATATATTTTTGTGATTCTAAATTAGTATATATCAATTTTTATGTGTGTTATAATGTAAAAAAACTTTTGAAATCAATTTAAAAATACATTTTGGACGATAATGGTGAGTTTTACGCTAGAATATTGTACAAATTTGACAAAAACGATTGCGATTCGACATTGAACATCCAATATAGTTATTCAAAATGTGTTTATGTAACTCCAAGTTGGTATTTAGAGTTTTTAATAGAGTTTAAATGTTCAATACATAATAAAATCAATCTAAAAATGATTTTAAAACATCCAACAGGGATTATAGTCATTAATTTCTCAAACGATGACCTAAATTGTTCAACATTTAAAAACCCTTATGCTTGTTCAAAATTTATTTTTGTAGTTCTGAATTTATATATATGGATTTTTATGTGTATTATAATGTCGAAAACTTTGGAAATCAAATTAAGAATACATTTTGGACATTAACAATAATTTTAACTCTTGAATATTGTACAATTTTGACAAAAACGATTGCAATTCGAAATTGAACATCCAATATTGTAATTCAAAATGTGTTTATGTAACTTAAGGTTGGTATTTAGAGTTTTCTAATCGAGTTTTGATGGTCAATACATAATAAATTCAATCGAAAAATGCGTTTAGAACATCCAACGGTGGATTATAATCGTGAATTTTTCAAACTGTAACCTAAATTGTTCAACATTTAACAACCCATATGCTTGTTCAAAATGTATTATGGCATTTCCAAAATAGTATATAGGGATTTTTATGAGTATTATGATACATAAAAACTTTGGAAATAGTATTAAAAAAACATTTTGGACGTTAACATTGAGTTTTACGCTTGAATATTGTACAATTTTGACAAAAAACGATTGCGATTCAATATTGAACATCCAATATGGTAATTCAAAATGTGTTTCTATAACTCCAAGATGGTATTTAGAGTATTCTAACAGAGTTTTGATGGACAATACATAATGAAATCAATCTAAAAATGCGTTCGAAACATCCATCGGTGGATTATACTTGTGAATTTGCAAACTATGACCTAAATTGTTCAACATTTAACAATCCATATGCTTCTTCAAAATATATTTTTGTGATTCTAAATTAGTATATATCAATTTTTACGTGTATTATAATGTACAAAAACTTTTGAAATCAATTTAAAAATACATTTTGGACGATAATGGTGATTTTACGCTTGAATACTTTGACAAAAACGATTGCGATTCGACATTGAACATCCAATATAGTTATTCAAAATATGTTTCTATAACTCCAAGTTGGTATTTAGAGTTTTTAATAGAGTTTAAATGTTCAATACGTAATAAAATCAATCTAAAAATGATTTTAAAACATCCAACAGGGATTATAGTCATTAATTTCTCAAACGATGACCTAAATTGTTCAACATTTAAAAACCCTTATGCTTGTTCAAAATTTATTTTTGTAGTTTTGAATTAATATATATGTATTTTTTTGTGTATTATAATGTAGAAAAACTTTGGAAATCAAATTAAGAATACATTTTGGACATTAACAATAATTTGAACTCTTGAATATTGTACAATTTTGACAAAAACGATTGCGATTCAAAATTGAACATCCAATATTGTAATTCAAAATGTGTTTATGTAACTTAAGGTTGGTATTTAGAGTTTTCTAATCGAATTTTGATGGTCAATACATAATAAATTCAATCGAAAAATGCGTTTAGAACATCCAACGGTGGATTATAATCGTGAATTTTTCAAACTGTAACCTAAATTGTTCAACATTTAACAACCCATATGCTTGTTCAAAATGTATTATGGCATTTCCAAAATAGTATATAGGGATTTTTATGAGTATTATGATACATAAAAACTTTGGAAATAGTATTAAAAACACATTTAGGACGTTAACATTGAGTTTTACGCTTGAATATTGTACAATTTTGACAAAAACGATTGCGATTCAACATTGAACATCCAATATGGTAATTCAAAATGTGTTTCTATAACTCCAAGATGGTATTTAGAGTAGTCTAACAGAGTTTTGATGGACAATACATAATGAAATCAATCTAAAAATGCGTTCAGAACATCCATCGGTAGATTATACTTGTGAATTTTTCAAACTATAACCTAAATTGTTCAACATTTAACAATCCATATGCTTCTTAAAAATATATTTTTGTGATTCTAAATTAGTATATATCATTTTTTATGTGTATTATAATGTTGAAAAACTTTTGAAATCAATTTAAAAATACATTTTGGACGATAATGGTGATTTTACGCTTGAATACTGTACAAATTTGACAAAAACGATTGCGATTCGACATTGAACATCCAATATAGTTATTCAAAATATGTTTCTGTAACTCCAAGTTGGTATTTAGAGTTTTTAATAGAGTTTAAATGTTCAATACATAATAAAATCAATCTAAAAATGATTTTAGAACATCCAACGGAGGATTATAGTCGTTAATTTCTCAAACTATGACCTAAATTGTTCAACATTTAAAAACCCATATGCTTGTTCAAAATTTATTTTCGTAGTTCTGAATTAGTATATATGGATTTTATGTGTATTATAATGTAGAAAAACATTGCAAATCAAATTATGAATACATTTTGAACGTTAACAATAAGTTTAACGCTTGAATATTGTACAATTTTGACAAAAACGATTGCGATACGAAATTGAACATCCAATATTGTAATTCAAAATGTGTTTCTGTAACTTAAGGTTGGTATTTAGAGTTTTCTAATAGAGTTTTGATGGTCAATACATAATAAACTCAATCGAAATATGCGTTTAGAACATCCAACGGTGGATTATAATCGTGAATTTTTCAAACTGTAATCTAAATTGTTCAACATTTAACAACCCATATGCTTGTTCAAAATGTATTTTGGCCTTTCCAAAATGGTATATAGGGATTTTTATGAGTATTATGATACATAAAAACTTTGAAAATAGTATTAAAAAAACATTTTGGACGTTAACAATGAGTTTAACGGTTCAATATTGTACAATTTTGACAAAAACGATTGCAATTCGACATAGAACATCCAATATGGTCATTCAAAATGTGGTTATGTAACTCCAAGTTAGTATTTAGAGTTTTCTAGTAGAGTTTTTATGTTCAATACATAATGAAATCTATCTAAAAATGCATTTAGAACATCCAACGGTGGATTATACATGTGAATTTCTCAAACTATGACCTAAATTGTTCAACATTTGACGACTCATATGCTTGTTCAAAATATATTTTTGTGATTCTAAATTAGTATATATCAATTTTTATGTGTGTTATAATGTAGAAAAACTCTTGAAATCAATTTAAAAATACATTTTGGACGATAAAGGTGAGTTTTACGCTTGAATACTGTACAAATTTGACAAAAACGATTGCGATTCGACATTGAACATCCAATATAGTTATTCAAAATGTTTTTCTGTAACTCCAAGTTGGTATTTAGAGTTTTTAATAGAGTTTAAATGTTCAATACATAATAAAATCAATCTAAAAATAACTTTAAAACATCCAACAGGGATTATAGTCATTAATTTCTCAAACGATGACCTAAATTGTTCAACATTTAAAAACCCTTATGCTTGTTCCAAATTTATTTTTGTAGTTCTGAATTAGTATATATGGATTTTTATGTGTATTATAATGTAGAAAAACTTTGGAAATCAAATTAAGAATACATTTTGGACATTAACAATAATTTTAACTCTTGAATATTGTACAATTTTGACAAAAACGATTGCGATTCGAAATTGAACATCCAATATTGTAATTCAAAATGTGTTTATGTAACTTAAGGTTGGTATTTAGAGTTTTCTAATCGAGTTTTGATGGTCAATACATAATAAATTCAATCGAAAAATGCGTTTAGAACATCCAATGGTGGATTATAATCGTGAATTTTTCAAACTGTAACCTAAATTGTTCAACATTTAACAACCCATATGCTTGTTCAAAATGTATTATGGCATTTCCAAAAGAGTATATAGGGATTTTTATGAGTATTATGATACATAAAAACTTTGGAAATAGTATTAAAAAAACATTTTGGACGTTAACATTGAGTTTTACGCTTAAATATTGTACAATTTTGACAAAAACGATTGCGATTCAACATTGAACATACAATATGGTCGTTCAAATGTGTTTCTGTGAGTCCATGTTGGTATTTGGAGTTATCTAATAGAATTTTAATGGCCAATACAAAATGAAATCAATCTAAAAATGCATTTAAAACATCAACCGGTAAATTATACTTGTGAATTTCATTGTTCAACATTTACAACCCATATGCTTATTCAAAAAATATTTTTGTGATTCTAAATTAGTATATATCAATTTTTATGTGTATTATAATGTAGAAAAAATTTGGAAATCAAATTAAAAATACTATTTGGACGTTAACAGTAAGTTTTATGCTTGAATATTGTACAATTTTAACAAAAACGATTGCGATTCAACATTGAACATCCAATGTGGTAATTCAAAATGTGTTTCGGTAACTCCAAGTTGGTATTTAGAGTTTTCTAATAGAGTTTTGATGGTCAATACATAATGAAATCAATCTAAAAATGCGTTCAGAACATCCAACGGTGGATTATATTTGTGAATTTCTCAAACTATGACCTAAATTGTTCACCATTTAACAATCTCTATGCTTGTTCAAAATGTATTTTTGTGATTCTAAATTATGGCGTTTCCAAAATAGTATATAGGGATTATTATGAGTATTATGATACATGAAAACTATGGAAATCGAATTAAAAATACATATTGGACGTTAACAATGAGTTTTAAGGTTGAATATTGTAGAATTTTGACAAAAACAATTGCGATTCGGCATTGAACATCCAATATGGTTATTCAAAATGTATGTATGTAACTCCAAGTTGGAATTTAAAGTTTTCTAATATAGTTTTTTATGGTCAATACATAATGAAATCAATCTAAAATGTGTTTAGAACATGTAACGGTGGATTATACTCTTGAATTTCGCAAACTATAGCCTAAATTGTTAGACATTTAACAATCCATATGCCTGTTCAAATTGTATTTTTGTGATTCTAAATTAGTATATATGGATTTTTATGTGTATTATAATGTAGAAAAAATTTTGGAAATGAAATTAAAAATATATTTTGGACGTTAACAGTGAGTTTTACGCTTGAATATTGTACAATTTTGACAAAAATGATTGTGATTCAACATTGAACATCGAATATGGTATTTCAAAATGTGTTTCTGTAACTCCAAGTTGGCATTTAGAATTGTCTAATGGAGTTTTGATGGTCAATAGATAATGAAATCAATCTAAAAATGCGTTTAGAATATCCAACGGTGGATTATGCTTGTGAATATCTCAAACTATGACCTAAATTGTTCAACATTTAACAATCCATATGCTTGTTTAAAATATATTTTTGGGAATCTAAATTAGTATATATGGAGTTTTATGTGTATTATAATGTAGAAAAACTTTGGAAATCAAATTAAAATATATTTTGGACATTAATAGTGAGTTTTACGCTTGAATATTGTACAATTTTGACAAAAACGATTGCGATTCAACATTGAACATCCAATATGGTCGTTCAAATGTGTTTCTGTGAGTCCATGTTGGTATTTGGAGTTATCTAATATAGTTTTAATAGCCAATACATAATAAAATCAATCTAAAAATGTGTTTAGAACATCAACCGGTAGATTATACTAGTGAATTTCATTGTTCAACATTTACAACCCATATGGTCGTTCAAAATATATTTTTGAGAATCTATATTAGTATATATCAATTTTTATGTGAATTATAATGTAGACAAACTTTGGAAATCAAATTAAAAATACTATTTGGATGTTAATAGTAAGTTTTACGCTTGAATATTTTACAATTTTGACTAAAACGATTGCGATTCAAAATTGAACATCCAATATGGTAATTCAAAATGTGTTTCGGTAAGTCCAAGTTCGTATTTAGAGTTTTCTAATAGAGTTTTGATGGTCAATACATAATGAAATCAATATAAAATGCATTTAGAACATCTAACTGTGGATTATACTCGTGAATTTTTCAAATTATGACCTAAGTTGTTCAATATTTAACAACCCATATACTTGTTAAAAATGTATTGTGGCGATACCAAAATAGTATATATGGATTTTTATGAGTATTATGATGCATAAAAACTTTTGAAATTGAATTAAAAATACATTTTAGACGTTAACATTGAGTTTTACGGTTGAATATTGTACAATATTGATAAAAACGATTGCGATTCGATATTGAAAATCCAATATGGTTATTCAAAATGTGTTTATGTAACACCAAGTTGGTATTTATAATTTTCTAATAGAAATTTTATGGTCAATACATAATGAAATCAATCTAAAAATGTTTTTAGAACATGTATCGGTGGATTATACTCTTGAATTTCGCAAACTGTGACCTAAATTGTTAGACATTTAACAATCCTTATGCCTGTTTAAAATATATTTTTGTGATTCTAAATTAGTATATATGGATTTTTATGTGTATTATCATGTAGAAAAACTTTTGAAATGAAATTAAAAATATAGTTTGGACGTTAACAGTGAGTTTTACACTTGTATATTGTACAATTTTGACAAAAACGATTGCAATTCAACATTGAACATCCAATATGGTAATTCAAAATGTGTTTCTGCAACTCCAAGTTGGTATTTAGAGTTGTCTAACAGAGTTTTGATGGTCAATATATAATGAGATCAATCTAAAAATGCGTTTAGAACATCAAACGGTAGAATATACTTGTGAATTTCATTGTGCAACATTTGACAACCCATATGCTTGTTCAAAATATATTTTTGTGATTCTCAATTAGTATATATCAATTTTTTATGTGTATTATAATGTAGAAAATCTTTGGAAATCAAATTAAAAATACTATTTGGACGTTAACAGTAAGTTTTACACTTGAATATTGTACAATTTTGACAAAAACGATTGCGATTCAACATTGAACATCCAATATGGTAATTCCAAATGTGTTTCGGTAACTCCAAGTTGGTATTTAGAGTTTTCTAATAGAGTTTTGATGGTCAATACATAATGAAATCAATCTAAAATTGCGTTTAGAACATCCAACAGTGGATTATACTTGTGAATTTCTCAAACTATGACCTAAATTGTTCAACATTTAACAATCTCTATGCTTGTTCAAAATGTATTTTTGTGATACTAAATTAGTGTATATGGATTTTTATGTGTACTATAATGAATAAAAACTTTGGAAATCAAATAAAAAATACATTTTGGACGTTAACATCTAGTTTAACGCTTGAATATTGTACAATTTTGACAAAAACGATTGAGATTCGTAATTGAACATCCAATATGGTAATTCAAAATGTATTTCTATAACTCAAGGTTGGTATTTAGAGTTTTCTAATAGAGTTTTGATGGTCAATACATAATGAAATGAATCTATAAATGCATTTTGAACAACCAACGGTGGATTATACTCGTGAATTTTTCAAACTGTAACCTAAATTGTTCAACATTTAACAACCCATATCCTTGTTCAAAATGTATTGTGGCATTTCCAAAATAGTATATAGGGATTTTTATGAGTATTATGAGACATAAGAACTTTGGAAATCGAATTAAAAATACATTTTGGACGTCAACAATGAGTTTTACGGTTGAATATTGTACAATATTGACAAAAACGATTGCGATTCGACATAGAACATCCAATATGGTCATTCAAATTGTGTTTATGTAACTCCATGTCGGTGTTTAAAGTTTTCTTATAGAGTTTTCATGGTCAATACATAAAGAAATCAATCTAAAAATGCATTTGGAACGTGTAACAGTGGATTGTAATCGTGAATTTCTCAAATTATGACCTAAATTGTTCAACCTCTAACAATCCATATGCCTGTTCGAAAAGTATTTTTATGATTCTAAATTAGTATATGTGGATTATTATGTGTATTATAATGTAGAAAAACTTAGGAAATCAAATTAAAAATATATTTTGGACGTTAACAGTGATTTTTATGCTTGAATATTGTGTAATTTTGACAAAACTGATTGCGATTCAACATCGAGCATCCAATATGGTCGTTCAAAATGTGTTTTTGTGAGTCCATGTTGGTATTTGGAGTTATCTAATAATGTTTTAATGGTCAATACATAATGAAATCAATCTAAAAATACGTTTAGAACATCCAACGATATATTATACTTGTGAATTTCATTGTTCAACATTTGACAACCCATATGCTTGTTCAAAATATATTTTTGTGATTCTAAATTTGTATATATCAATTTTTATGTGTAATATAATGTAGAAAAACTTTGAAAATCAAATTAAAAATACATTTTGGACGTTAATAGTTAGTTTTACGCTTGAATATTTTACCAATTTGACAAAAACGATTGCGATTTGAAATTGAACATCCAATATAGTTATTCAAAAAGTGTTTCTGTAGCTCCAAGTTTGTATTTAGAGTTTTTAATAGATTTTTGATGGTCAATACATAATGAAATCAATATAAAATGCGTTTAAAACATCCAACTGTGAATTATACTTGTGAATTTTTCAAACTATGACCTAAGTTGTTCAACATTTAACAACCCATATGCTTGTTCAAAATGTATTGTGGCGATTCCAAAATATTATATATGGATTTTTATGAGTATTATGATGCATAAAAACTTTGGAAATCGAATTAAAAATACATTTTAGACGTTAACATTGAGTTTTACGGTTGAATATTGTACAATATTGACAAAAACAATTGCAATTCAACATTGAACATCCAATAAGGTTATTCAAAATGTGTTAATGTGAGTCCATGTTTGTATTTAGAGTTATCTAATAGAGTTTTAATGGTCAATACATAATGAAATCAATCTAAAAATGCGTATATTTCTTGTTATGCATATTATGATATATTAAACTTTGGACATCGAATTAAAAATACATTTTGGACATTAACAATGAGTTTTACGCTTGAATATTGTACAATTTTGACAAAAACAATTTCGATTCAACATTGAACATCCAATGTGGTCGTTCAAAATGTGTTTCTGTGAGTCCATGTTTGTATTTAGAGTTATCTAATAGAGTTTTAATGGTCAATACATATTGAAATCAATCTAAAAATGAATTTATAACATCCAACGGTGGATTATACTTGCGAATTTCTCAAACAATGACCTAAATTATTTAACATTTAACAATCCATATGCTTGTTCAAAATGTATTTATGTGATTCTAAATTAGTATATATGGATTTTTATGTGTATTATGATATACAAAAACTTTGTAAATCGAATTAAAAAATACATTTTGGACATTAACAATAAGTTTTACCATTGAATATTATACAATATTGACAAAAACGATTGCAATTCGACATTGAACACCCAATATGGTCATTCCAAATATATTTCTGTAACTCTAAATTGGTATTTTGAGTTTTGTAATAGAGTTTTGATGGTCAATACATAATGAAATCTATCCAAAAATACGTTTAGAACATCCAACGGTGTACTCATGAATTTATCAAACTATGACCTAAATTGTTCAACATTTAACATCTCATATGGTTGTTCAAAATGTATTTTTGTGATTCTAAATTAGTATATATGGCTTGTTACATGTATTAAGATATATAAAAACTTTGGAATCTAATTAAAAATACATTCTAGACTTTAATAGTGAGTTTTACGCTTGAATATTTTACAATTTTGACAAAAAAACGATTGTGATTCGACATTGAAAATCCAATATGGCATTCAAAATGTGTTTCTGTATCTCCAAGTTGATATTTATAGTTTTCTAATAGAGTTTTTATTGTCAATACATATTGAAATCAATCTAAAATGCGTTTACAACATCCAACTGTAGATTATACTCGTGAATTTCTCAAACTATGACTTAAATTGTTCAACATTTAACAACACATATGGTGGTTCAAAATGTATTTTTCTAAGTTAGTATATATGGCTTGTTACATGTATTAAGATATATAAAAACTTTGGAATCGAATTAAAAATACATTCTGGACTTTAACAGTGAGTTTTAGGCCTGAATATTTTACAATTTTGACAAAAAAGGATTGCGATTCGACATTGAAAATCCAATATGGTCATTCAAAATGTGTTTCTGTATCTCCAAGTTGGTATTTATAGTTTTCTAATAGAGTTTTTATAGTCAATACATATTGAAATCAATCTAAAGATGCGTTTACAACATCCAAATGTAGATTATACTAGTAAATTTCTCAAACTATGACTTACATTGTTCAACATTTAACAACACATATGGTAGTTCAAAAATGTATTTTTCTAATTCCAAATTTGGATATATAGATTTTTATGTGTATTATAATGTAGACAAACTTTAGAAATCAAATTAAATATACATTTTGGATGTTAAACATTGAGTTTTACGCTTGAATAATGTATAATTTTGACAAAAAACATTGGGATTCAACATTGAACATCCATTATGGTCGTTCAAAATGTGTTATTGTGTCTCCAAGTTGGTATTTAGAGTTTTCTAATAGAGTTTTAATAGTCAATACATAATGAAATCAATCTAGAAATGTATTTGGAACATCCCGCGGAAGATTATACTTGTGAATTTCTCAAAATATGACATAAATTGTTCAACATTTAGCAACCATATGGTAGTTCAAAATGCACTTTTTAATTCTAAATTAGTATATATTTCTTGTTATGCATATTATGATATATTAAACTTTGGACATCAAATTAAAAATATATTTTGGACGTTAACAATGAGTTTTACGCTTGAATATTGTACAATTTTGACAAAAATGATTGTGATTCGACATTAAACATATAATATGGTCATTCAAAATGTGTTATTGTGTCTCTAAGTTGATATTTAAAGATTTCTAACAGAGTTTTAATGGTCAACACATAATGAAATCAATCTAAAAATGCATTTGGAACATGCAACGGTGGATTATACTCGTAAATTTCTCAAACTTTGACCTTAATTGTTTGACATTTAACAGCCTATATGGCTATTCAAAATGTATTTTTTGATTCTAAAATAGTATATATGGCTTTTTTTTTGTATTATAATATATAAAAACTTTGAAAATCAAAATAAAATTACAATTTGGACGTTAACACTGAGTTTTACACTTGAATATTGTACAATTTTGACGAAAACAATTGCGATTCGACATCGAACATACAATATGGTCATTCAAAAATGTGTTTCCATAACTCCAAGTTGGTATATAGAGTTTTCTAATAGAGTTTTGATGGTCAATACATGATGAAATCAATCTAAAAATGTGTGAAGAACATCCAACTGTGGTGTATACTCGTAAATTTCTCAAACTATGATCTAAATTATTCAACATTTAACAAACCATATGGTTGTTCAAAATATATTTTTGTGATTTCAAATTAGTATACATGTATTTTTATGTGTATTATGATCTATAAAAAATTTGGAAATCGAATTAAAATTATAATTTGGACGTTAACAGTGAGTTTTACGCTTGAATATTGTACAATTTTGATAAAAACGATTGCGATTCGACATTATACATGCAATATGGTCATTCGAAATATGTTTCTGTTACTCTAAGATGGTATTTAGAGTTTTTCTAATAGATTTTTGATGGTCAATACACAATGAAATCAATCTAAAAATGCGTTTAGAATATCCAACGGTGGATTATACTCATGAATTTCTCAAACTATGATTTAAATTGTTCAACATTTAACAGCACATATGGTTGTTCAAAATGTATTTTTGTGATTCTAAATTAGTATATATGGCTTGTTACATGTATTATGATATATAAAAACTCTAGAAATCGAATTACAATTACATTTTGGATGTTAACAGTGAGTTTTACACTTGAATATTGTACAATTTTTACGAAAACGATTGCGATTCGACATCGAACATACAATATGGTTATTCAAAATGTGTTTCAGTAACTCCAAGTTGGTATATAGAGTTTTCTAATAGAGTTTTGATGGTCAATACATGATGAAATCAATCTAAAAATGTGTATAGAACATCCAACTGTGGTGTATACTCGTGAATTTCTCAAACTATGATCTAAATTATTCAACATTTAACAACCCATATGGTTGTTCAAAATATATTTTAGTGATTCCAAATTAGTATACATGTATTTTTATGTGTATTATGATCTATAAAAAAATTTGGAAATCGAATTAAAATTACAATTTGGACGTTAACAGTGAGTTTTAACACTTGAATAGTGTACAATTTTGACAAAAACGATCGAGATTCAACATTGAACATCCAATATGTTCATTCAAAATTTGTTAGTGTCTCCAAGTTGATATTTAGAGTTTTTAACATAGTTTTTTGTGTGAACCTACGAAGAATTGAATTTCATAACCCACAAAATATTTGATCTAAACTCCAATAAAGTTAAAATCTGGCAGCAAGAACTTGACTCGATGACTTCTTGAATCAACGAACTAGAGTTATGGATGCCACAAAGAGTTGTGAAATTTTTGATAAGTGTAGGTTAGTTCGATTAAGAACTCGGAAGAAAAGTGAATCCTCAATTTTTAATTAATCTCTTAAAATAAAGTTATGATTGTTTACAATGAAAAGTGTTTAAATAGTAAAATTAAAGAAATCATAATCTAATTCAAAAATAATTAAAAACTAATCAAAATGAGAGTCATAAACGAAAAAAGAAACTAAAACTCGCCAAAATCCCTCGGAGAGAACCTTGCAATCGCATGGTTTGTCACCATTACGTTCTGCCTTTGAAAAGCCACCATTGCGATTGCAGACATTTATAACCATGCGATTGCATGGTTATTTCTTCTTACTTCCTGTGCAGATTTCTGCCCCATCTGTATTTTTGTCCTCCAAGTTTGTCTCACGCTCCTTTTGGTCCTCCAATCTTCTATTAAACTCTGATATACCTCCAATATGGTCCTTAGCTTGAATCAAATGTATCAAAGATGGTACTTCATTTGTCATACTCATTTTGAAGGTTAGTGTCGCACTTTTGATATCGGTTTCGGCCCACTAGCTTGAACAAGACCTTGCATGTCTTCTTTGATCTTCTTGGCTCTTGATCTCGTAAGTGTTCCTATCGGAATATGTATCGAGTCCTTGCTAGCTGGTCTACAGTTTGCATTCGGTCCATGGCTCACATCAGTTTTAATGGTCAATATATAATGAAATCAATCTAAAAATGCATTTGAAACATGCAACGGTGAATTATACTCGTGAATTTCTCAAACTTTGACTTAAATTGTTTGACATTTCACAACCTATATAGCTATTCAAAATGATTCGACATCGAATCATCACCTCCTTTAACATTTAACAACCTATATATATGACTCTCATCATCCCCTCATTCTTCAAAAGGATTCGACCTCGAATCATCACCTGCATCCAAAGGAGAAAGATCATAAATATTGAAAGTAGCAGAAACATTAAACTCACCTGGAAGATTAAGTTTGTAAGCTTTATTATTTATTCGTACAAGGACTTGATATGGTCCATCCCCCCTATGGTATAGTATAGATCATCGATGAGCGGGAAATCTTTTCTTCCTCATATGCTCCCAATCCCAATCACCAGTTTCCAAGATAACCGGTCTACATTCTTTGTTGGCCTTAGCTGTATATTTGATAAGTGTTTATTTAATATGTTAAAAGTCCCTATAAGTGTGTTTAGATGTGCGTTTTATGTGTTATAAGTACGTATTTACGTGTGTTTTGTTTAAATCTATTTTAGGAATCAAGAAAATATGAAAAGAGTCAAGTTAGGGCCAAGTAGACATGGAGTACGAAACTCTGGAGACGAAATGGAGGAAGATCACAGAACCTGTCATGTGGCCTCATGGGTCACCAGAATCTAGGAAGTAAATTTTTGACAGAACATCTCATGTGGCCGCATGGCTCTGCGCGGATGTGTTTCCTTTTTCAATTAGAAGTCTATTTTTGGGATGATTTTATACACGATTTTCTTAGGGCTTTTTGAGGATATATAAAAGGAACTAACACCAGCAAAAGAAATAGGGGATTCTGGAGAGATAATTTTGGGGAACTAACAAGAGCAAAATACCCATGTGATTTTTTGAAGATTATTGGAGGAGAAGAATCAAGAGCGAGAGATTGGATTCAAGGAGGCGATAGACGATTCTTGGTACAAGAACTTCTCCCCTTCAAGATTCAATCCTCTACCCAGTTATGAATTTATTATTTCATTCAACTGTCTCCATGAATTCTATGATTAGCTAATTTTATTTTCTTGAGACGAACAGCATAGCCAAGTTGTGAACCTTAATTTTGTGTTTATTGTTTTGACTTATGACAATTAATTTCTTTGTTAAATCTTTATTGTTTGCTTAAAGCTTTAATCTTTTTAGCTAATTGGTGAATGTTATATTGGTTTATGTGGATTCGAGAGATGAAAACATGAATTAGATTTAGACAATAAAGATCATTAATTTGGACAAGATATAGAGATATAATCTTGTGGTTAGTGCGATCATTTAGGGTTGAATTTCAATAAGGCTCTAATGAATTCTTGTTGTTTATGCATTTGAGAGGGTTGATAACAAATTCACCAAGAGATAGGTGGGTTGGCCTAATTAAATAGAATTAATTATTATCAAGAGAGATAGTTAATTAATTTATGTGAATTCGATCGTTAACAAAAATTTGTTATTATTGAATCAATGACTATGAAACTAGGAGGATCAACGATGGTGAAGTTTTGAGTCCCAAGTCCCAAAACTTATTTAATTAAATCAAAAGCTATTTCATTATTTTTCTTGTTTCATCTAGCTTAATTTAATACTTTTTATTCTTCTTAATTTTAAACACCCAAATTTTTGTGTTTTCGAATAAAGCTTAAATAGTAAATTTTGGTACTTAAAACTATTCTTCGTGGGATCGATACTTGGACTCACGTCCACTTTACTACGTGTTCGACATGTACACTTGCAGTTTATTTAATAAAGTTTTCGACGAACAATATTGTTTATTTTTTTGTTCAATTTGTTGTCGTATAGTCTCATGGAGTTGTTTTATCCTTCTGACTTTCTGTGTCCATCCAAGCTATTCCTTTCATCAACATGTAAATGAATCAAATATAAAGGGGTTAGTGGATTAAACCCTTACACAATTTCAAATGGGGACATATTCATAGTAGAATGGACACTTCTATTAAATGCAAATTCAATAAAAGGTAAACAATCCTCCCAATTCTTTAGATTTTTTTTAGATTAAAGTACGTAATAAAGTAGATAAAGTTCTGTTTACTACCTCGGTTTGGCCATCCGTTTGGGGGTGACAAGTAGTTGAAAACAACAACTTAGTCCCCAACTTACCCCACAAGACTTTCCAAAAGTAGCTAAGAAATTTAACATCTCGATCAGACACAATACTCTTTGGAACACCATGTAGATGGACAATTTTGCGAAAGAACAATTCAGCTATGTTGGTTGCATCATCAGTTTTAATACAAGATATAAAATGTGCCATTTTAGAAAACCTATCAACAACTACAAAGATTGAATCCTTATTATGCTTTGACCTAGGCAAGCCTAATACAAAGTCCATAGAGATGCTCATTAGGTACGGGTAAAGGAGTATACAACCCATGATGTAAGAATTTAGATTTGGCCTGTTTACATCTGACACATCTTGCATGCAATCTTTCCCTATCACGTCTTATTTTACGCCAAAAGAAGTGTTCATGTTATACATCCAAGGTTTTCCTCACCCCACAATGTTCCATTAAGCCTCCCCATTTGCCTCACGCACAAGCAACTCTCATAAAGAACTAAAAGGCAGACACAATTTATTTTCTCTAAACAAGTAGCCATTTAGTCTATAAATTTTTTCAAAAGTTGTTTTATCACATGCCTCATACACACAATCAAAGTCATTATCATTAGCATATAAGTCTTTAACATACTCAAATCCTAATAATCTGGCATTTAAAGTAGCAACAAGGGCGTACCTTCTAGACAACATATCAGCTACAATATTTTCCTTACCTTGTTTGTAGTGGATGACATATAGAAAAGTGTCAATGAATTCTACCCACTTGGCATGCCGCCTATTTAACTTACCTTGCCCTTTTAGGTGCTTTAGAGACTCATGATTGGTATAGATAACAAACTCCTTTGGCCATAGGTAATGTTGCCAAGTTTCCAAGAATCTCACCAATATGTAAAGTTATTTGTCATCTATTGGGTAATTCAAGGCTGCCCTATCTAGTTTTTCGCTAAAATAGGCTATTGGCATTTTCTCCTGCATTAACACAACTCCAATACCTATTCTTAAGGCATCACATTCAATCTCAAAAGTTTTGTTAAAGTTAGGTAGTGTTAAAACAAGTACAGAACACAATCTATCTTTAATAACATTAAAAGCATTTTCTTGATCAAGGCCCCAATTAAACCCAACACTTTTCTTTACAATTTCAGTCAGTGGTGTAGCAAGTGTGCTAAAATCTTCAACAAAATGCCTATAAAAGCTAGCTAAACCATGAAAACTTCTCACCTCAGTGACACTTTTTACTGTTGGCCATTCCTTAATGGCATTAATCTTTTCCTCATCTACCTCAATATCATTTGCACTAACAACATAGCTAAGAAAATTAACTTGTTCCATGCAAAGGGTACACTTTTTAAGATTAGCATACAATTTTTCATTCCTTAAAGCATCAAGCACACAATACAATTGTTCAATATACTCATCTAAGTTTTTACTATACACTAAAATATCATCGAAGTAGAATACCACAAATTTGCCTATGAAAGCACGTAAAACATGGTTCATTAATCTCATAAAAGTTCTCAGGGCATAGTTAAACCAAAAGTCATTACTAACCACTCATACAAACCATATTTCAACTTAAAAGCAGTTTTCGATTCATCTCTTTCTTTCATTCTTATTTGGTGATATACACTCTTAAGATCAATTTTACTAAAAATACAAGATCCATGCAACTCATCAAGCATATCATCTAATCTAGGTATGGGATGATGATACTTTACCGTTATGTTATTGACTGCACATCAATCAATACACATTCTCCAGGTCTCGTCCTTTTTGGGCACAAGTAATACTGGCACTATACATGGACTCATGCTTTCTCTCACATATCCTTTGCCCATCAACTCCTCAAATTGCCTTTGAAGCACTTTTGTCTCATCTGGATTACTTCTGTACGTTGGTCAATTTGGAATAACAGTGCTAGGTACAAAGTCAATTTGATGTTCGATGCCTCTAATGGGTGGTAAGATACTAGGCATCTCTTCACAAAACACATCCTCAAATTCCTGTAACAAAGAAATAGCTAAACTGAGGAGGAATTGGTTAATGTCAATAATTACAAGCTTGGATTCCTTGTATACTAGCAAAATCAATCCATGAGAGCCCTCTTAATCTCCATTTCTTTTGCAAAGAAATTCACTATTGTTTTGTCTCGTGATTTCAAATTATTTTCAGCATCACTCTTATTTTTTTCTTCCCTCCTCTTATGTTCTTGCGCCTCTAACTCACTTTTTTTTGTTGATATGCATCCCTTTTTAATTTCAACTGGTCTTCATAGACCTGTTTTGGTGTTAATGGAACAAGAGTAACTAGTTTTCCATCTTTGACAAAGTTGTACCTATTCTTAAACCTATCATGTATCACTTTTCTAACATACTGCCAAGCCTCCCCAACAAAAGATGGCCAGCATGCATAGGAACCACATCACACATCACATCATCACTATATTTCCCAATACTAAAGCTCACTAAAACTTGCTTGTTAACCTTGACCTTTCCACATTCATTCAACTACTGCAACTTATAAGGCGTAGGGTGTTTTAACATAGACAAACATAATTTCTCAACAAGGGTGGTACTAGCTACTTTAGTGGAATTCTTCCAATCTATTATCAGACTACACACTTTGCTATTAACATAGCATCTAGTATGAAATATGTTCACTCTCTGCTGCTCCATATCATCTACCTTAACTTTTGCATTAAAAGCACGCCTTGCAACCAGAGCTTCACCTTCTACAGGGTATTTTACACCAATATCCTCTAATTCAGACATTTCATCACTATCACTGTTAATCTCAGATACCACCTCTCCATTGTCACGCAAAATCATTATCCTTCTGTTTGGACATTGTGATGTAATGTGCCCCGACATCCAAACATTTAATTTTATATCCCTATTCCTAGAAGGTTGGAATTTTGATATGGGTTTGTTGTTGGTAGGTACTACATTGTTTCCCTTAGGTGGTTCGGTCTTTCCTTTTGAAACAGCCTTCTCATTCCTATCATTAGTATCCTACTGTAGTTTCCAGGGAGGGTTAGATCCTGAAGAATACTGTGCTGCCCTTTTTCATTTCAACTACATTTTTACCTTCATAGCCATGTACACCATGTCCTCCAACTCTACATATTGCTGTAACTCAACTATATTGGCTATATCTCTATTTAATCTTTCCAAAAATCTAGCCAAAGTGGCCTCCCTATCCTCCTCGACATTAGCCCTAATCATAGTCATCTCCATCTCCTTATGGTAATCCTCTATACTATTTGAACCTTGAGTAAGGCTCTGCAATTTTTGATAGAGATCCCTATGGTAATGACTAGGTACAAATCTCCTCCTCATGAGAGCTTTTAAATCATCCCAAGTTTGTCACTAATTGATCCCACCACATGAAAGCATATTCAGTGAACTCAATTACTGCTAATATGACTTTCTTTTCTTCTGAATAGTTATGACAATCAAAGATTAATTCCATCCACATTTCCCACTCTAAATAGGCGTCAGTGTTATTTTTACATTGTAATGTAGGTATTTTCATTTTAATATTTCCAAGGTTTCTATCTATACCACCTTGGCCTCTATAATCTATTACTCTAGGTAGCCTTTCACGCCTATCTCATCGACATCTCAACCTCATAGTTATAGGCTTCATCATCCTCACTCTCTACTACAGTCTTATCCTCAAAATCAGCCATAGGGTTATGATTATACCCACCTGTCTCCTATCATGAGCAATCATGTGTTGTTGTTCTCTTAGTAAATTTGTAAACATTGTATCATGTCTTTCTACCTTAACCATCAATGCATTATTGCTCTCTCATCTCGTCAAATATCATATTCATTTTATCAAATTATTGTTGCATATTCCTTAACAAAAGAACTGGTTGTTTTCACCCCCAGGTGTGGTTTCTTCATAATTAGACATTTTTTTCATTAAAACTAAATAATAATTTTAAAAAATAGGAAAGAAAAAAAATTTGCCTCACGTGTTTGCACTCGTGTTTCACTCTATATGGCTTTTTCCGATAATAATCTCACTACTCTAGTCTTTTTTCTCTCTTGTTTTTTTCTTACCAAGTTCTCTAAGGAACTATCTAATCTCAATCAAGAATTCGGCTTCCACGACGTTCAAGAACATGAATTAAGGATGACAACGAGAAATAATAAAGATGAAAAGCAAAACAAGAATAAGAAATAAGTACTGGATGATAATTTATTACACAAGAATCTCCAAAGAACTCGTTTCTTGATTTTTCTTAAAATTTGTTTTAATTTTCATTTTTTTTTCAATCCAACACAAGAAACCGAAAAAAATGAATCACAAAGCAAGAACTAAAAATAATTAACTTTTGTACCTGAACGGATCATGCACAAACAATTCTTGAAGAAGATGAATGATGAAAGATAATTTTTTTAATATGATTCAAGATGAATCTGATGAAACAAAGAAGTAAAAGATAAAACCTGATTTTAGAGCCAAAGCTCTGATACCAACTGATGCGAAGCCATGAAGAATTGAATCTCGGAACCCATAAAATGTTTGGTCTGAACCCCAAGAAATCTAAAATCTGGCCGCAAGAACTTGACTCGATGATTTCTTGAATCAACGAACCAAAGTTATGAACGCCACAAAGAGTTGAAAAATCTTTGATAAGTTTAGGTTAGTTCGATTAAGAACTCGGAAGAAAAGTGAAACCTCACTTTTTAATTAATCTCTCAAAATAAAGTTATGATTGTTTACAATGAAAAGTGCTTAAATGGTAAAATTAAAGAAATCATAATCTAATTTGGAAATAATTAAAAACTAATAAAAATAAGAGTCCTAAACGAAAAAAGAAACTAAAACTCGCCAAAATCCCTTGGGGAGAACCTTGCGATCACATAGGCTCAAAGCTTGTGATCGCATGGTTTGTCATGATTACGTTTTTCCTTTGAAAAGCCACCATTGCAATCACAGACATTTAACCATGCGATCGCATGGTTATTTCTTCCAACTTTCTGTGCAGATTTCTGTCCCATCTGTATTTTTGTCCTCCAACTTTGTCTTTCAATCCTTTTGGTCCTCCAATCTTCCATTAGACTATGATATACCTCCAATATGGTCCTTAGCTTGAATCAAATGTACCAAAGTTGGTACTACATTTGTCATACTCATTTTGTAGGTTGGTGATGCACTTTTGATATCGGTTTTGGCCCACGTAGCTTGAACAAGACCTTGCATGTCTTCCTTGATCTTCTTGGCTATTGATCTCATTAGTGTTCCTATCGAAATATGTATCGAGTCCTTACTAGCGAGTCCATGGTTCACATCCGATCCATGGTTCGCATCAGTTTTAATGGTCAACATATAATGAAATTAATCTAAACATGCATTTGGAACATGCAACGGTAGATTATACTCGTGAATTTCTCAAACTTTGACATAAATTATTTGACATTTAACAACCTATATAACTATTCAAAATGTATTTTTGTGACTCCAAAATAGTATATATGGCTTTTTATGTGTATTATGATATATAAAAATTTTGAAAATTAAATTAAAAATACATTTTGGACGTTAACAGTGAATTTTTATGCTTAATATTGTACAATTTGACAAAAACGATTGCAATTTGACATTGAACATCTAATATGGTCAATCAAAATATATTTCTGTAACTCCAAGTTTTGGTATTTAGAGTTTTCTAATATAGTTTTAATGGTCAATACATAATGAAATCAATCTAAAAATGCGTTTAGAGCATCCAACGGTGGATTATATTCTTGAATTTCTCAAACTATGACCTAAATTGTTCGATATTTAACAACCATATATATATATATATATATATATATATATATATATATATATATATATATATATATATATATATAATAATGTAGAAAAAATTGGAAAACGAATTAAAAATACATTTCGGATTTACATTTAGTTTTACGCTTAAATACTATACAATTTTGACAAAAACGATTGTGATTCAACAATAAATATCTAATATGGTCGTTCAAAATGTGTTTTTGTGACTAAAAGTTGGTAATTAGATTAATGGTCAATACATAATGAAATCAACCTAAAAATGTGTTTGGAATGTCAACAATGGATTGTACTCGTGAATTTCTCAAACTTTGACCCAAATTGTACAACATTTAATAACTTATACGGCTATTCAAAAATGTATTTTTGTGATTCCAAAATACTATATATGGATTTTTATGTGTATTATGATATATAAAAACTTTGGAAATTGAATTAAAACTACATTTTGAACATTAACAGTGAGTTTTACGCTTGAATATTTAACAATTTTGACAAAAACAATTGTGATATAACATTGAACATCCAATATGGTCATTCAAATTGTGTTTCTGTAACTCCAACTGTAACTCCAAGTTGGCATTTAGAATTTTCTAATAGAGTTTTGATTGTCAACACATATTGAAATCAATCTAAAAATACGTTTAGAACATTCAACGGTGGATTATACTTGTGAATTTTTCAAACTATGACCTAAATTGTTCAACTTTTAACATCCCATATGGCTGTTCAAAATGTATTTTTGTGTTTCCAAATTAGTATATACGGCTTTTATTTGTATTTAAAAACTTTGGAAATTGTATTAAAAATACATTTTGGACATTAACAGTGAGTTTTACGCTTTATTATTGTCCAATTTTTACAAAAACGATTACGATTCTACATTGAACAACCAATATGGTCATTCAAATGTGTTTCTATGACTCCAATTTGGAATTTAGAGTTTTCTAACAGAGTTTTGATGGTCAATACATAATGAAATAAATCTAAAAATGTGTTTAGAACATCCAACGGTGGATTATACTCATCTCAAAATATGATATAAATTGTTAAACTTTTAACAACCTATACGGATGTTCAAAATTTATTTTTGTAATTCTAAATTAGTATATATGACTTGTTATGTGTATTATGACATATAAAACCTTTTGAAATCTAATTAAAAATAACTTTTGGACGTTAACAATGCATTTTACACTTGAATATTGTACAATTTTCACAAAAACGATTGCGATTTGACATTGAACATCTAATTTGGTCATTCAAAATGTATTTCTATGACTCCAAGTTGGTATTTAGAATTTTATAATAGCATTTTGATGGTCAATACATAATGAAATCAATCTAAAAATGCGTTTAGATCATCCAACGGTGGATTATACTCATGAATTTATCAAACTATTATCTCAATTGTTCAACATTTAACAACCCATATGGTTGTTCAAAATGTATTTTTTTGATTCCAAATTAGTATATATGGTTTTTTATGTGTAATGTAATGTAGAAAAACTTTGGAAATCGAATTAAAAATAAATTTTGGACGTTAAATATTGAGTTTTACGAATGAATACTGTAAATTTTGACAAAATTGATTGCGATTCAACATTGAACATCCAATAAGGTCATTCAAAATGTGTTATAGTGTCTCCAAGTTGGTATTTAGAGTTTTCTAATAGAGTTTTAATGTTCAATACATAATTAAAAAAATATATATAAAAATGCGTTTGGAATGTC
Organism: Forsythia viridissima; assembly: GCA_030279155.1. Lineage (NCBI taxonomy): Eukaryota > Viridiplantae > Streptophyta > Magnoliopsida > Lamiales > Oleaceae > Forsythia > Forsythia viridissima. The sequence goes on from CM059038.1 coordinate 18,928,810, forward strand.
CAATATGGTCATTCAAAATGAGTTTATGTAACTCCAAGTTGGTATTTAGAGTTTTTTAATAGAGTTTTGGTGGTCAATACATAATTAAATCAATCTAAAAATGCGTTTAGAACATCCAACGAGGTATTATACTCGTGAATTTCTCAAACTATTGTTCAACATTTAACAACCCATATAGTTGTTCAAAATATATTTTTTGAAATTCTAAATTTGTATATATGGCTTGTTATGTGTATTATGATATATAAGAACCTGGAAAATCGAATTAAAAATATATTTTAGATTTTAACAATGACTTTTACACTTGATTATTGTAAAATTTTCAATAAAAACTATTGTGATTCGACATTGCACATCCAATATAGTCCTTCAAAACGTGTTTTTGTGACTCCAGCTCGGTATTTATAATTTTCTAATAGCATTTTAATGGTCAATACAAAATGAAATCAATCTAAAAATGCGTTTAGAGCATCCAACGGTGGATTATACTCGTGAATTCCTCAAACTATGACCTATATTGTTCAACATTTAACAACTCATATAGTTGTTCAAAAAATATTTTTGTGATTCTAAATGTGTATATATGTTTTTTTAAGTGTATTATAATGTAGAAAAACATTGGAAATCGAATTAAAAAATACATTTTGGACGTTAAACTTTGATTTTTACGTATTTTACAATTATGACAAAAATAATTGCGATTCGACTTTAAACATCCAATATGGTCGTTCAAAATGTGTTTCTATGACTCCAAGTTGGTATTTAGAGTTTTTATAATAGAGTTTTTATGGTCAATCTATAATGAAATCAATCAAAAATGCATTTAGTATATCCAAAGGTGGATTATACTTGTGAATTTCTCGAAGTATGACTTAAATTGTTCAACATTTATCAACACATATAGTTGTTCAAAAGGTATTTTTGTATTTCCAAATTAGTATATATGGGTTGTTATGTGTATTATGATATATAAACACTTTGAAAATTGAATAAAAAATACATTTTGGACGTTAACAAGGAGTTTTACACTTTATTACTGTACAATTTTGACAAAAACGATTGCGATTCGACATTAAACATCCAATATGGTTGTTTAAAATGTGTTCTATGACTCCAAGTTGGTATTTAGAGTTTCTAATAGAGTTTTGGTGGTCAATACATAATGAAATCAATCTAAAAATGCCTTTAGAACATCCAACGGGGTATTATTATACTCGTGAATTTCTCAAACTATTGTTCAACATTTAACAACACATATGGTTGTTTAAAATATATTTTTTGTAATTCTAAATTAGTATATATGGCTTGTTATGTGTATTATGATATATAAGAACTTGGAAAATCGAATTAAAAATATATTTTTGATTTTAACAGTGAGTTTTACAATTGAATATTGTAAAATTTCAATAAAAACCATTGCGATTTGACATTGAACATCCAATATGTTCGTTCAAAATGTGTTTCTTCATTCAAAATTTGTTTCTGTGACTCCAAGTCAGTATTTAGAATTTTCTAACAACGTTTTGTTGGTCAATACATAATGAAATCAATCTAAAAATGCGTTTAGAGCATCCAACGGTGGATTATACTTGTGAATTTTTCAAACTATGACCTAAATTGTTCAACTTTTAACTTCCTATATGGTTGTTCAAAATATATTTTTGTGAGTCCAAATTATTATATATGGCTTATTACGTGTATTATGATATATAAAAACTTTGGAAATCGAATTAAAAATACATTTTGGACGTTAACAATGAGTTTTACGCTTGAATGTTGTACAATTTTGACAAAAATGATTGCTATTCGACATTGAACATCCGATGTGGTTGTTCAAAAAGTGTTTCTATGACTCCAAGTTGGTATTTTGAGTTTTCTAATAGAGTTTGATGGTCAAAAATAATGAAATCAATCTAAAAATACATTTGAAACACGGATTATATATATTCATGAATTTCTCAAACTTTGACCTGAATTGTTCGACATTTAACAACCTATATAGCTATTCAAAATGTATTTTTGTGATTCCAAAATAATATATATGTTTTTTTATGTGTATTATGATATATAAAATCTTTGGAAATCGAATTAAAAATACATTTTTGACGTCAACAGTGAGTTTTAAACTTAAATATTGCACAATTTTGACAAAAATGATTGCGATCCGACATTGAACATCCAATATGGTGGTTCAAAATGTGTTTCTATGACTCCAAGTTGGTATTTATAGTTTTTATGGTCAATATATAATGAAATCAATCAAAAAAATGCATTTAGAACATCCAAAGGTTGATTATATTCGTGAATTTCTCAAACTATGACTTAAATTGTTCAACATTTAACAACCCATATAGGTTTGGAAAATATATTTTTGTGTTTCCAAATTAGTATATATGGCTTTTTATGTGTATTATGATATATAAAAACTTTGGAAATTGTATTAAAAAAAACATTTTGGACGTTAAGAGTGAGTTTTACGCTTTATTACTATACAATTTTTACAAAAATGATTGCGATTCGATAATGAACAACCAATATGGTCGTTCAAATGTGTTTCTATGACTCCAAGTTGGTATTTAGAGTTTTCTAATAGAGTTTTGGTGGTCAATACATAATGAAATTAATCTAAAAATGCATTTAGAGTATTCAACGGTAGATTATACTAATGAATTTATCAAACTATGATCTAAATTGTTCAACATTTAACAACCCATATGGTTGTTCAAAATATATTTTTGTGATCTAAATTGTTCAACATTTAACAACCCATTAAGTTTTTTATGTGTATTAAAATTTAGGAAAACTTTAGAAATCGAATTTAAAAATGCATTCCGGACGTTAAACATTGAGTTTTATGCTTGAATATTGTACAATTTTGACAAAAATGGTTCTGATTCGATATTGAACATCCAATATGATCTTTCAAAATGTGTTTCTATGACACCAAGTATGTATTTAGAGTTTTCTAACAGAGTTTTGATGGTCAATACATAATGAAATAAATCTAAAAATGTGTTTAGAACATCCAACGGTGGATTATACTCGTCTCAAAATATGACATAAATTGTTAAACATTTAACAACCTATATGGTTGTTCAAAATTTATTTTTGTAATTCTAAATTAGTATATATGACTTGTTATGTGTATTATGATATATACAAACTTTTGAAATCTAATTAAAAATACCTTTTGGACGTTAACAATGCATTTTACGCTTGAATATTGTACAATTTTGACAAAAACGATAGCGAGTTGACATTGAAAATCCAATATGGTGGTTCAAAATGTTTTTCTGTGACTCCAAGTTGGTATTTAGAGTTTTTTTTTAAAAGAGTGTTTATGGTCAATATATAACGAAATCAATCAAAAAATGTGTTTAGAACATCCAAATGTGGATTATAGTCGTGAATTTCTAAAACTATGACTTAAATTGTTCAAAATTCAACAAAACATATGGTTGTTCAAAATGTGTTTTTGTGTTTCCAAATTAATATGTATGGCTTTTTATGTGTATTATGATATATAAAAACTTTAGAAATTGAATAAAAAATACATTTTGGACGTTAACAGTGAGTTTTATGCTTCATTACTGTACAATTTTGAAAAAAACGATTACTATTTAACATTGAACATCTAATTTGGTCATTCAAAATGTATTTCTGTGACTCCAAGTTGGTATTTAGAATTTTATATTAGCGTTTTGATGGTCAATACATAATGAAATCAATCTAAAAATGCGTTTAGAGCATCCAACGGTGGATTATACTCATGAATTTATCAAACTATGATCTAAATTGTTCAACATTTAACAACCCATATGGTTGTTCAAAATGTATTTTTTTGATTCCAAATTAGTATATATGGTTTTTTATGTGTAATATAATGTAGAAAAACTTTGGAAATCGAATTAAAAATAAATTTTGGACGTTAAATATTGAGTTTTACGAATGAATACTATAAAATTTTGACAAAAACGATTGCGATTCAACATTGAACATCCAATAAGATCGTTCAAAATGTGTTATTGTGTCTCCAAGTTGGTATTTAGAGTTTTCTAATAGAGTTTTAATGTTCAATACATCATAAAAAAATCTAAAAATGCGTTTGGAATGTCCAATATGGTCATTCAAAATGTGTTTATGTAACTCCAAGTTGGTATTTAGAGTTTTTTAATAGAGTTTTGGTGGTCAATACATAATGAAATCAATCTAAAAATGCGTTTAGAACATCCAACGGGGTATTATACTCGTGAATTTCTCAAACTATTGTTCAACATTTAACAACCCATATGGTTGTTCAAAATATATATTTTGAAAGTCTAAATTTGTATATATGGCTTGTTATGTGTATTATGATATATAAGAACCTGGAAAATCGAATTTAAAATATATTTTGGATTTTAACAATGACTTTTACACTTGATTATTGTAAAATTTTCAATAAAAACTAATGTGATTTGACATTGAACATCCAATATGGTCGTTCAAAATGTGTTTCTGTGACTCCTAGTCGGTATTTAGAATTTTCTAATAGCGTTTTGATGGTCAATGCATAATGAAATCAATCTAAAAATGCGTTTAGAGCATACAACGATGGATTATACTTGTGAATTTCTCAAACTCTGACCTATATTGTTCAACATTTAACAACAAATATAGTTCTTCAAAAAATATCTTTGTGATTCTAAATTTGAATATATGGTTTTTTACGTGTATTATAATGTAGAAAAGCTTTGGAAATCGAATTAAAAAATATGTTTTGGACGTTAAACTTTGAGTTTTACGCTTGAATATTGACATTGAACATCCAATATGATGGTTCAAAATGTGTTTCTATGACTCCAAGTTGGTATTTAGAGTTTTTATGGTCAATATATAATGAAATCAATCAAAAATGCGTTTAGTATATACAACGGTGGATTATAAGTACGAATTTCTCAAAGTATGACTTAAATTTTTCAACATTTATCAACACATATAGTTCTTCAAAATATATTTTTGTGTTTCCAAATTAGTATATATGGCTTTTTATGTGTATTATGATATATAAACACTTTGAAAAATGAATAAAAAAATACATTTTGGACGTGAGCAGTGAGTTTTACGCTTTATTAGTGTACAATTTTGACAAAAACGATTACGATTCGACATTGAACGTCCAATATGGTTGTTCAAAATGTGTTCTATGACTCCAAGTTAGTATTTAGAGTTTCTAATAGAGTTTTGGTGGTCAATACATAATGAAATCAATCTAAAAATGCCTTTAGAACATCCAACGGGGTATTATACTCTTGAATTTCTCAAACTATTGTTCAACATTTAACAACCCATATGGTTGTTCAAAATATATTTTTTGGAATTCTAAATTAGTGTATAAGGCTTTTTATGTGTATTATGATATATAAGAACTTGGAAAATCGAATTAAAAATATATTTTGGATTTTAACAGTGAGTTTTACACTTGATTATTGTAAAATTTTCAATAAAAATATTGCGATTCGACATTGAACATCCAATATGTTCGTTCAAAATATTTTTGTGATTCTAAATTTGAATATATGGTTTTTTATGTGTATTATAATGTAGAAAAGCTTTGGAAATCGAATTAAAAAAATATGTTTTAGACGTTAAACTTTGAGTTTTACGCTTGAATATTGACATTGAACATCCAATATGGTGGTTCAAAATGTGTTTCTATGACTCCAAGTTGGTATTTAGAGTTTTTATGGTTAATATATAATGAAATCAATCAAAAAAATGTGTTTAGAACATCCAAAGGTTGATTATATTCGTGAATTTCTCAAACTTTGACCTGAATTGTTCGACATTTAACAACCTATATAGCTGTTCAAAATGTATTTTTGTGATTCCAAAATAATATATATGGTTTTTTATGTGTATTATGATATATAAAATCTTTGGAAATCGAATTAAAAATACATTTTTGACGTCAACAGTGAGTTTTACGTTTAAATATTGCACAATTTTGACAAAAATGATTGCGATCCTACATTGAACATCCAATATGGTGGTTCAAAATGTGTTTCTATGACTCCAAGTTGGTATTTATAGTGTTTATGGTCAATATATAATGAAATCAATCAAAAAAATGTGTTTAGAACATCCAAAGGTTGATTATTTTCGTGAATTTCTCAAACTATGACTTAAATCGTTCAACATTTAACAACCCATATAGGTTTGGAAAATATATTTTTGTGTTTCCAAATTAGTATATATGGCTTGTTATGTGTATTATGATATATAAAAACTTTGGAAATTGTATTAAAAAAACATTTTGGACGTCAATAGTGAGTTTTACGCTTTATTACTATACAATTTTTACAAAAACGATTGCGATTCTATATTGAACGACCAATATGGACGTTCAAATGTGTTTCTATGACTCCAAGTTGGTATTTAGAGTTTTCTAATAGAGTTTTGGTGGTCAATACATAATGAAATTATTCTAAAAATGCGTTTAGAGTATCCAACAGTGGATTATACTCGTGAATTTATCAAACTATGATCTAAATTGTTCAACATTTAACAACCCATATGGTTGTTCAAAATATATTTTTGTGATCTAAATTTTTCAACATTTAACAACTCATATAGTTTTTTATGTGTATTAAAATTTAGGAAAACTTTAGAAATCGAATTTCAAAATGCATTCCGGACGTTAAACATTGAGATTTACGTTTGAATATTGTACAATTTTGACAAAAATGACTCTGATTTGATATTGAACATCCAATATGGTCTCTCAAAATGTGTTTCTATGGCTCCAAGTATGTGTTTAGAGTTTTCTAACAGAGTTTTGATGGTCAATACATAATGAAATAAATCTAAAAATGCGTTTAGAACATCCAACGGTGGATGATACTCGTCTCAAAATATGACATAAATTGTTAAACATTTAACAACCTATACAGGTGTTCAAACTTTATTTTTGTAATTCTACATTCGTATATATGACTTGTTATGTGTATTATGATACATAAAAACTTTTGAAATCTAATTAAAAATACCTTTTGGATGTTAACAATGCATTTTACGCTTGAATATCATAACATTTTCAATAAAAACTATTGCCATTCGACATTGAACATCCAATATGTTCGTTCAAAATGTGTTTCTGTGACTCCAAGTCGGTATTTAGAATTTTCTAACAACGTTTTGTTGGTCAATACATAATGAAATCAATCTAAAAATGTGTTTAGAGCATCCAACAGTGGATTATACTTGTGAATTTTTCAAACTATGACCTAAATTGTTCAACTTTTAACATCCTATATGGTTGTTCAAAATATATTTTTGTGAGTCCAAATTATTATATATGGCTTATTACGTGTATTAAGATTTATAAAAACTTTGGATATCGAATTAAAAATACATTTTGGACGTTAACAATGAGTTTTACGCTTGAATGTTGTACAATTTTGACAAAAATGATTGCGATTCAACATTGAACATCCGATGTGGTCGTTCAAAAAGTGTTTCTATGACTCCAAGTTGGTATTTTGAGTTTTCTAATAGAGTTTTGATGATCAAAAAATAATGAAATCAATCTAAAAATACATTTGAAACATCCAACAGTGGATTATATTCATGAATTTCTCAAACTTTGACCTGGATTGTTCGACATTGAACAACCTATATAGCTATTCAAAATGTATTTTTGTGATTCCAAAATAATATATATGTCTTTTTATGTGTATTATGACATATAAAATCTTTAGAAATCGAATTAAAAATACATTTTTGACGTCAACAGTGAGTTTTACGTTTAAATATTGTACAATTTTGACAAAAATGATTGCGATCCGACATTGAACATCCAATATGGTGGTTCAAAATGTGTTTCTATGACTCCAAGTTGGTATTTATAGTTTTTATGGTCATTAAATATTTTGAAATCAATCAAAAAAATGCGTTTCATCCAAAGGTTGATTATACTCGTGAATTTCTCAAACTACGACTTAAATTGTTCAACATTTAACAACCCATATAGTTTTGGGAAAAATATTTTTGTGTTTCCAAATTAGTATATGTGGCTTGTTATGTGTATTATGGTATATAAAAATTTTGGAAATTGTATTAAAAATACATTTTGGTTGTTAATAGTGAGTTTTACGTTTTATTACTGTACATTTTTTACAAAAACGATTGCAATTCGATATTGAACGACCAATATGGTTGTTCAAATGTGTTTCTATGACTCCAAGTTGGTATTTAGAGATTTTTAATAGAGTTTTGGTGGTCAATACATAATGGAATTAATCTGAAAATGCATTTAGAGTATCCAACGATGGATTATACTCGTGAATTTATCAAACTACGATCTAAATTGTTCAACATTTAACAACCCATATGGTTGTTCAAAATATATTTATGAGATCTAAATTGTTCAACATTTAACAACCCATATAGTTTTTTATGTGTATTAAAATTTAGGAAAACTTTAGAAATCGAATTTAAAAATGCATTTCGGACGTTAAACATTGAGTTTTATGCTTGAATATTGTACAATGTTGACAAAAACGATTCCGATTCGATATTGAACATCCAATATAGTCTTTGAAAATATGCTTCTATGACTCCAAGTATGTATTTAGAGTTTTCTAACAGAGTTTTGATGGTCAATACATAATGAAATAAATCTAAAAATGTGTTTAGAACATCCAACGGTGGAACTCCTCTCAAAATATGACCTAAATTGTTAAACATTTAACAACCTATACGGTTGTTCAAAAAATATTTTTGTGATTCTAAATTTGTATATATGGTTTTTTACGTGTATTATAATGTAGAAAAACTTTGAAAATCGAATTAAAAAATACATTTCGGACGTTAAACTTTGAGTTTTAAGCTTGAATATTGTACAGTTTTGACAAAAATAATTGCAATTCGACATTGAACATCCAATATGGTGGTTCAAAATGTGTTTCTGTGACTCCAAGTTGGAATTTAGAGTTTTTATAATAGAGTTTTTATGGTCAATATATAATGAAATCATTCAAAAATGCGTTTAGTATATCCTAAGGTGGATTATACTTGTGAATTTCTCAAACAATGAGTTAAATTGTTCAACATTTATCTACACATATAGTTGTTCAAAATGTTTCTCTGTGTTTACAAATTAGTATATATGGCTTGTTATGTGTATTATGATATATAAAAACTTTGAAAATTGAATAAAAAATACATTTTGAACGTTAACAGTGAGTTTTACGCTTTATTATTGTACAATTTTGACAAAAATGATTGCGATTCGACAATGAACGTCCAATATGGTTGTTCAAAATGTGTTCTATGACTCCAAGTTGGTATTTAGAGTTTCTAATAGAATTTTGGTAGTCAATACATAATGAAATCAATCTAAAAATGCATTTAGAACATCCAACGGGGTATTATACTCGTGAATTTCTCAAACTATTGTTCAACATTTAACAACCCATATGGTTGTTCAAAATATATTTTTTGGAATTCTAAATTAGTATATATGGCTTGTTATGTGTATTATGATATATAAGAACTTGGAAAATCGAATTAAAAATATATTTTGGATTTTAATAGTGATTTTTACACTTGAATATTGTAAAATTTTCAATAAAAACTATTGTGATTCGACATTGAACATCCAAAATGTTTGTTCAAAATGTGTTTCTGTGACTCCAAGTTGGTATTTAGAATTTTCTAACAGGGTTTTTTTGGTCAATACATAATGAAATCAATCTAAAAATGTGTTTGAAGCATCCAACGGTGGATTATACTCGTAAATTTCTCAAACTATTATCTATATTGTTCAACATTTAACAACTCATATGGTCGTTCAAAATATATTTTTATGATTCTAAATTTGTATACATGGTTTTTTATGTGTATTATAATGTAGAAAAATTTGGAAATCGAATTAAATAATGCATTTCGGACGTTGAACTTTGAGTTTTACGCTCAAATATTGTACAATTTTGACAAAAACGATTCCGATTCGATAATGAATATCCAATATGATCGTTCGAAATGTGTTTCTATGACTCAAAGTTGGCATTTAGAGTTTTCTAATAAAGCTTTTATGGTCAATACATAATAAAATAAATCTAAAAATGTGTTTAGAATATCCAACGGTGGATTATACTCGTGAATTTATCAAAATATGACCAAATTTGTTCAACATTTAACAACCCATACGGTTGTTCAAAATTTATTTTTGTAATTCTAAATTAGAATTTATGACTTGTTATGTGTATTATGATATATAAAAACTTTGGAAATCTAATTAAAAATACCTTTTGGACATAAACAGTGCGTTTTACGCTTGAATGTTGTACAATTTTGACAAAAATGATTGGGATTCGACATTAAACATCCAATATGGTCGTTCGAAATGTGTTTTTGTGACTCCAAGTTAGTATTTAGAGTTTTAGAATAGAGTTTTGATGGTCAATACATAATGAAATCATTCAAAAAATACGTTTAAAAATGCGTTTAGAACATCCAACGGTGGATTATAATCGTGAATTTCTCAAAGTATGACCTAAATTGTTCAACATTTAACAACCTATATGGTTGTTCAAAATATATTTTTGTGATTCCAAATTAGTATATATGGAATTTTATGTGTAATGTAATGTAAAAAAAACTTTGGAAATCGAATTAAAAAAACATTTCGGACGTTAAACATTGAGTTTTATGCTTGAATACTTTACAATTTTGAAAAAAATGATTGCGATTCAACATTGAGATCCAATATGGTCGTTCAAAATGTGTTATCGCCAAGTTAGTGTTTAAAGTTTTCTAATAGAGTTTAAATGATCAATACGTAATGAAATCAATCTAAAAATGCGTTTAGAATGTCCAACGGTGGATTATACTCGAGAATTTCTCGAACTTTGACCTAAATTGTTCGACATTTAACAACCTATATGGCTATTCAAAATGTATTTTTGTGATTCCCAAATAGTATATAAAACTTTTTATGGGTATTATGATATATAAAAACTTTGGAAATCAAACTAAAAATATATTTCAGATGTTAACAGTGAGTTTTACGTTTGAATAATGTACAATTTTGACAAAAACGATTGCGATTCAACATTGAACATCCAATGTAGTCGTTCAAAATGTGTTTCTGCGACTTCAAGTTGGTATTTAGAGTTTTCTAATAGAGTTTGATGGTCAATAAATAATGAAATCAATCTAAAAATACGTTTGGAAGCTCAAACGGTGGATTATACTCGTGAAACTCTCAAAATTTGACCTAAATTGTTCGACATTTAACAACAAAACAACAAATATGGCTATTCAAAATGTATTTCTGTGATTCCAAAATAGTATATATTGCTTTTTATGTGTATTGTGATATATAAAAACCTTAGAAATCGAATTAAAAATACATTTTGGACGTTAACAGTGAGTTTTACATTTGAATATTTTACAAATTTGACAAAAACGATTGCGATTCGACATTGAACATCCAATATGGTGGTTCAAAAAGTGTTTCTGGGACTCCAAGTTGGTATTTAGAGTTTTGATAATAGAGTTTTTATGGTCAATTTATAATGAAATCAATCAAAAATGCGTTTAGTATATCCAAAAGTGGATGGTACTTGTGAATTCTTAAACTATGACTTAAATTGTTCAACATTTATCAACACATATGGTTGTTCAATATGTATTTTTGTGTTTCTAAATTAGTATATATGGCTTGTTATGTGTATTATGATATATAAAAACTTTGAAAATTGAATAAAAAATACATTTTGGACGTTGATAGTGAGTTTTACGCTTTATTACTGTACAATTTTGACAAAAACGATAGCGATTCAACGTTGAACGTCCAATATGGTCATTCAAAATGTGTTTCTATGACTTCATGTTGGTATTTAAAGTTTTTTAATAGAGTTTTGGTGGTCAATACTGTTGAGCTATTTTAATCCCGCAAGAACACGGATCGTTAACAAGTAATAAAATGATGTGTAGAGTGTCGAACCCATGAGGACTAGATATTAATTTAACCTATTAACTTATAATTGAAATTTTAACAATAAAAAGAAACACAGACTTGTTTGAGTTTGTGATTCTAAAACTATTTTAATTAAATCTAAATTATCAAACAATTAAAGTAAATTTATGAGAACGAATTTGAATTATACCAACACTAGGATTTGCGAATCCACCTACACGTTCTTTAGTCAATTATTCATTTAATCGCTTTAGCTTATAATTACCTTGGATTGAAAATTGGTGATCCTAAAATAATCAAAAGCCTCTCTCAATGGTCAATCAATTCTATACTACATGCGAACCTAATTATCTCTAATCAAGTTTCGAACATAAACATATGCATTAAAATCTCAACAACACCTAAATGGATTTCATAGAGCATAATAGTAATCTCTATCTATTATTGGACCCTATGTTATTCAATACCACGTGCTTAACCTATATTGAATCTCTCGACTTCAATTTAAACCACAATATATTCTAATGGTGATCAAGCATTAAAATAATAGAAATAATGAATAAGGAATAATCAACCCAAAAGCAATTAATTACTAAAACGGAAAAACTTTTAATTAATTAAACGCATGAGGTTTCATCGTTCATCCTAGAAATAAGTAAATTAGCCGGACATGATTGTGTAAAATAATACAAGAATTCTATTAATCATGTTCCAGTGAAAGAAAAAGAAAGAATAAATAAAACCCGTGACTCTGGCTAAAGAATCTTCAATCCCGTGTCTTGATCTTCGATTCCCCTCTTGTATCTTGTTCCCAAAAATTTGTCTCCCCTTTGTTCTTGCTAGTATCTGGGTTTTCATACAGTTCTCCCAACCTCCAAGACGTGAATTAGGTAGTTGTTTTATCCTAGACTTGGTAGAGTTGTAATCCCATCAGGAATCTGCCAAGCTGCTGTCGCGTATAGCCTTGCGATCACATGGTTTGATCGCATTGTTTGATCATATAGCTTACTTCCTTACAATCGTAGCCATGGGTAACATGGAGGCGGTTCCTCGTTTTCTTTCTTTTGTATTTGCATGCCAAGCCCATCAAGTCTCTTTGGTTTTGCAATTACATCCCCTTTTCTTCTACTTAAGCTCTTCTTCGTCCTTTCGTCAGATTGATACTTGAATTTGATTATTTCCTAAAATAATAAGAAAACAACAATTAAACTGAAAATAAATAAGATTACTCATAATCGTACCTTTTTGTGAGCTCAGATAAGTACAAAATTATACTTATCAAATACATAATGAAATCAATTTAAAAATGCATTTAGAACATCCAACAAGTTATTATACTCGTGAATTTCTCACACTATTGTTCAACATTTAACAACCCATATGGTTGTTCAAAATATATTTTTTTTATAATTCTAAATTAGTATATATGGCTTGTTATGTGTATTATGATATATAAGAACTTGGAAAATCGAATTAAAAATATATTTTGGATTTTAACAGTGAGTTTTACACTTGAATATTGAAAAATTTCAATAAAACTACTGCGATTCGACATTGAACATCCAATATGGTCGTACTTAATGTGTTTCTGTGACTCCCAGTCGGTAATTAGAATTTTCTAATAGCATTTTGATGGTCAATACATAATGAAATGAATCTAAAAATGCATTTAGAGCATCCAACGGTGGATTATACTCTTGAATTTCTCAAACTATGATCTATATTGTTGAACATTTAACGACTCATATGGTTGTTCAAAATATAATTTTGTGATTCTAAATTTGTATATATGGTTTTTTATGTGTATTATAATGTAGAAAAACTTTGGAAATTGAATTAAAAAAATACATTTTGGACATTAACAATGAGTTTTATGCATGAACATTGTACAATTTTGACAAAAACGATTGCGATTCGACATTGAACATCCAATATGGTCGTTCAAAATGTGTTTCTATGACTCGAAGTTGGTATTTAGAGTTTTCTAATAGAGTTTTTATGGTCAATACATAATGAAATAAATCTAAAAATGTGTTTAGAACATCCAACGGTAGATTATACTCGTGAATTTCTCAAAATATGACCCAAATTGTTCAACATTTAACAACCCATATGGTTGTTCAAAATTTATTTTTGTAATTCTAAAGTAGTATATATGACTTGTTATGTGTATTATGATATATAAAAAACTTTGGAAATCTAATTAAAAATAGCTTTTGTACGGTAACATTGTGTTTTACGCTTATTGTACAATTTTGAAAAAAACGATTGCGATTCGACATTAAACATCCAATATGGTCATTCAAAATGTATTTCTATGACTCCAAGTTGGTATTTAGAGTTTTGATAATAGAGTTTTTATGGTCAATATACAATGAAATCAATCAAAAAATGCATTTAGAACATCCAAAGGTGGATTATACTCTTGATTTTCTCAAACTTTGACTTAAATTTTTCAAAATTTAACAACCCACATGGTTGTTCAGAATGTATTTTTGTGATTCCAAATTAGTATATATGGCTTGTTATGTACATTATCATAAATAAAAACTTTGGAAATCGAATTAAAAATGTATTTTCGACGTTAAGAGTACGTTTTACACTTGAATATTGTACAATTTTGACAAAAATGATTGCAATTCGACATTGAACATCCCATATGATCGTTCAAAATATGTTTCTGTAATTCTAAGTTGGTATTTAGAGTTTTCTGATAGAGTTTTGATGGTCAATACATAATGAAATTAATCTAAAAATGCATTTTGAACATCCAACGGTGGATTTTTCTCGTGAATTTCTCAAAATATAACCTAAATTGTTCAACATTTAACAACCCATACGGTTGTTCAAAATTTATTTTTGTAATTCTAAATTAGTATATATGGCTTGTTATGAGTATTATGATATATAAAAACTTTGGAAATCAAATTAAAAATACATTTTAGACGTTAACAGTGAGTTTTACGTTTGAATGTTGTACAATTTTGACAAAAACTATTGCGATTAAACATTGAACATCTAATATGGTCGTTCAAAATGTGATTCTATGACTCAAAATTGGTATTTAGAGTTTTTATAAGAGCGTTTTTATAGTCAATATCTAATGAAATCAATCAAAAAATGCATTTAGAACATCGAAATGTGGATTGTACTCGTGAATTTCTCAAATTATGCTTAAATTGTTCAACTTTTAAAAACTCATATGGTTGTTCAAAACGTATTTTTGTAATTCCAAATTAGTATATATATGGCTCCTTATGTGTATTATGATATATAAAAAATTTGAAAATTGAATTAAAAATACATTTTGGACGTTAACACTGAGTTTTACTCCTGAATATTGTAAATTTTCTGCAAAAACGATTGCGATTCGACATTGAAAATCCAATGTGATCATTAAAAATGTGTTTCTGTGACTCAAAGTAGGTATTTAGAGTTTTCTAATAGTGTTTTCATGGCCAATTTAAAATGAAATCAATATAAAAATGTGTTTAGAGCATCCAACGGTGAATTATACTCGTGAATTTTCTCAAATTATGACCTAAATTGTTCTTCATTTAACAACTCATACGGTTGTTCAAAATGTATTTCTTTAATTCCAAATTACTATATATGGTTTTTTATGTGTATTATAATGTAGAAATACTTTGGAAATCGAATTAAAAATATATTTCGAACGTTAAACATTGAGTTTTACACTTGAATGCTGTACAATTTTGACAAAAACAATTACGATTAAATATTCAACATCCAAAATGGTCGTTCAAAATGTGTTTTTATAACTCCAAGTTGAAATTTATATTTTTCTAATAGAGTTTTAATGGTCAATACATAATGAAATCAATCTAAAAATGCGTTGGAATATCCAACAGTGGATTATACTCGTGAATTTCTAAAACTGTTACCTAAATTGTTCATCATTTAACAACCCATATGGTTGTTCAAAATATAATTTTGTGATTCCAAATTAGTATATATGAATTTTTATGTGTATTATAATGTGGAAATACTCTGGAAATTGAATTAAAAATACATTTCTGATGTTAAACATTGAGTTTTGCGCTTGAATACTGTACAATTTCTTCAAAAACAATTGCGATTCAACATTGAACATCCAATATGGTCGTTCAAAATTTGTTATTGTGTCTCCATGTTGGTATTTAGAGTTTTCTAATAGTGTTTTAATGGTTAATACATAATGAAATTAATCTAAAAATGCATTTGGAACGTCCAACGGTGGATTATACTAGTGAATTTCTCAAACTTTGACCTAAATTGTTCGACATTTAATAACCTATATGGCTATTTCAAATATATTTTGGTGATTCCAAAATAGTATGTATGGATTTTTATTAGTATTATGAAATATAAAAACTTTGGAAAACTAATTAAAAATATATTTTGGACGTTAACAGTGAGTTTTACTCTTGAATATTGTATAGTTTTGACAAAAACAATTGCGATTCGACATTGAACATCCAATGTAGTGGTTCAAAATGTGTTTATGTGACTCCAAGTTAGTATTTAGAGTTTTTATAATAGAGTTTTTATGGTCAATATATAATAAAATCAATCAAAAAATGCGTTTAGAACATCCAAATGTGGATTATACTCGTGAATTTCTCAAACTATGACTTAAATTATTCAACATTTAAGAACCCATATGGTTATTCAAAATGTATTTTTATGATTCCAAATTAGTATGTATGGCTTTTTATGTGTATTAAGATATATAAAAATTTTTGAAATTGAATTAAAAATATATTTTTGACGTTAACAATGAGTTTTACGCTTTATTACTGTACAATTTTGACCAAAACGATTGCGATTCAACATTGAACATCCAATATGGTCATTCAAAATATATTTCTATGACTCCAAGTTGGTATTTAGAGTTATCTAATAGAGTTTTGGTGGTCAATACATAATGAAATCAATCTAAAAATGTGTTTAGAACATCCAACGGTGGATTATACTCGTGAATTTATCAAACTATTGTTCAACATTTAACAAACCATATGGTTGTTTAAAATGTATTTTTGTAATTCTAAGTTACCATATGTGGCTTTTTATGTGTATTATGATATATAAGAACTTTGGAAATCGAATTAAAAATATATTTTGGATTTTAACAATGAGTTTTACGCTTCAATATTGTACAATTTTAACAAAAACGATATTGATTCGACTTTAAACATCCAATATGGTCGTTCAAAATATGTTTATGTGACTCCAAGTTGGTATTTAGAAATTTCTAATAGAGTTTTTATGGTCAATATATAATGAAATCAAATAAAAAATACGTTTCAAATATCCAAAGGTGGATTATACTCGTGAATTTATCAAACTATGACTTAAATTGTTCAATGTTTAACAACCCATATGGTTGTTCAAAATATATTTTTGTGATTTCAAATTAGTATATATGTCTTGTTAGGTGTATATTGATATATAAAAACTTTGGAAATTGAATAAAAAATAGATTTTGGACATTAACAGTGAGTTTTACGCTTTATTAATGTACAATTTTGACAAAAACGATTACGATTTGACATTTAACATCCAATATGGTCGTTCAAAATGTGTTTCTATGACTCCAAGTTGGTATTTAGAGTTTTCTAATAGAGTTTTTGTGGTCAATACTTAACGAAATCAATCTTAAAATGCGTATAGAACATCCAACGGTCGATTATACTCGTAAATTTTTCAAACTTCTGTTCAACATTTAACCTATATGGTTGTTTAAATTGTATTTTTCCAATTCTAAGTTAGCTTATATGGCTTGTTACGTGTATTATGATATATAAGAACTTGGGAAATTGAATTAAAAATATATTTTGGATTTAACAGGAAGTTTTACGCTTGAATATTGTACAATCTTAACAAACACAATTTTGATTCGACATTGAAGATTCGATATAGTCATTCAAAATGTATTTCTAGGACTCCAAGTTGGTATTTAGAATTTTCTAATAGAGTTTTTATGGTCAATATATGATGAAATCAATCAAAAAAAGCGTTTAGAACATCTAAAGGTGGATTATACACGTAAATTTCTCAAACTATGACATAAATTGTTCAACATTTAACAACACGTATGGTTGTTCAAAATGTATTTTTGTGATTCTAAATTAGTATATATTGCTAGTTATGTGTATTATGTTATATAAAAACTTTGGAAATTGAATTAAAAATACATTTTGGACATTAATAGTGAGTTTTACGCTTTATTACTGTACAATTTTGACAAAAACGATTGTGATTCGACATTGAACATCCAATATGGTCGTTCAAAATGTATTTTATGAGTCCAAGTTGGTATTTAGAGTTTTCTAATAGAGTTTTAGTGGTCAATACATAACGAAATCAATCTTAAAATGCGTTTAGAACCTCCAACGTTGGATTATACTCGTGAATTTCTCAAACTATTGTTCAACATGTAACAACTAATGTGGATGTTGAAAATGTATTTTTATAAATCTAAAATAGCATATATGGCTTGTTATGTGTATTTTGATATATAAGAACTTGGGAAATTGAATTAAAAATATATTTTGGATTTTAACAGTGAATTGTACGCTTGAATATTGTACAATTTTGACAAAAAACGATTGTGATTCGACATTGAACATCCAATATTGTCATTCAAAATATATTTCTGACTGCAAGTTAGCATTTAGAGTTTTCTAATAGAGTTTTGATAGTCAATACATAATGAAATCAATCTAAAAATGCGTTTACAACATCCAACGGTGGATTATAATCGTGAATTTCTCAAACTATGACCTAAATTGTCTAACATTTAACAACCCAAATGGTTGTTAAAAATATATTTTTGGAATTCCAAATTAGAATATATGGAATTTTATGGTTAATATAATGTTGAAACACTTTGGAAATCGAATTAAAAATACATTTCAGACGTTAAACATTGAGTTTTACGCTTGAATACTGTACAATTTTCACAAAAACGATTGTTTTTCAACAATGAACATCCAATATAGTCGTTCAAAATGTGTTATTATGTCTCCAAGTTGGTATTTAGTGTTTTCTAATAGAGTTTTAATGGTTAATGCATAGTGAAATCAATCTAAAAATACGTTTGGAATGTCCAAAGGTGGATTATACTCGTGAATTTCTCAAAATTTGACCTAAATTGTTCGACATTTAACAACCTATATGACTATTTAAAATATATTTTTGTGATTGCAAAATAGTAAGTATGGATTTTTATGTGTATTATGATATATAAAAACTTTGGGAATCGAATTAAAAATACATTTTGAATGTTAACAGTGAGTTTTACATTTGAATATTATACAATTTTGACACAAACGATTGCGATTCGACATTGAACATCCAATATGGTCGTACAAAATGTGTTTCTGTGACTCCAACTTGGTATTTAGCATTTTTATAATAGAGTTTTTATGGTCAATATATAATGATATCAATCTAGAAATGCATTTAGAATATTCAACGGTGGGTGATACTCATGAGTTTCCCAAACTATGACTTAAATTGTTTAACATTTAACAACTCATATGGTTGTTCAAAATGTAATGTTTGTCATTCCAAATTAGTAAATATGGCTTGTCATGTATATTATGACATATAAAAACTTTGGAAATTGAATTAAAAATATATTTTGGATGTTAACGGTGAGTTTTACGTTTTATTACTGTACTATTTTGACAAAAACGATTGCGATTTGACATTGAACATCCAATATGATTGTTCAAAATATGTTTCTATGACTCTAAGTTGGTATTTTGATTTTTCTAATAGAGTTTTGATGATCCATACACAATGAAATCAATCTAAAAATGTATTTAGAGCATCCAACGGTGGATAGCATCCAACGGTGGATTATACTAGTGAATTTCTCAAAATATGACCCAAATTGTTCAATATTTAACAATACATGTGGTTGTTTAAAATATATTTTTTGTGATTCCAAACTAGTATGTATGGTTTTTTATGTGTATTATAATGTAGAAAAACTTTGAAAATCGAATTAAAAATATATTTTGGATGTTAAACGTTGAGTTTTACGCTTGAATACTATACAATTTAAAACAACGATTGCGATTCAACATTGAACATCCAATATGGTCGTTCAAAATGTGTTATTATGTCCCCAATTTCGTATTTAGAGTTTTCTGATAGAGTTTTAATGGTCAATACATAATGAAATCTATCTAAAAATGCATTTGGAACATCCACCGTTGGATTATACTCGAGAATTTTATCAAACTTTGACCTAAATTGTTCGACATTTAACAACATATATAGTTATTCAAAATGTATTTTTGTAATTCCAAAATACTATATATATGGCTTTTATGGGTATTATGATATATAAAAACTTTGGAAATCGAATTAAAAATACATTTTAGACGTTAATAGTGAGTTTTACGCTTGAATATTGTACAATTTTGACAAAAACGATTGCAATTCCATATTGAACATCCAATATGGTCGTTCAAAATGTGTTTCTGTGACTCTATGTCGGTATTTAGAGTTTTTCTAACAAAGTTTTGATGGACAATACATAATGAAATCAATCTAAAAATGCGTTTAGAACATCCAACGGTGGATTATAATCGTGAATTTCTCAAAATATGACCCAAATTGTTCAACATTTAACAATCCATATGGTTGTTCAAAAAGAATTTTTGTGATTCTAAATTAGTATATATGGTTTTTTACGTGTATTATAATATATAAAAACTTTGGAAATCGAATTAAAAAAATATTTTATACGTTAACAATAAGTTTTACGCTTGAATATTGTACAATTTTGACCAAAACGGTTGCGATTCGACATTGAACATCCAATATAGTCGTTCAAAATGTATTTTTGTGACTCCAAGTTGGTATTTAGAGTTTTCTAATAGAGTTTTGATGGTCAATACATAATGAAATCAATCTACAAATGCGTTTGGAACATCCAACGGTAGATTATACTCCTGAATTTCTCAAAATATGACCTAAATTGTTCAACATTTAACAACCCATATGGTTGTTTAAAATTTATTTTTGTAATTCTAAATTAGTATATATGGCTTGTTATATATATTATTATATATAAAAACTTTGGAAATCTAATTAAAAATACATTTTGGATGTTAATAGTGTGTTTTACGCTTGAATATTGTACAATTTTGACATAAACGATTGCGATTCGACATTGAACATCCAATATGGTCGTTCAAAATGTGTTATTGTGACCTAAAGTAGGTATTTAGAGTTTTTTAAAAGTGTTTTAATGGTCATTCAATCTAAAAATGTGTTTGGAATGTCCAACGGTGGATTATACTCGTGAGTTTCTCAAATTTTGACATAAATTGTTCAACATTTAACAACCCATGTGGTTGTTTAAAATTTATTTTTGTAATTCTAAATTAGTATATATGTCTTGTTATATGTATTATTATATATAAAAACTTTGTAAATCTAATTAAAAATACACTTTGGACGTTAACAGTGCGTTTTACGCTTGAATATTGTACAATTTTGACATAAACGATTGCGATTCGATATTGAACATCCAATATGGTCGATCAAAATGTGTTTCTGTGAGTCAAACTAGGTATTTAGAGTTTTATAATAGAGTTTTCATGGTCAATATATAATGAAATCAATCTAAAAATGCTTTTAGAGCATCCCACGGTGGATTATACTCATGAATTTCCCAAAATATAACTTAATTGTTCAACATTTAACAACCTATATGGTTGTTCAAAATGTATTTATGTAATTCCAAATTAGTATATATGATTTTTTATGTGTATTATAATGTAGAAAAACTTTGGAAACTGAATTAAAAATATATTTCGAACGTTAAACATTGAGTTTTACACTTGACTACAGTACAATTTTGACAAAAATGATTGCGATTGAACATTTAACATCCAAAATAGTCGTTCAAAATGTGTTTTTGTGACTCCATGTTGGTATTTAGATTTTTCTAATAGAGTTTTAATCGTCAATAAATAATAAATCAATCTAAAAATGCGTTTGAAATATCCAATGGTGGATTATACTCGTGAATTTCTCAAACTATGAACTAAATTGTTCAACAATTAACAACCCATATGGTTGTTCAAAATATATTTTTGTGATTCCAAATTAGTATATATGGATTTTTATGTGTATTATAATGTAGAAAAACTATATTTTTATGTGTATTATTATGTAGAAAAACTTTGGAAATCGAATTAAAAATACATTTTGGACGTTAAACATTGAGTTTTACGCTTGAATACTGTACAATTATGACAAAAACGATTGGGATTCAACATTGAACATCCAATATGTACGTTCAAAATGTGTTATTGTGTCTCCAAGTTGGTATTTAGAGTTTTCTAATAGAGTTTTAATGGTCAATACATACTGTAATTAATCTAAAAATGCTTTTGGAATGTCCAACGGTGAATTATACTCGTGAATTTCTCAAACTTTGACATAAATTGTTCGACATTTAATAACCTATATGGCGATTCAAAATGTATTTTGGTGATTCCAAAATAGTATATATGGATTTTTTTGTGACTCCAAGTTGGTATTTAAAGTTTTCTAATAGAGTTTTGATAGTCAATACATAATGAAATCAATTTAAAAATGCATTTAGAACATGGAACGGTGGATTGTACTTGTGAATTTTTTTAAACTATGACCTAAATTGTTCGATGTTTAACAACTTATATGGCTGTTCAAAATATATTTTTGCGATTCTAAATTAGTATATATATGACTTTTTATGTGTATTATGATATATGAAAACTTTTAAAATTGAATTAAAAATACATTTCGTACGTTAAACAGTGACTTTTACTTTTGAATATTGTACAATTTTGACAAAAACGATTGGGATTCAACGTTGAATATACAACATGGTCGTTCAAAATGTATTTTTGTGACTCCAAATTGGTATTTAGAGTTTCCCAAAAGATTTTCGATGGTTAATACATAATGAAATCAATTTAAAAATGCGTTTAGAACATGCAACGGTGGATTACACTCGTGAATTTTCTCAAACTATGACCTAAATTGTTCGACATTTAACAACCTATATGGCTGTTTAAAATATATTTTTGTGATTCTAAATTAGTACATACATGAATTTTTATGTGTATTACGATATATGAAAACTTTGAAAATCGAATTAAAAATACATTTTGGACATTAAATAGTATTTTTTACGCTTGAATATTGTACAATTTTGACAAAAACGACTGCGATTTAACATTGAACATCCAACATGGTCTTTCAAAATGTATTTTTGTGACTTCAAATTGGTATTTAGAATTTTCTAAAAGAGTTTCAATGGTTAGTACATAATGAAATCAATCTAAAAATGTATTTAGAACATCCAACAATGGATTATACTCTGAAATTTTTTCAAACTATGATCTAAATTGTTCAACATCGAACAACCTATATAGCTGTTCAAAATATATTTTTATGATTTCAAATTAGTATATATGGCTTTTTATGTTATTATGATATATATAAACTTTGGAAATCGAATTAAAAAATCATTGCACACGTTAAAGGTGTACTTTACGCTTGAATATTGTACAATTTAAAAAAACGATTGCGATTCAACGTTGAACATCTAAATATGGTCGTTCAAAATATGTTTTTGTGACTCCAAGTTGGTATTTAAATATTTCTAATCTAGTTTTGATGGTTAACACTTAATGAAATCAATCTAAAAATGCGTTTGGAACATCCAACGGTGGATTATACTCGTCAATTTCTCAAACTTTGATCTAAATTGTTCGACATTGAAGAATTTATATGGCTGTTCAAAATATATTTTTTTGATTCTAAATTAGTATATATGGCTTTTTATGTGTATTTTGTTATATAAAAAATTTGGAAATTGAATTAAAAATACATTTCGGACGTTAAACAGTGAGTTTTACGCTTGAATATTTTTCAATTTTGACAAAAACGATTGCAATTCAGCATTGAACATCCAACATGGTCATTCAAAATGGTTTTTTGTGACTCCATATTAGTATTTACTCCAAATTTGTATTTACAGTTTCGTAAAAGATTTTCAATGGCTAATACATAATGAAATCAATCTAAAAATACATTTAGAATATTCAACGATGGATTATACTTGTGAATTTTCTCATATGACATAAATTATTCGACATTGAACAACCTATATGGTTGTTCAAATGTATTTTTGTATTTCCAAATTAGAATATATGGCTTTTTATGTGTATGATATAGAAAAACTTTAGAAATCGAATTAAAAATACATTTTGGACATTAAACAGTGAGTTTTACGCTTGAATATTGTACAATTTTGACAAAAATATTTGCAATTCAACATTGAACATCCAATATAGTCGTTTAAAATATGTTTTTGTGACTCCAAATTGGTATTTAGAGTTTTCTAAAAGAATTTTGATGGTTAATACTTAATAAAATCAATCTAAAAATGCGTTTAGAACATCCAACGGTGGATTATACTCGTGAATATTCTCAAACTATATTACAATATTTTGACTCGATGAAGATCGATGTCTACTTCAAAAGGCCAAAAAAATGATTAAGGTCATTTAGCTAGTTAAAAAAAAAAAGACGAATGGTCAAGGTCGAGGTCATCAAACTCTAAACCTACACAAAAGTCTAAAGTTTCTAAAGCAAACGTACTATTTTTTATGTTTGTAAAGTAGGTCAAAGCAAAGACTCATTGTTAATGAGAAAAATGTTATCAGATGTTTTTTAGCACAGTATCTCGGGCGAGGATAAACCACCTCTACACCCAGTCAAAGCAAATATTCCTTGTTAAACAAACAAAAAGGCAATCAAAAGTTTTTTCAACAAAATTACAGCAACTAAAAATTGACTAGTCATCATCGTCATCTTCTTCCTCATCCACTATTGGCATAAATGGCACCCCAAACAAATCAAGATTATGATATTTGGCAATCAACCATTCATGGCTTCTTCAGAATGCCATCTCTCATCCATGAAC
This sequence comes from Forsythia viridissima, assembly GCA_030279155.1. Lineage (NCBI taxonomy): Eukaryota > Viridiplantae > Streptophyta > Magnoliopsida > Lamiales > Oleaceae > Forsythia > Forsythia viridissima. Next base: position 18,953,781 of record CM059038.1, read on the forward strand.
TTTGACCATCCCGACTGTTGTCCATTATTCATCAATCGTTTTATATTCTTCCATGGCTATCTTACATTTTTCATCTAGCTCTGAAGTAACATGGTCGACAGTTGTTTCTAAATAATGAATTCTTTCATCATGCTGCATCAGAGACTCCTCTTGCTCCTCGACCAACCTTGCCAAGTTTTGAAGTCGATTCTCTCTAGCATTGCCCACGTTCTCCAACTCGGATATGGTAATTATACTTTCTTGAAGAGCCTTTTCTTTCTCCAGAAGGAGGTGATTGGTTTCTTCAACTTTCTCCAGCTGTTCACGCATCCATTGGAATGTAGAGTGGTGCAATGAGAAGAACTGTTCTACAAAATCTTTTAGTATGTGTAATGACAATCTGTTATGGAGTCTTCTAAGAAAAAAAAAAGAGAAAGAATAATACCCTTCTTTTCTCGACCATGATCGATCTCTCCAAGCTTTTAAGAGATTTATCCTTGCTAGCCTCAATTATCTCCCAATCCAAATAGCTTGTCATTACTTGACAGTCTTCGGTAACCTTTTCAATTGGTCGACGGAGGCTACATGAGGGAACCATATTCGAAGAACTGGAGCCTAGAGGTGTCCGAGCGACTGGACTAATAGGAGGTCGGACAATTACATAAGATGAAGTCTCTCAAAGAAATGGGGATGACTGATTCTGAGGAGAAACCCGACTGACATCTTGTTCTCCAGAAGAAGAGGGGACTCTTCTTCTTTTTCGTTGAGATCGCTCATTTTTTTGGGCTGGTTCCTCCAAGAACTCTTAGCTGAATTGCTCTGCAGACATGGCTATAATATATATATATATATATCAATGAAATAAGTTCCAAAATGATGAAATATTAAAAAATGGGAAAACCATTCAACATACTATAAAGGCATCTGATGCCCACGGAAACCAACATATCGTCGATACACACATCATTCATCGACCATCCAATGGGCTCAATCGATCATAGAATGATGAGCGAATCAATTTCTGACTCAGTGAGAATAGGTGTTTTATTGAAATCATCCAAATGAGGTGCACACCACTTGGTTGAAAAATGGAACATACCTTCAATAGGGCTCACAAAGAAATATCTATTTTTCAACCGCTATTGGATGAAGGACAATGGAGAATACAGAAGTGTTCATGGGATGGAAGTCCACGGTCCTAATAAGAAAAAACTATGTAACAATCATATCGATCGAGGAGCTTCATTTCAAAGAGGATGTGAAATATGTCAATCGAAGGTTCGAGGTTGTGTTTTAAACAAAGCAGTAGGTAATAATTTAATATTCTAAAAGCATTAGGGACCAGCTGCCTAGGAGCCAAGTTATAAGAATAGAAAAACTTACTAAAAAAGGGTAGAGAGGAAATCGGAGACCAGCTTTCAAACTATCTTGATAAATAGCTACTTCTCCTGGCCATCACATAGGTAGATAATAGGTTGGTCCAAGAGCTCAATAAAAATGGTTCCGGCTTAAGAAAAAGTGATTTATTACGTGCGTCAACATTCTCTCGTTATATGTGCTAGGGTGACGAGGGATGATTTTTAAATTAAGGCCCGATAGTCTAGCATCATCGGTCGGGGTATGCGAGGATGGGCTACCAGAATTCTTCATGTTAAGACGATGTCTAACCATTTTCTTTATTTTCAATGTATAAATTTCAATTGAGTGGAATATAAAAATTGAAAACAAAGATCAGATTAAATGAAGACGAGGTAGCAGGTTAAAGTAAAATAATCCTACCAGCTATTCTAAAGCTGGGGGTCTATAATTGGTTCAAGGCTATGAAGCTATCTACTTCTTGATCTTTAGTATCCAGAGCTCCCAATGATTCAATAGAACCCAAAGAGTCAAAAGAAATTTCTATCTGAGAAAGTAATAATGAGGTTTACTCTTCAGACGAACTATCCAAAATAATCACGTTCATGCAAAAATAATGAGAAAGGAAATGAAGAGGATTGTAAAAAGAGAAAGTTGAAAGGATAAGAAGAAAGTTATAAAAAGATTGGGAGAGTAAAAGATAAAAAAAAAAAAAAGAAAAAAGAAGAGGATGTAAAGAAGAAAAAAGGCGGGAAGGAATTTGAAAAGACTTCTGAAAAAGATGAAAGGACGATGATCATGATAATCTTTGGCCATTTTTTGAGAAACGTACACCATCAAAAATTTTGATGTGTTTGGATTACCAGACATAAAAAATCAGGCCTCATTTAATGCTTACAGACAAAAGAACGAATGAGGAATGGACATGTGGACTACTAGGGTAAAGCATCTTCTGATATAATTAGGTCATGAAAGGACACGGCAGTCTCCTCACATAATGAGGCAACAAGGAAAAAACTGTGGCATAGCTCTATATTGATATGTGTCAACATCTTTTCGATGGATCCCTGGCCAACACATTACATACTCTCAAATCATAATGGCTATGAACTTGAGAGTAGGAGACTAATGATGATGCTGGGAGTGTGTTTTGAATTAGGGTTAAGGTTGGTCGGTCGGTCGAAGCACCAGTCGATGTATTTTACGTATTTAATAAAAGTAAGTTAAACCCCTATAAAATTGCACTTGAGACATGCCACTTTTATTGATCGAGTAATTGTAAGACTCTTTTTACATCATCAGACGAGAATTTCGTCTATAAATACCAATTTCCCTTCATAAAATGGGAGAGAAAACAAAAAGAAAACTGATCGAGAAATAATAAGAGGCATATTTTTACAATTCATATTACTCCTTCAAATTCTTCTTATAAACACTTATTCACCACATTATATCTCATATCCAGAAAACCCAAAAAGTAAAAACTATTATTCATCTTAATAGCCAATAATTTTGGCCATTGTTGCGTTAGCTCGTCTTCCCGCTGCCACTGTGTGTCTTCTTCTCCTTTTGTAATTAAAACAAGCTATTTGTCTAATGGATTTTTTTTGTACAATGTTATTGGACAAGCTATTTGTCAATGTTATTAGATAGTGATAACTTTTTGCTTTTTGGACATACTACATGTGTATTTTGTGTGTATAACTTGAAAATAATTTATTTACATGTGCAAGATCATCTACAATAACTTATCTATATTTAAAGAGCATTTTTAGCATTTTAAAGACCATCTATAAATTCAAAGAGTAATTTATTTTAAACATTTCAGCAGCCTCTTTATCTCCATACTCTTCATTTTACTTCTTCTAAGAAACATTTAATATTTTTTCCTCTTTTTTTTATATGCTTCCCTTCCAATTTGTATATACTATTTAATTAATGCCAATATACCAAGTATTGAAAATTAAAATTGTTTGTATTAAATAATAGAGAGTAGGTTTGGACTCTCTAAATTAAAATGTTATATTGAAGAATCTATTAGAGCAGAATTTTAAGAGTTGGCTCTTTAAATTAAAGAGTATCTTATGTTTAAAGAGCTTGTTGGAAATGCTCTAATTCCAACATATAAATTGTAAAGCCGACAATAATACGAAACTGCATTTTGTACTTGCAATTGCGTTGTTCGATAGTTAAAATTTCATTCAAGACAGTTCTATTTTAAATTGTCAAGATTACAGCTACAATTGTGAAATGGAGAATTTGATCTGTCTGGTTAGATAGTTATAATTATCTAAGTTCATTGCATGGTATTCAACGAATGTGCTATTCATTCTTCTTCATATCTCAGTCAACCCAACCCAAAAATGGCAGACATTGTTAAACAATTACTAAAATTGGACTATTCCAACCATCAAACAAACAACAAATAACTACAAACACATCACACTATTTGTAAACCGTAACAATAAATGTACCTCCGCCGTCGCTCGTGCAATAGGCAAGGAGAAGGAAAAACTTTTTTACATTCATTTGGTAAGGATAATTAAATGGGTGGCTACAAGATACACTTACAAAATAAAATTAAAACTAGTATTGAAGTCAACTTTACCCGATTTGTAGTGGATTAGGATTGGACACTTCTATCTTTTACATCTGTAATGACCACTAGTTCACCTCTGGAATGTCGACGTTAGGTTAGTGGTCGTCCGACTGGAGAACATACATTTAGAGGCAATATTTGAATGGAGCGCACTTGTAACACCCTAAATTATTATTCTAATTTCTATGTATTTAATTAATTTCACCATTAAATTTTCAAAATAATAAAATAATGTTATATCAAATAGCTTTGTCATTTTGAAAATGGCTTATAAATCGTTTAATGATATTGCATAATTGTACAACAAGTAAGTTTTTAACTTTAAAATCTCTTATCTTACTCTACTTTATATATACTTAAGATAGTACATACTTTTGATATTATTTTATTCATATCCAATGTAACCCTAATTGACAAAAATAATACAATTTGAAACTTGATATGTATTTACTTAAAATAGAGAGCGGAAAAATAGTTGGGAAGTAACATTATAAAATATAGTTAACTACTTCCAATAGTTAAATACCCTTAGGATTAGCAGTAACCTTTTTTTGAGTTTTTCTGGTGATAGACCCACTTAACCATTATTAGATACTCAGTACACAATCGTCACTTCATCTAAGAATATACACTAACCTCTAGTATATGCATTGCACACCTGTACTGCAAGACTATATGAGCTAATACTAAGTAAATAATGATATACATGAACATACGCGTATACTGCAAGACTATATGAGCGAATACTCAGTAAATAATGATATATATGAACATATGTGTGATCATGTGTATGATTTATTATTCCTTCTTTCATTATGATCCCATTCTCTCGAAATTCACGTCTTTCTCCACTATCTCAAGTTATTCGTTTTTTTCTCTTGGGCTCTGAATCCCACTACAGTGTATTGCTTGTGCTCAAATTTTTAATCACTTATAAATAAATGCGTATTCTTTTGAAGAAATTCAAGAAGCAGAGGTAATGAAGTACTCAAATTCACATATTTTTGTATTATAACAAGAACTCAATTCAACATAGAAGAGGAGGAAAATCTAATCCTACAAAATTTCAAAAACACTCTGCTTCAAGATATTTTATGTGAAATGCATAAAATTTTTATGGTGATTTAAGTCATCCAAAGCATACTATCTATTTATTTGCAAAACTCGTGGTGGACATCTGGTCGTCTTCTCATTGTATAAATTTATGTGACTTTTTCAACTATGGCTTTCTAAGTTTTCGGCGTCTTCATCTTCCATGATATCCACTCCAGTCATGGAGGTTACTGAGGATGATCCAGTTAAGTGAAGAGGTCCCTAAGGAGAACAAGATTGGGACATGTTCGGTTTCGAGGATTCACCATACTGTTCTTGGGACATAACTTCATAGTACAACAAGTTGATTCCTGGATATGCTTGTTGTAGGTTGAACTCTTCGAGTATGAAGGCAATATTTCTGAAATCATGAAAAGTAAGAAGAAATAACACTATTTTTGTCGTGCAAATGACTCTTCACTTCATCATTTGTTAGACTATCAACTTGCATAAATTCTCTGATTTGTTTAGGAATAGCAACTGCAAAGGATGGAAAAAAATCCCAAATGAAACAATAACTCATATTCTAATTGATAGAAGTAACATTTCATATAATTGAATAATGCCCAATATGAGTGAACTAATTCTTATCCCTCCTCTCAGATATCCCATATTTTTGCAAAGACAAGTGTGAATTCATAGTGAACGATTAAGACTAATATGCCGTGCATAACACATAAACAATGAAAAAAAGCACAAGGACACAAACTTTGCTCGACTTACGCCTAATTTCTCCTTCCACGACTGAATTTTGCTTTTTGTTTCAACTTGCATTATCAAAATCTCATTCCAATTACTCACTTTCTAGTAAAAAAATATAATTTCAATCTAATTTCCAATCAAATTTGCACAAGCATTAAACACACTTGCAGTTTAAGTATTACCTTGTGCACCTCCAAGATGTTGCAGGGCATTGACAAATCTCCAATGCAATTTAAGCCACCAGCATCTCCTTTGCTTTCTAGCACTTTGATGTTGTTGTGATTGCTGCCAAGTCTTCAAATTTGAAGGGAAGAGGCGGCTCCGGCGGAGAGAGGCGGCGAAGGGATGCGGGTTTGGGAACCTTCAGAATTATTGGCCGCTTGGAGATGTTCTTGATTTTGGGGAATGTTTAGGAGAGAGAAGGTTTCCTTTTTGACATTAAAAATATGAAAAAGCCATTTGATTATATATTTTTTTAATTCTTAAAATTGAGTAATTAAATAATGCCACATTGGGCGACTACGACAGTCGCTCACTACAAATAGCATTACTCTACAAATTATATCCTTCCCATATTTAAATGGCACCCACCCGGCACACGTCTAGCGCATGCCCGTCATGCATATGGCACATGTCCGTCATGCATATGGCACATGTCATTGCCACGTGTCCAGTAAATGTGGCACTATGTCCAATTTAATTAATTTTCCCCATGTACAGTTCACGATAAATTGTGAACTCTTATTATATATCCCGTTTCTTATTTTAAAACCATGAAAGTGCCTTGGTCGGAACCAATCAAACTAAACTCCAATAAATTAATCTTGACCCGTTCAACTGTTGTTTGGAAAAGATAATTTATTAATCTCGCTCTATACCGCTAAAAGACTTTGCACTCTCAGTGTAATTGAAATTATCGAAACTGTATAATCAATAATTATATCCCATCACTCGTCATTATTACATAGTATCCCACCATTTTGAATATTCGAAATAAGGTTGAAATAACCAAAACGCTATTTTCCACATATATGTTAATCCTCAAATCTTATTTTCTATCTAACAATTCCATGTGATCACATCACAATATTAATTCAAAAATCAGTGTTGAATTACTAAGCTCAGATTTGTCCACAAAAAAAAAAAAAAAACATTTCAGACCATGATCGTACCTATTAAATAAGCGGCAAATTTCATATTGCAAATATATGTTCCTCATTATTTCACTTTAATTCCTAAGACATCGAGATATTGACCAGTAATTTGATCTCACCTATTGATACCTCAAAGAACTTCAAGTAATTAGTAATCCAAGTCCATTAGACACTTAGGATTAAGGTCCTATGTAGGACAGTCAAACAAAATTAAATTCACGTGGTCATTATCACAAATTAAATTTCACGTGGTCCATTTCAATATATTTCAAGTGCACTCTAAATTTTATTACAAAATTTAAAGATAAACTTTAATGAAATTGAGACAATCTTATCAAAATAAAGTGTCTTTATTTACCGATAGTAGAGTATAAAATTTAGACAAAATAATAAATCGAATCTTTCTGTGCTTGATAACTTAAACACTTGATTTATAGTATCAAAACAATCTACAAATCAAATAATAGGACAAATCAATTTAATCAATTAATATTTTATTTCAAAATATCGTGAATACAAATAAGTTTACTCGACTAAAAAATACCACCTAAAAACGGGAATGAGGAATATGGTCCTCCGCCCATACCCGCTTCAATTCTTATTTCTTATTTCATTTTATGTTTTTAGAGTTAAATCGTATTTAAAAAATAAATAAATATTAAAAGTTAAATAAATAAGTAAGCAAAAATATCTTAATCATCGCCACGCTTCCCAAAAATCCTTGGTGGGGCGGATAATGGAAAGGGCTACTCAAGCCTCTTCCCATTGCCATTTTTACTTCTCTTTTAAGCTACTTTTTTATCTTAGAAGTTGTGCAAATCTTAGAGCATGTTTGATAGAGCTTAAAATAAACTTTTTTTTTCTCAAACTCATTTCAACTAGAGGTGGCAAAATGGGTCGGCCCAATGAGCTAGCCCAAATAGCCCGATCTCTGGGCTGGGCTGGCCCAAAAAAAGTTAATCAAATAAAAAATTGGGCCAATTTAGCCTGGTACAATTAACCCACCGGGCCAATTGGGCTGAAGCTGGGCTGGCTCGATAAATTTTTTTTGGCCCAAGTCCTCATCTCCACTTCATCCACCCCACCTCACACCCAACTGTGAAACGCAGCAGCAAATTGGGAGGGGGGATTTCTCTCCCCTTGTTTCCTGTCATGTTGGCCAGAAACAAGGGAGAGAAATCCCCACCTCCCGTCGCAGCAAATGGAGGTAGAAAATCCTCCCAAACCACCTCCAAAGCGACCACCACCATGTCAACCACCACTCCTGCCACCACCAGCACTATCACCTCTAGGCTTAGCCTCTTCCACTGATAAGGAACTATCTCCGAATTCAGACCCATCAAGATCCATAGCTTTATTGAAGGCAATATTCTCCTTAAAATCAATATAGGCTATCATGTGATCGGAACTGTAATAAATTGGACATTGGAACAAAAAGGAAACATACATGGTGGCACTAGGCTTGAAGTTTGTTGCTATTCAATAACCAACAGAGATATGATATTTTAACGTGAGGGGGGATTTCTCGCCCCTTGTTTTTGGTCGTGTCGGCCAAAAACAGGGAAGGAAAAATCCCCCTTATTTGCGGTGAAACCAGTCTCCTTGGTTTCACGACTAGATGGGGGATTTCTTCCCATCTGGTCACCAGAGTGCTCCAACAATCAGGGGGGGAAATCCCCTCCTCTAGTCCTTTTTCAGATTCTGTTTTGGGGGGTGGGTGGGGTGGGATGGGGAATTTGCTAGAGTAGAATATGGTGGATTTTGTTTTTTTATTTTTATTTTTTATTTTTTTTAAAACTATATATAATTGTTTTGGAAAGATAAGTTAAAAATTTAAGTTAGGCTGACCCATTAGCCCTGTAGCCCAAAATCAGGATGGGTTGGCCCAGCAAATGTGCCCATATAAAATTAAGCCACGGCTAGCCCAGCTAAATATTTTGTGTGGCCCGTTCAGTTTCGAATGGCTGGCCCATTTTCTAGCTCTAATTTCAACCACATATTTCTTAAGACTCACAACTTTTATCAACTTTTCAACTACATATTTCATCAACTTTTATCAAATTCTCCTAAAAAACTACTATTAAATTCTACCAAACAAATACTTAATAAGAAACTGCATTGAACATTTGGATATAAATGGTAAAATTGACATTTTGAAACAGGAGGCTATTTTTATAAATGTTTTCAAAAGTGAACATATTTTCAATCCACTATTCATTTTTAGCTATATTTGTAAATATCTCTAAAAAATAGCAGTAACTAGTAAAATTAAATAGCGATGACAATGGATATGGCTGAGCTGGCCTCCTAGGCTTGATTTGGTCCACTAGGCATGTCAGGCTCAACCCACGGGCCCTTTTCGTGGAGGACTAATGAACCATACTAGCCCTTGAGCCCTTTATTTATTTATTTTAAACAAAATTTACAGAAAATTATGAAAGAAAATAAATATGGGATAAACATCTTTTCTCTGGGCTTTGAATCAACTATATTAAACATAGTGTGTTTAAATTGTACACAAATAAATTGTGTACAATTGTTGTGTAAATTTTTTTTTTTAAAATACGAGATGGCTGGTGAAGCCAACAAGTTAAGAGGTAGGCTCGATTCAGCTCGCCTAGCTAAAAATTGAGCTAAGCTCGGCTCTGAGCTCTGTTTAATGCTTGCTTGAGCTACCCACAGACCAAGCTCTCACTTAGCCCGGGCCCATTGCCACTCAGGTAATTGTAGAAGAGTATGAAAATTAATTAACTAATTTTTTGTGGCTAACTTAAATTATAATTTAAGATGATAAAACATATATTTTATCTACATATTTCATTAGATGCACAACTTATAAACAAGTAAATATTAGATCATCTACCTCTTTTTTTTGAAATATTTGAATAATACTGTAGAAATTAATTTAATTGTTAAATTATTTTATAACATTAAAATGTACTGGATATAACAGTTTAATTATTTAATTAATATATTTCTATAATCATCCCATAACTGATGAACCCATTTTTTTAAGCACTTAATTATATCAAGACCATAAATTTAGGAGTTTATTCTCTCTCTAATATATTATCTATTCTTATCTCTCATTCCTAAAAATCCGTCTGTTATCTTCATCCACAGTATTTCATCCCAAAATCGTGAAAAATGCACATAGTTTCATTTCTTTTACCCAACGTCCATCATCCAATATATCCAAACAATTTAACTGATTATGGCACCGAATCGAAGTAGTAGCAAACCGAGGCACAAAAACAAGAATAGAAGGAGCAATTCAACGATAAAGAAAAAAATATCTTCAAGGCAAATCAAAAACAAAAATATGAAGAAGACGATCAACATTACACTTCAACAAGGAGAAAGGTTATACATTTTCTATTGTGTGGTTATATGCGTACAATAAGCTTTTTCGATTCTTAGGGTTTGGGTATTGACGAAATCACTATTATTTGGTGCAATTTTTGAATTAAACTTTATTATGTGGCTTGGATGATGTTGCATGTTCATAATACATAAAGAATTAGATTTTTTGATACACATATATGAGTGTTTTTATCCCGTGCAAATCGAAATCCAGATTTTGGCTTTTTGGGCAAATAATGTTTAAATAATTTCTAAACATTAATTTAGATTTCATTGTATGTTGTATGAGTATTACGACTTCTCTGTTTAGTGTAATTGCTAGACTTTGTGTTAATTGAAGAAATACAGTTTTTTTATAAACGCAGTCAACATTGAAGGGTATTTAACTGAATGAAGGTTTTTTTGTAATATTTCGTTCCAATGTTGTAAACAAATCCAAAATTTCAATTTTTTTTATCAACATGTTAGTATGCACAACAATCAATTCAGTTTGGTTGTTAGTAATCAATGATATCTATTGTATAATTAGATTAACACTCTTCACCAAAATAAATTAACAATCTAAGCATGCCTCTATGTAATGTGAATGATCATTGTTAAACGATACCGCAAATTGATACACTATTGTAGTCACCATAATATATCAAGTAAATTATAATATTAATGAACACTGTGAATTACATTTTTCTTAAGTTAATGTTTGCAAATGACTTACTTGATACCTTCAACTGAAACTAATTTTTTTATTACCTTTATTTGTTAAATATATTTCTTGGATTATAGTTCACATGTTAACGAACACCGATACTTTCATTTGTTTCGGTTCCTGATGCGAATGCTTGTCTTGATACCTTGTACAAAGATTATTCTCTTATTACTTTTCTATATGTATTATATTACATGATAACGTAATATGACACTTTCATGTTTGCTACTGCTACATGTTACTAAAATCAGTTAGAAGTAATAATTAATATGCTACTCATGTTTTGTAATTTTTCCTGTGTAAATGATCACTGATACTTATGTTTGGTACCACTTTATGCTTCAAATAAGAGACCATGTTTGTGTGCTTCATAACTGTTTTGTTTTAAGAAATTCAATTTTTTTTTTATTATTAGTATGCTTTCGTTATATTTTTTACCACTTAATGTCAATACATTTAGGTTTTGAAACGGTAATTTAAGTTCTTTCTTCTTTGTATTATTAAATTGTAAAGGAGCACCGATACTTACATTTGTGATCATCTAAGTCTCAAATATTACACTGTATATATGTGCCTTACTTTCTACAAATGTTAAATGATTCATTTGTTATTATTTGAAATTCATAAATTGAAATTACAATATATTAAAGACATCATCACTATCGTTTATCTTGTTTTTAAGTGTGAATATTTTGTTGACTTCTAGCAAGATTGGGAATTCCTCATTCAACATATGCAATGGTGTCTCGGTAAAGTCAATGCCTTTTCTAGAAATGAGGTTATATCCACTTTGCGAGGTAGGATGTCTGATGTTTGAAGGAAAATGTTTTCTGAATCATGCTTCAGACACTTTCTTGAAATGAATGAGATTGTCTTGAATCATCAACTTATTCATCAAGTGTTTCTTAGGGAAGTAAAATAGCCCAACATGGATCAGATGTGGTTCAATTTGGGTGGCAGCCTGGTACGTTTCAGCTTGGAGAAATTTTGCTTGATAACTAGGTTACAATGCTTCGGTGAAGAGACAAGATCAAAGTATGACGACATATATTGCAGGATCAAACATGAAATTCTAGGACATGTACCTAATGTGCTACATTCGGATGTTTATGAAGTTTTTCTCCATAAAGCAGAGCTTAGTGACAGGGACGTTTTCAAGTTTGGCCTTCTTCTCCTATTGACAAATCTATTTTTCACAACAGCGTACAAGAGATTCGTGGAAGAGTCACTGATGGTTCTGGTGGACTTCGAAGACATGAATTCGTATGCTTGGGGTAAGGAATTGTTCAAGTTTACACTATCTTCACTCATATCAAGGCTAAGGAATAAGTCCTTAATTGTTGAGGGCAACGAGAAGCCTTACATCGCAGACAGGCTCAATGGTTTCTTAATAGCTTTTCAAATATGGATTTATAAAACCCTCCAGTTCTTGATGGCAAGATTTGCCCAAAAATCAGTCATCGATGTCCACGAATTCTGAATTGGACATCCAACGTGCAAGGAAACTTCCTATCAAGACTCTATCTCAGAAAAGACATAATCAGTCGTCCCAATGTATGTCAAGTGTGATACCATCAATGTATTTATTTACATAATCTTGTTGGTGCCTTTAATATTTCCTAATCATCCATATTTTCTTTCTTGGTTTTTCTATGTTTCAGCTTGAAGTTGTTTCGATTAAGCCAACCACTTATGAAAGGCATCAGCTTTTTACCGAAGGATTTTATCACGACGTGCAAGGACCGCGTGTTGAAGACAGTGATGACGACTTTGCATCTCATGTGGTTCGAAGATCTCCACGAATTATGATGAAACATTCTGCTGTGGAATGCAACACTAGCAGTTCTCGTTTGAAAGAAAGGGTCACAGAGGTTTGTATGAAGTGTGTATTGTGCAACTGAAGTTAAATGTAGTACAAAACATGAACTAATATCTTGAATATGTTTACAGGAAGAACCAGTCGAGATTCAGTTGAATGATGATTCAAAGATAGAGTCACACAGTAGCACAACAGTTCTCCAATCTCCTGCACAACATGATGTTAATTCTGCTGGAAAAGTCCGTGCATCTAATTTTGGTCCACCAGGCGAGGAACAAAAGTCTGCTGTACATGACCATCAATCAACTGACAATTCTGAACTATTTGTGATAAAGGTGTTAGAAATCTATAATTATGGATATGTATTTACTGTTAACTGTTTCATCATACACAACATTCATCGTTGAAACTTTCACTTTGTAGCCATGTTGTTATGGCAAGGAGTCTATTAGGGTTCGTCTCAGTGACATTTTTACCAAACACGAGAAGTTAGTAGCAAACCACTTTATCCTCCAAATGCAATTTCAAGGTTTAGTGTCTGAAATGGAAAATTCAATAGGTGATGTTATTCAAGTTGTTCGTCATTAACCTCCCAGTGCTTCTTCTTCTCATCCTGCATCATTGATGTCAAATTTTAAATAACTCACAAGCGTACGAATCTATTGGAATATAGAAAAGTAGTAACGAAGTCAATCCCACAGAGACTGCAAAGACGAAAGTCTAATTTACTCCGAATTAACTATTATTCTATGCTAGTTGGGTCGAGAGGAATTTGGTTGAAATAATTTAACTTAAAGCCTAATTAATTATGCTAAAAAGTTGAGTTGAAAATTCAAGTTGTTTAAAGTAGCAAGGTTTCGGAATATACCATTGTTTAATTTAGTAATTATCCAATTATTGAAATAACAAATGACAACTCGAAATCAATCTATTGTCGTTTTAAAATATTTATCAATTATATCCCAAAGAAGAAAATCCAATAAAGGCTCCCATTTGCTTCAATCCTAAATTAATTAAGCGTTTTTCGTATCAAACTCAATTAAAAGAAAACAAATAATCAAGGATTTACTAAGCATTCCATGTATCCCAAATCGATAACAAGATCACGAAAAATCAAAAGAAATTAATAGAACACGTTTAAGCACCAAGCACGAATTAATTAGATTAATTTCTAACTGTCAAGAATATATGATATTTAAGATGAAAGAAATTCTATTTAATTAATCCAACAAGAACAAACCATGAAAGTTAAAGCTCTAAAACGGAATTAAACGAATAACAAAATAATCACTTTGTTTAAACAAGGTTTCATCGTCTATCATGGCACAAGAAAATTAGAAGAACAAAATTAAATTTAAAAAAAAAAAAATTGATAGAACCCAGCATAGATTGAAGGAGAAGAAATCTTTCAAAAACTCTTCTTCGTCAAGTAATTCTTCTTCCTTGTTTCTTGCCGTCTTCAACTATCCCAAAAATTACCTCTCAAACTCGGCTCTAATCTGGTTCTAAATCGGCATTTCTTTGTTATGAGCTAATAACTCATATTTATACTTCCCTTATTGTACCCCAAAAGATCCCAAAATATTACAAAATTCGTGGGCCAAAAGGTTTCGTAATCGGATTAGAACTCAAAAAGGAAAATAAAAATCCCGCAGCAAAATTAACACTGGGCGATCACTTAGTGCTTTCCTGGGCGAAGCAACCTTCAATGCATTCTGCTTTTGCTTGGTGATGTTGGGAGCTCGCTCAACTTGTTTCTTTTAAATCCTTGTAATTTGGTCCTTCCAATTTTCACACCCTCCAATTTGGTCCTTCAACTTTCCGTAATCTCTAATTTGTCCTTCAAATTTTGATTGAGTGAAATTGAGTTCACAAATTCTCTAAATATTTGCCAAATTGTTGCCATTTTTGTCCATTCTTCTCCAATTACTTATAAATAGGTCCAAAACTGAAATAGAAGCAATAATGCACTAAATTAAGTATAAATTCAATAAAATGACGAGTTAAAAGCTTAGTTTAAATGCCCGAATAAGTATACAAAATACACTTATCAAACACTCCCAAACTAAGCATTTGTTCGTTCTCGAACAGAAGTAAAAATAAACTACAAATTTAAACTAAGCTAAAGGATTAACAGGAATTAAGTTTATGTTAAATTTCTTACCATAGGCCTCAAGTTTGAAAATAAAGTAACACTTTTTGAAAGAGATTAAACAACAACATAAAAGTTTTTCACTTATCCGATGCTCAACCTTTAGTGAGTGTGTGATTAGCCCAAAATTGAACTTATACATGTATTAGACCACGACCAATATTGTGTTGTTGATATTTTTACAATCTCGAACCCTTTGTAATCATTTATTCCTTACACCTCTTGTAAATTATCATACTTCTAATACTTTTTTTCTCCAATCCTGAGGTGTTCTAGTGAATTTGGTTTCTATTGATCAACACAATACTTTTTTCAAATAAAGTGATAAAAATTAGAACCTTGTATTTTTAGAACTAGGATGGTGAGTGATTTCTAAATTCTCATCTTCAGTCTCTTAGATTCTAACCTAGCAATCCTTACCGAGCACTTCTAAATCTTTTCATTTATTTTACTCATGTAAACAATCTTACATCCTGTGCAATACTTCTCTCTCACTAGTTTTCTATGTGACCCTTGTAGCAAAATTTGGCCGATGACTCCCAAGTCAGATGACTATAGGGCACCAGGTTTTAAAATTCTCTAACAGGATTAATTGCTCGAGTCCCACAGGCTAATAGAGAAGTAAAGATGTAATTTATATATATATATATATATATATATATATATATGACCCATGTAGCCTTGGGCCGATGACTACCAAATCGATAACTATAGAGCACTAGATTTTAAGATACCTTAACAGGCTTAATTGCTCGAGTTAGATATTTTATTTTATTTTATCAACAGTGAGTAGTACCCAGTTTAGATTCCTTGACTATAACATAGTCAACCAAAGATAAGACCCAGAAAATCCAAACCATCAAAATTCTCAGAACACAAATAGTAACTTTAACACCCCGAAACTGTTCTCAAAATGTTTTGGTTACTAGCTTAAGGATTTAGGAACAAAATTTTTCATAATGATACTCAGTCAACAATATCAGCTCATACACTCGAGTCAATTTCCCAATAAATGATAAGTCAATAGTGGATATGTGCTTCATTAATCAGGTCTAACATGGATAAGTATTCAGATAAAAGCACGAGTTCAAGTGTTGTCTAATATTCTACTAAAAATGTACTCGATTTTGAATAGATATCATCATTGGAGGTAGGATATTCAACAACAACTAGAAAAATAAATTATTAAAAAAAAATTTTAATCAAAATTATTTCAGTTATACATACCCAAGTGACAAGCAAATTCAAAAGCAATTGAGTGTCCTGATACTTTTTAACCCACCCCCAAACAAAAACCTTACATTGTCCCCAATGTAATAATAAAATAAAGAAAATAAAGGAGGGAAAAGGACAGTGACTCCTTGGAGATGATATAGAGAAAATGGATCTGGCTAGTCGAAGGTCCAGTTGAAATGGGCTCAGACGTGGTGCTGGAGATCACTTTAACATGTAAATTTTCTTTACTTAATTAATCACTTTCACTCGTCGAACTCCTCTTTTCACACTTGCGACCAACATATCAACATGCAAAACTGGAATAGTTGTATCACCTCTTTTCCTACCGCCAATTTTTTTTTCAAATATTTTTTTTTAGTTTTTTTTATTTTATTTTTTTAAAATGGATTGGTAGGATCACTCAAATTAATTTCTTCATCCCTCTCTCGAGAGTTGAACTCCAAATATGGTTTTAATATTTGGCAATTAACTTTAAAAATATCACCATTTTGGGGATTTTCAACCTCAATAGCTCCATGGGGATAAACTGTATGAACAATAAAAGGACCTAACCATATAGAACATAACTTACCTAGAAATAAATGCAAATGAGAATTATATAAAAGTGCTTTCTGACTCTGGGGTGAATGATTTTCTTACTATGTGCTTGTCATGGAAAACTTTTATTCTTTGCTTGTAGATTTTTGCATTCTCATAAGCGTCATTCCAAATCTCCTCGAGTTTTGTCAGGTACAATTTTTGTTCACCCAGCTTCCTGCAAATCAAAATTAAATTTCTTGATATCCCAATAAGCCCGATGCTCAAGCTCAATTGGTAAGTGGCATGCTTTTCCATACACCAATCTACAAGGAGACATTCCAATTGGTGTTTTGAAAGCTGTTCTATATGCCCACAATGCATCAGTAAGTCGTAGATACCAATCATTCTATCAGGTCGAACTATCTTATCCAAAATCTGCTTTATTTCTCGATTTAAAACCTCCACCTGACCGCTAGTTTGTGGGTGATATGGGGTTGCAATATTGTGTGTGATTGAGTACTTTGAAAATGCCTATTGGAGAAATGAGATCCACCATCACTAATTATGGCCCGTGGAGTGTCAAATCGAGAAAAAATATTGCTCTTCAAAAATGCCACCACACTTTTGTGATCATTGGTCCTACATGGAATTACCTCGACCCACTTGGAAACATAATCAACACCAACCAATATGTAAAGATAGTCAAATGATGGGGGAAAAGGTCCCATGAAATCGATCTCCCATACGTCAAAGATCTCAACTACGAGAATAGGATTAAGCGGCATCATTTTTTTTTTTTGAAATGCTTTCTATGCGTTGACACCTGTCACATAAAGAACAAAAAACACAAGTGTCACGAAAAAGAGTAGGCCAATAAAACCACATTGTAAAATTTTGGCAGTAGTCATTTTAGCACTGAAATGGCCTCCACAAGCTTGGTCATGACAAACAGAGATCATGCTTTGGAATTCACTGTCTGGGACACATCTCCTTATAATTTGATTAGCACAGTATTTAAACAAATAAGGATCATCCCAAAAGAAGTTCTTCGTTTCAGCTAAGAATTTAGTTTTATCTTGTTTAGTTCAATGTTTTGGAAGCTTACCTATAACAAGATAATTAACTATGTCAGCAAACCATGGCAGAATATCAATATTCATGAGTTGTTCATCCGAAAACAACTCATTTAAAGGTAGTTTTTTCGATACAGAATCAAGCACAATACAAGATAAGTGGTCAACTACAACATTTTTAGAACCCTTTTTATCTCTAAACTCAATGTCAAATTCTTGCAAAAGCAAAATCCACCGAATCAACTTTGGTTTAGCATATTTCTTAGTGAGAAGATAATTGAGGGCATCATGGTCAGAAAAAATAATTACTTTACACCCTACAAAATATTATCAAAATTTATCTAATGCAAATACAACTGCTAGCATTTCTTTCTCTGTAGTAGAATAATTCAATTGTGCATCGTTAAGAGTCCTACTAGCATATTAAATAACATAAGGCAAACAATCTAATCTCTGTCCTAAAACTTCTCCTATAGCATAATCAGATGCATCACACATGAGTTCAAAAGGTAAATTCCAATCAGGTGGTCGAATGATAGGTGCAATTGTCAACAATTTCTTAACGCTTCTAAACAAGAATCATTAAAGACAAAAGGTGTATCCTTAACAAGTAAATTGCATAAGGGTCTAGAGATTTTACTAAAATCTTGAATGAACCTTCTATAAAAACCAGCGTGTCCAAGGAAAGATCTTATTTCTTTCACTAATTTTGAAGGTGGAAGATTGGAGATAAGATCCACTTTGGCCTTGTCAATTTCAATACCACTACTAGAGATAATGTGACCAAGAATAATACCTTGTTTCACCATGAAGTAACATTTTTCCCAATTCAAAACTAAGTTATTTTTCTCGCATTTCTGCAAAACTAAAGTTAGATGGCGCAAACATTCATCAAACGAATCTCCATATACAGAAAAATCATTCATGAACACTTCAAGAAACCTTTCAACCATGTCAGAAAAAATACTAAGCATACATATTTGAAAAGTAGCAGGTGCATTACACAAACCAAATGGCATTCTTCTATATGCAAAAGTTCCAAAAGGACAAGTGAAAGTAGTTTTCTCTTCATCTTCTAGAGCTATAGGAATTTGATTATAGCCAGAATAACCATCTAGAAAACAATAATAATCATGACCTGCAAGCCTATCAAGCATTTGATCAATGAATGGAAGAGGAAAGTGATATTTTCTAGTGACTAAATTCAATTTTCTATAATCAATGCAAACACGCCAACCTGTAGTTATTCGAGTTGGAACCAATTCATTGTTTGTATTAGTACTACTGTAATACCTAATTTTTTTGGGACAACATGTACTGGACTTACCCACGTGCTATCAAAAATAAGATAAATAATTTCAGCATCTAACAATTTAAGCACTTCAATTCTGACCACCTCTTTCATGTTAGGATTTAACCTACGTTGCATCTCTCTAGTAGACCTAGAATTCTCCTCAAGATGGATATAATACATACAATCTACTTGATTTATACCTATGATATCAACAATAGTCCATCCTATTGTCTTTTTATGTTCAGTCAAAATACTTAATAACTTACCTTTTTGTGCATTATCAAGGGAAGAATAGATAATTACTGGTAAAGTGTCAGCCTCTCCCAAGAATGCATATTGCAATGTGTCAGGCAAAGTTTTAAGCTCTAATTTTGGTGATTGTTGAACTAATGGGATGTTCTTCTTCTCACTTGTTGGAAGTGGCTCAATTTTCTATTTTCACTTAATTGTATCCATGACATGTTCTAATTCAAGCAAGACATTCACTTCATTTATAGCACTATCAACATCAAAATATGAACCAAAATGAGTTAAGCACATGTTTAAAACATCGTCACAATTAGTTGAAAACAAAAGAATCATCAACTAATGCTTCTATCATATCAACATCAGCAACATCTTCATTGTCATATGGTTTCTTGTTGAAATTAAAAACATTCAATTCTATTGTCATGTTGCCAAAAGATAGCTGTATAACTCCATTCCTGCAATTAATAATAGCATTAGATGTTGCTAGAAAAGGACGACCAAAAATTACAAGAATATGTTTTGTAGAGTGTCATACCAGTTGAGTATCAAGTACAATAAAATTAACAGGAAAGTAAAACTTAGTTAACCTGTATCAAAACATCCTCTACAATTCCACGGGGGACTTTCACAGATCGATCGGCAAGTTGTAAAATCATAGATGTTGGTTTTAACTCGCCTAGCCCAAGTTCCATATACACAGAGTAAGGAAGAAGATTAACACTAGCTCCTAAATCTAGTAAAGTCTTTTCAATCTTATGGTTTCCTATGATGCATGAGATGGTAGGACAACCTGGATCTTTAAATTTTAGAGGGGTGTTACTTTGAATTATAGAACATGTTCAGTTAAAAAGGCATTTTTGTGTACATGTAGTTGTCTCTTTTTTATACATAAGTCTTTCAAGAATTTAGCATAAGCAGGAACTTGCTTAATAGCATCAAGTAAAGGGATATTTATACTTACCTATTTGAATATTTCCATGATATCATGGACCGTACTACCTTGCTTCACTTTTGTTAGCCTTTGAGGAAATGGGGCTTTTGGAATGTAAGATGGCTCATTGTTCTCTTTGGAAGCTTCCTGAACTGAATCATCAGTTGGCGCATTACCTGGAGAAACTAGTTGAGATGTATTTCTTTTTGGAATTTCCACTTGGTTTTCAAACAATTTGCCGCATCTCAAAGTCATGATTGATTTAGCCTCATCCTATTAGTTGCTTGAATCGGTCTCAATATTGTGCACTCCTTTAGGGTTAGGAAATGGCTGACTTGGAAATTTTCCTTTCTCAATGGTCATTGCCAACTATTGGATTGATGAGGTCAATTGTCCCATCATATTTTCTATATTGGAGATGGATTGTGCCTGTGAGTTTTGGCTAGTTCGTACGTCATTCTTAAACTGGGTAATGGTGTGATTCTGGTGATCTATGCAGCTTGTGTAGCTTCTATCAATTTTTGAATTGCCTCATTCCATGGTTTTGGTTGTGAAAAATTTTGATTGAATTGTCTGGTATTATGGTGAGGGATTTGACATGTCGTACTATCCTGTTGAACACCCTGTGACCAAGAAAATTTTGGATGGTTTCTCCATCCTGGGTATATGTGTTGGAATAAGGATTTTAAGATGGTTTCCTCATCATGTTGAAGGCATTCGCTTGATCAGAACATACAACTTGTGAAAAGTATCTTCTATCATTTCTTTGACTTCTTTGATTTCTGACCCAGGTTCACTGCTTCGAATCTCATAGATTCCTCTTTTCTTTGGTTCAATTCGAGAAGATCGACTCCGCTATTGTGAATTGTCAGCCTGCTTTTGAAAGAAGCTCCAAATTTTTGTTGCATTTTTAGATATAAGCTCTCCACCACTTGTGGTCATCAACCATTCTTGAATATGTGATAGCAATCCCTCCAAAAAATATTGGCATAAGTGTCATTTTTCATAGCCGCGTGTGGACATTTCATAAGGAGCCCATTAAATCTCTCCCAAGTTTTATAGAATGGTTCTTCGTCTTTCTGCACAAACACTGAAATTTTCCTGCGAATAGCATTAGTTTTATGAATAGGAAAATATTTAATCAAACATTTAGCAACCATTTGTTCCCAAAATGTAATACTATTGATATGTAACGTATTAAACCATTATTTAGATCTATCTTTCAGAGAAAAATGAAACAAATGAAGTTTTACATTATTATGAGAAACATTCTCATATTTAAATGTCTCACATATAGCATAGAAATCTGTCAGATGATTATAGGGTTCTTCACTATCTAAACTATAGAAAAATGGAAGACAATTAAGCACACTCAATTTTAACTCAAAATTCCTAGCAGCTATTTGTGGGTATTGTATGCATGAGGTACTCAAATTAGTTAATGGACTAAAATAGTACCTAAAATATCTCTCTTCAATTTCATCGCCCATAGCGATTATTACTTCGGTTCCATCAATTTTTTCTAAAGTGGTAGCTCATTTTCATTGGTGAAAAGTTCTTTCAATTTCACTATTTAGAGGTTCTAGCTTAATTTCTAGAGATCTACGACCAACATTGCACTATAAATATTTTTAGTTTTTTTTAAATAAATAAATCCTAGATTATAACTAGTCAAGAATAAAATTAACTAAGACTAAATTAACTTTCTGACGCAGTCCCCGACAACGGCGCCAAAAACATGATGTCAAAATTTAAATAACTTGCAAGTTTTCGAATCTATTAGAATATAGAAAAGTAGTAACGAGGTCCATCCCACAGAGACTGCAATGACGAAAGTCTAATTTACTCCGAATTAACTATTATTCTAGGCTAGTTGGGTCGAGAGGAATTTGGTTGAAATAATTTAACTTAAAGACTAATTAATTATGCTAAAAAGTTGAGTTGAAAATTCAAATTGTTAAAAGTACCAAGATTTCGGAATATACCATTGTTTAACTTAGCAATTATCCAATTATTGGTTAATTCTAAAAAACAAAGGACAACTCGAAATCAATCTATTGTCATCTTAAAATATTTATCAATTATATCCAAAAGAAGAAAATCCAATATAGGCTTCCCTTTGCTTCAATCATAAATTACTTAAGCGTTTTTCGTATCAAACTCAATTAAAAGAAAACAAAGAATCAAAGATTTATTAAGCATTCTATGTATCCCAAATCGATAACAAGATCGCAAAAAATCAAAAGAAATTAATAGAACACGTTTAAGCACCAAGCATGAATTAATTAGATTAATTTCTGACTATCAAGAATACATGTTATTTAAGATAAAAGAAATTTTAATCCAACAAGAACGAACCATAAAAGTTAAAGCTCTAAAACAGAATTAAAAGAATAATAAAATAATCACTTTGTTTAAACAATGTTTTATCGTCTACCTTGGCTCAAGAAAATTAGAAGAACATAATTAAATTAAAAATAAAAAAATTCATAGAACCCGACATGGACTGAAGGAGAAGAAATCTTCCAAAAACTCTTATTCGTTAAGTAATTCTTCTTCCTTGTTTCTTGCCGTCTTCAAATCTACCAAAAATTACCTCTCAAACTCGGCTCTAATCTGGTTCTAAATCGGCTTTTCCTTGTTATGAGTTAATAACTCATATTTATACTTCCCTAATTGTGCCCCAAAAGATCCCAAAATATTACAAAATTCATGGGCCAAAAGGTTTCGTAATCGGATTAGAACTCAAAAAGGAAAATAAAAATTCCGCAGCAGAATTAACACGAGCGATCGCCCAGGCAAACTTCAATGCATTATGCTTTTGCTTGGTGATGCTGGGTGCTCGCCCAGCTATAAGCCCAGCTTGCTTCTTTTAAATCTTTGTAATTTGGTCCTTCCAGTTTCTACACCCTCCAATTTGGTCCTTCAACTTTTCGTAATCTCTAATTTGGTCCTTCAAATTTTGATTGAGTAAAATTGAGTTCACAGATTCTCTAAATATTTGCCAAATTGTTGCCATTTTTGTCCATTCTTCTCCAATTGCTTATAAACAAGTCCAAAACTGAAATAGAAGCAATAATATACTAAATTAAGTATAAATTCAATAAAATGACAAGTTAAAAGCTTAGTTTAAAGGCCCGAATAAGTGCACAAAATTCACTTATCAATCATCAAAGGTTTACTCACTCCAAACTCAGCTTTAAATAATATTCATTTATGCAGGTGATGTATAATCTCATTTCTTCTAATTGTGCACTATCTATTATTTTTTCTATTTTAATAAAGGATGCGAGGTTGAAGATTGCCCGTCAAAAGAGAAGATGAGCTTTACTTCGGCAAGTAATGAGGCCTATGAAGAACATCACAAACAGTGAGATTGATGTACCTAGTTTTGATCTAGGGATTGACTCATAACCTAATGCCAATTCTCTTCTATTAGATGATGGCTTGGTATTGATTGAAGAAGACATTAAGATGATTGATGTTGTTGTGGTCTCTAAGGTTAGTTTTTATTCAACATTGTTTCTAGTTTAATTACATATTGTATCTAAAAATTAGATGCACAACTATGTTGCTGGATTACATTTATCGTTGTAAAAATTCTTGTTTTTTGGATTTAGATTTTTGAAAATTCTTAGACATGGATTGAATGCATACATTACCATCTCTCCTTATTAACAATTGTTCTTTAATTGCTAGTTGGATGAGAAGAATAATATGCCGTTAGCTACTGTTGACCAAGACGGCGATAGACATACATCGAAATGCATGAAGATTAGTTCAATTCAACCATGCTCTAGTCTTCACACATTGGAAGATGATATGGTTTTCAGCGATGAGGACCTAATCACCATTGGTGAATCTGTCGAGCAACATCAATTGGATGTCGGAGAAATAGATACGCATGTTCTTATAAAATTTGTGAAGACATTATGTCATTTATACAGTGGTTACATCTATATTCAAGTCTAATTAATATATAAAAATGTGAACTTATATATCATCAGGCAAACATACCTATCTCGTTTGACATTGGCAATGTCAAAACGCCTGAACCACGTAAACAAGTAACTAGACCAGCAGCTAGTCTTCAATCCCTGTTTGTTAAGAGTTTCAATTCGCAGTCAAGTTCACATAAAGTCGAAGAGGTTTCATTTGAATACAAGTTCTACATGGACAGTTCTGCAAAATCCAATATTGAAGTATTCGACAGTTGGTGTAATAGAGGCCTTCGTCCTGGTAACAAGTGAGTCGAACCACTTTATTTCTTTCATTTGACTACATCTCTACATTGTAATATGTTAATGTTTCTATTATCTTATCTTCAAAATAGGGTTAAGAAGTTCCATAAAGATGACCTAACTATCGTGCCTCCCATGGATCTTGGATCAGTGAACATAAACTCTAAGATGTGGTTGTATAAATTGAAGAAGATCACGACTCCATTTAGTGATCAGGTAAACTTGTTGACTAATAAAGTGACATATATTCATTTAAATTATAGATTCCCAAACATGTTCATAGTTTTTGATATTAATGCAGCACATTGATGCAATGTTCTACTTTCTGCGAATGGGATGAAGCTCAGTAGTTCGAATGAGACTCATTCGACTACTACTGACTGCTACTTTGACTTCAAAATCCATCTCTTATTTGATCTGTTAACTAAGCACAACAATCAGTTTCCCAAAAAAAATCCTGTTCTCTTCTATATAAATGGTCAAAGACCACATTTCAACACAAACTGGGGTGATGTTGACAACGTTTTCATTCCCACTTTCATGGAGAAACATGCTCACTAGATTTTAGGGCACTTTGACATAGCAAATTGGCACTTGAATGTATACAACTCGGCATACAAAACGATCAGAGATGTTGCATTTATGGATGCTATCCAGCCACTACTCATTGTTATCCCTCATCTCCTCCGCCAATCCAATGTCTTCAAGTTTGAAGCTCCCAACTCACCTCTTTCATCAAGGCTATGTAAAGGGACACCACAACAAATAAATGGATTAGTTACATTTCATTCAATTCTTTCATAGGCCTTTTGATTATTTAATTCAGTAATGGCATTGTTTTTTCTGAAAACTTATCATACGATACTTGGTTATTTTATGATGTAACCAGAACTGGAAACCAATAAACTGCAATTGTGTAACCCTATGTTACTTTATTAATGCAGAGGTGATTGCGGCATTTTCACCACCAAATATGTCCAGTACATCCATCAAAAGAAGATTTCAAACAAGAAACTTGCTTGGCACAACATGGCTATTCAATTGTACGAGTATGCAATCGAGAAGCCCGACATTCAGTGCTATCAAGGAATTAGATAGATGGATGAATACGAATCTAGCTGGAATACTTCAATGTAGTGTTATGTACTTAGCCATTTTGCAGTTGTTACTATCTTGTGCCTTAAATTTTTGACAAATTATGATATTTAGATACTTTAGCGCTGTTTTTTGTTCGGCATATATTATCAGATTTTTGTCAATCTGCGATGACTTTGTATTTGCGTTTTGGGATATATTATAAGTTACATTTATGTTACATATTAAGTGTATTTACCTCACAACAGTTTAGTGTTGAATTCAATGTAATATAGTTCTTCTTTATTTGAGATCAAATTCAACTAATGATTTGGGACGTTTGCTCTTATAGTATGATGCTTCAATTTATAGATTCAGAATTTTGAATATTTTCATTGGTAGTTAATTTCTCATTTCAGTTTTATCATTTTTGATTCATCACCATATTGCTCTCTTCTTAGTCTTCCAATAAAAGCAAAAGTGTAGCCCTTTTCAATAGTGACTTCCCTCCAGGCAGATCCAGACAATTCTTCAATATCCAGTCCAGTCTTCATCTCCAATGTGCATTCTTGAAATTCAAACATTTTACCAATGAAACGACTAAAATGTATTATTGATGTGGGATATGTCATTAGGCCAGTGTAATTTAAATGATATTTGTGGCATAAATTTGTATTCCAAGATTTGAAATTACAGTCTTTTTAATGGCAGGAATATATCTCCTTCCAGGTCATTAATATATCTGTGTCACATTCAGCAACACCAAGTGACCGGAGCTAACTGAAAATGGTAGATTGCTAATGAATTCAACCTATGTATGGACTACTACACACTGAACAATCATCACCTAATGAAAATATAAGATTGACAAATAATTCAAAAGTATCATTAATCACTCCTCTTTTGGAAATCAGCAGTACACATAAACATGAATTTAGAAAAAATTATTGTAAAGTGTAACAAATAAAATTACACAAAATAAAGAAGAAACAAGATGTAACAAATGTCATGTTCACTTCCACAACTGATCAAAATAATATAAGACCAATGACAAAAGATTTTACATCAACATAGACAAGAACTAAACAAATGAATACCCAACAATATATGAAATTTGAAAACAAATTTGAGTGTTTAATGAAAATACTAGGTCTTCATGTAATTCCTTCATGTTGTCTTGCCTTCAAACGTAATAAGTGATGATAATCCATTCGTTTTTCATCCACAAAAATTTAGCCACTTCCAATCTATCATATTTTCATCCCAATCAAAACCTGTTGACAAAGATAAGAGAATTACTTTCATCAAAGCTTCTGAAATACTTCAAAGTGATATCAAACAAGTGCATCTTGTACCAAAAATCCATCTTGACTAGAATTGTTCTGTAATAGCTCAAAATAGTTATGATATTTTAGATGAAGATAAATAATACATATCTGTTATAAAACAGTTATTACATATGTTCATTCTACATTCATACACGGTACCGTTTAATGCCATTTTCCTATCATAAACAATCTTGTAAAATTTATAAATACTAATATCTCAAAATTGAGACTGTAGATGATGTGAATAATATGCTATTAATGAATCGAACAGTTGTTAAGATTTTACCTCTTCGTTGTTTGTATTATTTGTATTCTGTTTCTTTATCCTCGTTGCTTTCAATGGAGGGGGATTTTTGCATTTAGATCGATTATGGCCGTACTCAGAACAACGGCCACATATAGATTTCTTCTTAAACTCACAGGCCGACCATATTCTATTCTCATTCTGTCTTCCAGACCTTCTTTTTGTGTCTGGAGTTAGAACAACAAACTTTGATACTTCGGTCAGTACACTCTACTCAAATTTTTGAACAATAGGATTCATTGTACCAGTGTAAGCATTTACGCAAGATTCTTTGCTGAAATAATGTAAGCAAAAGTCATATACTGACAAGTTTTTTCTACTAATTACTGCTATCGCGTGGGGGTATGGTAGTTCATCTATCTGGAAGCGTCTACATGAACATGTCTTCTTATCAAGCTTTTACCAAATATGATGTTGTTTCCTCATTCACCTGATATGTACTATCAGATGAAGGTGTCATCTAATTGATTTCATAACCCAATAAATTTTAGTAATATTGCTCGAATAATAAATGGAAATTTATAATATCAATTTCCATATGTGATGACAAATGATTATAAAACTCAATATACCTCAATTCTAATTGAATCTCTTGGTTGTTCCCTCATCATGCACTCATATCTTGTCCCGAGTCTTGTGAAAGTGGATCTAGCATTGTTTAAGTTCTTGAAAAACTATTTTTGTACTGTACAATGTAATGACTCAAACAAAGCTTCTATTGGAAATTTTTTTGCTGACCTTGTTACTGAATTTACCGACTCTACAATGTTCGACGTCATTGTTGAAAACCTGTTTGATGTCATATGAGCTCTTGACTACTTGCGATACCCAAATCGTTCCTGTTTCAACATCAACACTTGAATAGTTGGTTATTTTGTAAACATAAATTAGATCAATGTACTAAGTTGTGTATACATTTACTTATCAAATATCCCCTTATATCCTCGTCTATAGTGTCCAAATGCCTCATCTGAATATCAAATTCAGATATTGTGTAAGCTCTTGCCGCTGTGTTGAATGGTTGCCTGATAAACTTTGACTCTTTACCAAATCGTTTCTTTAAATTCTGGAATAGATGGTAAGAACAAACTCCATGCATTGCTCTTGGGTTGACCTTTGCGACTGCATTCTCAATTCCATTATGTCTATTAGAAACAATAACTAGTTCATCACAGTCACCATATGCTTCTTTCAATCTTAACATGAACCATTCCCACGAACAATTATTTTCAGAATCACCTACACCATATGCAAGTATGAAAATATTGTCATTTGCATCCTAGGTGCACGCAGTGAATAGAGTCCCACCGTAACTGCCAGTTAAGAATATTGTGATAGGTTTACAATGTTTCCATCCATCTATTGAAGCTCCCAATGCTACAAAACTAAACATGAACTTGTCATTATCATCGGTCTCAATTTTTGTATATGAACCTGTATTTAATTGTTTAAGCATATATAGATACGATGGCATTTCTCCATACGATATTTTTGGATCACCCCTTACTCTCTCCAATGCACGTTCTCGAGACCTCCAAACCTTCTCGTAGCTAATTTTCACCCCATAAGTTTTCATTATGTCCCTTACAATATCAGCCGGTGTGTATATAGTTTTTACAGAGGTGAACTTGTACTTGATGCAGTTTGCAATAACTGAACATGTTGCTTGCCTATGATATCCTAATACTACATCCAACGAGCATGTGTGACTATTTTTTATATTTCTTATCTTGAACATTGTAGTCTTCCCAATTACTGAAGCGTGAAGTCTCCATTGCAATTAACATCCAAGCACTTCAATACATACTCATTCATGTCTGATTTGTATACTGTGTATTAAAACCTATTGTTAATTGCATATAGTGCCACGCTTGTAGTTAGTAAATCTTTATTCCGAAATATTGAACCATTTTTCACATTTTTGATATTAGGTCGTGAGATGACGTCCGTACCCCTCTCATCAATATTATTATCTCCATTTGTCACGTTCTAACAAATATCGTTAACCATTTCTTGAATCGTTGGGATGTTTGTTATCAACAAATTTTCAAATGAGCCAAATCTTGTGTGATCCGTGATTAATCTATCAAGAAATTCTTCGGCATCACCTTCAGTAATTGAGTTGCATAGGTACCCCAAATTATTTGCATTTCTATTTACTTTCTCAATATTAACACACAATGGAAATTTTGTCAAATCGGTCTCACCCTGTTTGACTTGTATATAGAAATACAAAGAACTATCTGTGCCAATCTGTATAAGGGGTCCTCTCGCTAAAACCTGATACTGAAAACAATAATTAGAATCATCCATTTTCAACTCCTTCATAATTATTCCAATCAAAATCACATAACTACAATCCAACGGGACAACTATACCAACAATTGAGTAATCATTGTAAGAGCGTGACTGATCCTATTCACCAATGTAATAAATCAAAACACTAATACTGCTCATCTGTATAATAAAAAATTGCAGATAAATTAAATATATTACAACAAAAAGTATAATCATCATATTTAAACTGTAATATGAGAACAATTGCATTGTATTCTGAAATATATTCATACAAAATATAACACTTTATATCATAATTCCAAAATTTATTACATTCTAGACAATTTTTATCCAGAAAATTCTTCAATTCTATTTATAATTAAATGTGTTAACAGATTATTAAACAATTTATGTTAACAACTAAGGGTAGCATGTAGCTCCTATTAGATTAACTATTCAAGATATGCCAAATAATGCCAAATCACTAATTTTAATTCAATTAACTTTGTATTTTATTATTCTTCTAATATATTCATAACATTCAATGATTTGAACAAAGGAAAAAAAAATTCAACCGAGGTAAAGTGATTAACTATCGCATGAATCAAACAATTATGTTACTATATTTGATAAAAAAATTTCTAGTACCTTGTTTTTGAATCTCTGTAATTGAATCCAAGGTATTGTCAAATGAATTTTCCAGAAATTTTTCGGCACACCCAGACGGCAGATACTGGATTGAAACATGGTGACGGAAACCCAAATATTTGTTCTTGCAAGATTGTCGTATCAACAATGGAAAACAATATCCTATTTAATTTTTGAAATTTGAAATCGACATTATCAAGTTGATAAATCCCACTTATTTGTAACAATCGAGCCTTATCTGTGGTTTTTTATTTTGGGAAGATGAGATAGTAATGTTGTAAATAATCACAATGAATACAATATCCTATTTCATTTTTGAAATTTGAAATCGGTATTATCAAACTGATAAATCCCCTTGATTTGTAAAGGCTCTGTAGTTTTCTGTTTTGGGAAGATGAGATAGTAGTGGGCCTCTTATGAATCTGTTAATAAGGGTTATTATCACGGCCCAGTAATGTTGTAAATAATCACAATGAATTCAATAAATCTCTAATTATTGAAGAAGTCTAGTAAAATTGTCATTTAAGGATAAAAGTAGTGTATATATTATTGTCAATTAAAAAAAAAATATTGAGCTTTTTCGAAAATGGATCCATACGTTGATTGGGCTTTGTTTTGGGCCACGCAGGCCTCTGCTGATATGAAATATTGGCACAGTTCATCGCAATGTTATTCTGTGAACAACTGTGAAACCCTCCGTTGACGATCCCACCCTCTTCTCTCACTCTTGCCAAGACCACACCGCGTTGCTGCCTCCTGCTTTCCACCGGTAAATAATTAAAGTTTATCGTGATGAATTTGAGGAAATTTTGTTTTCTCTTCATTAATCATTTTGCATATTCGGTTTTTTTTTTTCTTTTTTGATTTTGATCTTCTCATATATGTTTATTATTGGGTCTATTAGATATTTTCTTGTGAGTATGCACCGCACATTTTTTCTTGAAGTTTATGTTTCCTGCGTGTTACTCAGCATTTTCTTGTGTATTCTTTGAACCATGGGACAAAATTCAAACTTAAAGGGAGCGTATTGCAAACAAATCCCCATACCATGGTTTATCTTTTTAGTTTTCTGGATTAGCAAGCAAGTATGAGAAACGTATTATCATTGCAAAGTGAGATGATCAGAACTATGAAAATTTGGGTTGGGTCTATTACATTTGTGATACGTCGATGTTTTAAATTTTGCGATAAATTTGATGATAGAAGGTTATGGGAGGATTTTTGTTTTTTTTTTTGGTCGTGTTTAATACTGTCTCTCATATTCCCACTCAAATTAAACTTTACATGTTTTCCAACATAAAACAATCTTGGCAATCTAGTTTAAAATAAGTATCGGCCTATTTTAATTTACTGCAAAAGCTTTTATTCTATCAATTAATTACAGACCAAAGATCTTGATAGTCCATGTGACAGAATTCCTCAAAATATAAGATTTTTGAATGAAATTAGGGATAAGATCCTTGGCTCATGTGGGTTTTCTGGAATAATTATGGCCGATAACTTTGGCCAAATTTACATTTCACTTCATAGATATTAGAGCGAGTAGAGGCATTTTGTATTATTTTTGTGATTGTTAATGATCTTATGAGTTTACACATTACCGAGAGGCCAGCGCACCACTTTTTTTACCTTCTTGTACAAGATTACCTTATGCGGGATACGTCTGTAATACACACCTTGACCTTTGAACAGTTTTTTCCCTTCAATCCATTATATTTTTTGAAATGATGTGGCAATCTTTTAAACCTGCATATTAGCTGAAAAAATATTTAACTTTTTTCCTCGTTTATTGTTGCTTGTAATTCCTTACGTTTTCCTTTTGTGTTGGTGTGTGTTCCAAGTGCATTAGTTTGAATTGGATTGTCTCCTTTTTTTGTGGAAAATTGAAATGATTATGGCCTTTGTTGCTATTCTCGAATGAAGGCAGTCGGACTCAAAAGTCTTCAGTCATTTTATACGTACAAAGATTCCAAGCATGTCTGGTAATCCGACTTTCGTAGATGAGGATGCTTCTTCAGGATCAGGAGAGGAGGCAAACATGTTGGATGGACACAATAAACCTCAATCTGTGACACCAAATTCAGGTCGCCGCAAGAGAAGTCGTAAAGCTACAGGTGATGCAATAGTTGATGCTATGCTCGAAATAGCAGCCGCTTCAAAGATGAGGGCAGCTGCAATCATGAGGAATGAAGAGCGTTATACTATAAGCAAATGCATAAGACTATTGGACGAGATGCAAGGTGTTGATCAAAGTCTTTATTTCTATGCTTTGGATTTATTTGAGAATCCGACTGCAAGAGAAACTTTTGTAGCACTTAAGGTTGAGAGACGATTAGCGTGGTTGCAGGGAAAGTTTAGAGCTTCCTCAAGTACTTCAGTCTGAGGAATTTGATGTGCTTTTTTGCCATTTTACTACTGGGTTCTCTACTTTTATCTCAGATTTGTATTGAAAGTACTGAACTTTTCTCTTGACCTTGTACTTGGTTTAACAAGTGTGATTAACGGCTGATGCATATCTTTTGATGAATTAGTCGTGTTTTTTAACTCTTTTCCATTTTTCTATTCCATGCTCTAGAAATATAATCATTGTTTGTTTTTCCATGATCTACTGATGTTGACAATTCGTGTACCATGCAAGTGTGTTGTATTATACATCCCTATGTTTCAAAATCTATTTGTACAGATTCATCAGCCATTATGGATGACTTTGACATTGAATTGGACGAGATGGAATTAGTTGCAGCAGCTGCTGGTTACCATTACTATAATAGCATAACAAGACGTCCTGTTCATAGTGTGTCTCCTAAAGGATCTGGATTCTTGGCTGAAGTACTCAATGGTCATGATGATTTGTGTCGAGAAATGTTCAGGATGGACAGGCATGTGTTTCACAAGTTGAGCGATACTCTTCGACAGAGAGGCATGCTACGTGACACAGCAGGTGTCATGATAGAGGAGCAGTTGGCCATTTTCTTGAACATCGTTGGTCACAATGAACGTAACAGAGTAATTCAAGAGCGTTTTCAACATTCTGGTGAAACAATAAGTAGACACTTCAATAATGTATTGAAGGCAATCAAGTCATTATCGCGTGAGTTCCTTCAAACGCCACCACTCGCTACTCCACCAGAGATCCTGCAAAGCAATAGATTCTACCCATACTTCGAGGTGGATGTCTGAACACTTTATTTCTTTTGATTTCAATATAGGTTTTAATGTGTTACTTACTAGATCCATTTCCATTTAGGATTGCATTGGGGTCATAGATGGCTTGCATATCCCTGCTCAGGTGCCTGCCAAAGATCAATCTAGATTTCGTAACATAAAGGGTGTTCTAACACAGAATGTGTTGGTAGCCTGCACATTTGATCTCCAGTTTATATTTGTTTATCCTGGTTGGGAAGGCTCAGCTCCAGATTCTCGTGTGCTGAGAGCTGTCCTTGGGGATCCAGATCAGAACTTCCCTCAAGTTTCTGAAGGTTGATTTCACACATAATGATTGCTAAGCGAAGCTATATGATGTGTTTCCTTATTTTAACGGTGATTTATCCTATTCATGCATGCTTATATACACTTAACATTTATATGGCAGGCAAATACTATCTTGTTGATTTGGGTTACACTAATATGGAGGGATTTATCGCTCCATATGGAGGAGTTCGGTATCACCAGCATGAATATAGGGGTGCAAATCTTTTACCTAGGAATGCAAAGGAATTGTTTAATCACCGTCATGCATCTTTATGCAATGCCATCAGGAAATCGTTTAATGTTCTAAAAACAAGATTCCCAATTCTCAAACTTCCTCCTCAGTATGCTTTCCACACGCAGAGGGATCTTGTCATAGCTGCATGCGTACTACACAATCACATAAGACGAGAGGAGAAAAATGATTGGTTGTTTAATAGCGTTGAAGCAGGATCAACTGAGTCATCTCCTGTTCTTGATGAAGAATCAGATCCACAGATGGCGTTCTCAATTCAGGAACAGATGGCGTCTTCACGAAGAGACTCAATTGCGGCAGCAATGTGGAATGATTTCATCAATAAATGGGATGAATGGTGACCATCAACATTTTGTGTCCCATTGTGTGTAGGAGATAACTAGATAACTTATTTTGGTCCCTTTCCTACTGCCTGGTTTTGGAGGGGGAAAAAAAGTAGTAGTTGGATTCTAGCCTTTACTTTTGTTGCTTTTTGTCTTAATGGAGTAATGCAAGTATAACATCAACTAGTGATAAACATGATGGAGTAATGCAAATATAACATCAACTAGTGCTAATCATACTCTTTTTGCAGTCAGTCTGGTAGTCATTTTCTCAAAGATAAAAGAGAGCTCTATTGGTAGTGTTAAGATTAAGATAACAAGTCGAGGTTAATGTTCTGTTGATTGCATTTTGATTTATCCTGAATAGCCTATTTTGGTTTCTTCTGGTTAATACTGAGGCTCTATTTGTTAAGGAAGAAGCTTGAGTAGGCGTGTTGATGATTGTAGACAACTCTTTTAGAGCATGTTTGGGTTATGTCTAGAAGCGCCTAATAAGGTGTTTCTTTTTGGCAGCATCACCAATGATGCTGTCAAGAAAAGCACCATCTAAGGTGTATTAGTTGGGACTTGAGACTGGACGGTACAACATTAATTTTTTAATTTATATTTTCTGTTCAGTGTAGTACAGCTCATCGAGATATAAGTTGCTGGCAAGCAGTTGTTTATAATGGCTGCGTGGCATGTGTTGTCGCCTTGCTAGTATGAGATGTTCCAGACTTCACCAACTAGTGTAATGAGCAATGTAACCAGTGATGGTGATGCCCAGTGGTTTAACTCTAGTCAACTACTGCAATTCACATCAATACAATGGTAGCCATCCTTATATTTTTGCAAGTGTCTTCTTTATATGTTATTAGAGCCTAATTCACTGCATTGAATTACTAAAATGACTGGCCAAAATTACTGGCCCTGTATCGTCATTCTCTTTGAAAATGACAATTCTCTCATAAACATAAATGTTTTCTTTGTAATTGAATAACACTCGAGGATGTGTTCTTTCAATCAAATCACCATGAATAGTGGACGAGATGAAGAAAGGAGTATACAATCAAGCCAACCTACTAGACCTGTATCCGAACAATCAAACAACAAAAGCTCATGGACTACTTTATTCCCATATGTAGGAACAAAGTTGTGCAAAACATTACTTGCATCATTCAACAATGGGTTGATTAAATGAATGGTCACTGCTAAGTAGCTGTTTGGTAGAGATTATAAACCCATTTTTTGGTTTTTGACCATGGTCCCACAACTGACAGTGGAAAATAATGAGGATTACATTTATCAAAATGACCGGATTCTAATTCCTTCAGCTACAATTGTTGACCGTTCCACAGGGACTTTTCGAAAATTTGCTTGGCAGAGGAAAATTAAATATACAGATATTATGAATAAGTGGGCCCACCAGCTTCAAAAAAGTTGAGAAACTCCATATAAACTAGTTTTTAATCCCAGCCAAACATGCACTAATTAAATTTCGAAACGTATCACAATTTTTATTAAACATTGTATCGCGTTATCCATCAATTAGTGGGTTAGATTTCGTTTCATCCCTTTGATTGAAGTGCCCACATGACAGGTGAAAATCTAACGTGGCATCATTTTGGATGTTAAATTACACAAATCAACACAATTAAAAGAAAAATAAAAAATAAAAGAAAAAAAAAACAAACAATTTAGTGCACCTATAATGGCAAAACAAAATCTAACAATGGCCTCAACTCTCTCAAGTTCTCCAACCACCACCACCACCACCACCCACACCCACACCCACCCCATTCTTCAATATAAGGGCATCACAAATCTGTTTTTTGCCTCAAACATTCGCAGCCTAAAAGACCATCGTCCTTCTAAGAAGTTGGCCGCAGAGGGGTACATCCGCATTGCTAGTTAGCAGGATGAGTCTCGTTCGTTAACGTAAGTAACCAGACAAATCGCTCCATCAACTACGTACGACCATGCATCACCACCTATAAAATTAAGAAAGAGATCTCAGTCTATCAATCCTTACTATATTTAGACCTGGTAAGTTTCTTCATGTTGAGTTAAATTAAGCCGCATGCTCATGAGCAACTGTCAACCCTTTACATCCCATCCCCACTTACCCACTACACTACTGCCTGTCCCTCTCCAAATGTTTGGAGTTGAAAATCGAGATTTTGTGTTCTTGATGCCTCAAATTGAACATGGTTTGGATTGAGGCTTCAAGATTCTTTATTTCCTCAAATAGGTTTTGATTTAAGGGATCTTTTGGGTGGATTTTAAATGGAGTTTTGGTGTAATTGGATTGGGAGATGAATTTAGGGTAAAACTATTTATAGGACACGATGTAATTTGGTAAATGGTGTTGGAGATGGTGGTGGTGATTATTTTTTTATGGATCTTTTGTGGTGGGTGGTGGCGGTAAATGTAAAAGTTTGGTCGGTCAGTCGGTCGGGCGGGCGGGGATAGGGTGTCTAAAGAAGATGAAGACATTGGATTTTGTTGATTTGGCGTAATTTAATGTCTACACGGTTCCACATTGGATTTCCATGTGCCACATGGGCAATTCCATCAATTGGATGAAACACAATCCAACCCAGTGATAAATTGGTAACATGATACAATATTCATTGACTATTGAAATATATTTCAAAGTTTAGTTATTAAGTTGTAGTATATGGTATAGTTCAATGATCATTCATTTAATTAATCCCTAATAAGATAGATGTAATAAGAGCATAACCAAAATTTGAATGCAGATTGTGAAACGTCCAGAGTGAATCACGTTCAACCGCCTCGACTCGAAGTCCACATTCCTTCGTCAAATGAGACCATCTTGAAGTGCCAAAGCTTCAACATCTTGGACAGAATAATTTTCCACTGCTATCCTAGATTGTGCTGCCATGCCCAAATGGTCCCGAATGACAGCACCCTCCCCTAGTGACCATCCATAACTCAAAAACTCAAATGTCATGGATGTTTGAATTCCACATTTACCATGAAATTTCTCATTCCTCAAATTAACATGCAAAAAAATTTGAAACATCATAATAGTGATGGAATTTTTTTGATACCTTATTACAAGCGTGTTTTATTAGTTATCATATTTTGATAACGTTGTATAATTACTTTATTATCAATCTTATCAAATTCAAGCTATCATTCAATTATTTATCATCTATGTATTCAATTACGTAATCGATTCTTGACATAATTCAATTTAGAAAATATCATCTCTGCTGGTGGAGCAAGAAATTTTAGCTTGTGGGGGCGCTATGGCAGCTAGCGGGACTACAGTGCTGGCTGACGATAGCAGTAGCCGATATAAATAGCGGTATGTGAATAAAACAATAAAATTACTTATTTTATTAAATTAATCGACTTTGGGTTAGTCATACATAAAAATAGAATAAAATAAAAAAAAATGAAAAATATAATCAATATTTTGTTTATTAAAAAAAATATCATGTTTTAATTAAACCAAACTTGAAAAATAAAAATAAAAATGTGAAAAAAAAAAAAAATCATAGTTACTCATGTATATACATATGAAAATAAATTAAAAAAAATATATAAAAGAAAAAACTATTTCCCATAAGTAACGAAAAAAATTATGGTCAAGTTAAGTAAAAATTAAAAAACTCATTTTCACGAGATTTGTACGTAAAAAAGAAAAGGGTAATTTATTTATTTTTTTCAGATTTTGGAATTGATAATCAAAGAAATGTTATGGTAGTATTTTGCCAATTTTATCTTTCTAAAGTGTGAGAAAATTAGCGTTGAAATTTATAGAATTATGTAAAAAGATGAAATATACAAATAGAACTAAAGATTGAAGATTTAAATTTAAAAATTTTTGAAGTTGGAGATTAGCATGCAGGGACTTGAACCCTAGGTTTGCCTAGACAAACGAAAAGCTTAACCACTAGGATAGAGTCACTTCCTATAAGTTAATCTACATATATAGTTTTCATTCTGTTGAGGGGCAAAATTATAAAATTCAAATTTAAAACAAAAATTTTGAAATGAGCGTGGGGGAA
Organism: Forsythia viridissima; assembly: GCA_030279155.1. Classification (NCBI taxonomy): domain Eukaryota; kingdom Viridiplantae; phylum Streptophyta; class Magnoliopsida; order Lamiales; family Oleaceae; genus Forsythia; species Forsythia viridissima. The sequence goes on from CM059038.1 coordinate 18,991,946, forward strand.
GTCGCTAATTTAGTACAAGGGTATATGCGAATAGCAATTGATGATTTTATAGTGAAATTTAAGGATTGAGTTTAAATTTTTGGGAGAGTGGTGGTCCGATGGAGTCGCTAATCATTTGTAATTTTGTATTATTAATTTTATTAGATCAATAGGTCAAATAGCCTTCCATTAAATTGTTATTAGCCAATGTGTCCAACTGCCTTTCATTAAATTCATATTGCGTCAAAGTTTTATACTATTAAATCGCATGTTAATAAATTATAAAATAAACAAATAAAAAACAAAAATTGTCCTAGAAAGTTGGGGGTCCAAGTCTCCCCCAAACCCCCTTAAGTCCGGCCCTGATTTTGGTACACCACACACTTTAAGATTCAGAATGCTATCATCAACATATTATTGAGGCGGGTCTTACCATCGTTAATCACAGCTCTATGTCACTTAATATTTGGTCCCATACCCTTGCTCATGTTTGGCTAAAGCTCAAAAAATTCAGAGTTTAACACCCTTGTTGGCAATGGTACATCCCCAACAAAGTTTGGTAAGATGCAAAATGGGTTTTTTCCCTAAAAGAAATTGTCCTACATCATTTGTAAATTCAAGCTTTTTGTATATTCCAACAAAGTTTAAACTCACTTTTTTTTTTTAAATAAAAATCATCATTCTTTCCTCCCTCTTCAATAATCAACAAGTTAGCTTATTTTATGTTGCTTGTTTTCTAGTATGTTACCCTCTTCTCCACATTTATCACTAATAATTTCGCCTTGCTAACTTGTTATTTTTCTCGAAACATTTTTTTCTTGAAGTTGTACAAAATTGGCATTGAATTTAACCATGTTGATTCATACAACTTTTCTACTTTTGTTGATATCGGATTGCTAGACTTGAAATATCTAGTATTTACTTCGATCTCTATAAGATCCTCTCGTTCTTTCAGCCTCTTTTCTTTTATTATTTTTGTTGGTTAAAGCTAGTTTCCTAATCAATTAAACTACATTTCATAGTGCTTTCACCTTTTCTAGAATACATTTAATTATGTGTTTCAGATTCCTATGTGGTATAAACTCTTGGAAACCAAGTGCTTTGACTTGAAAAATTGACTATTCAAAGACTTTCCTCAATCATCTTTATCGGTTACATTATCCCAAGATTTTATTAATGTTGTTTCATTTGAGTCTAGCTTAAATAAATGGTACAATATGATTGTTTTTATAGAAACGAAGATCACCACGAAGTAGAATAATGGAGTACACTAAAATTGTAAGAAACTATGATTGTACAAATACTTGGCAGAATTGTAAGGAATTGACACACACACACACACATATATATATATATATAACAAATCCTATAAGTCGGTTCAATCTTGTACTTATATAGAATTCGTGATAGAAGTTTACATTGATAAACACCGTGAAATATGATTATCCGATTAGCTTGATTTAGGGTCCGTTTGATAGAAATTATAAATTAGTTTATAAACTAAAAATAGTTTATTTGAGTTGAAATTGTTGACTTTTTATATTAAAAGTTAGTTGAAAAGTAAAAAATAACGGCTGAAATAAACTAAAAATAGTTTATAATCCATGTCAAACAAGCTCTTACAATCTTCAATACCATAGCCGTCCAATAATAATCCACATAGCAAGAATATATCTGGACTTCCACGATCAAGAACAGATGAAAGCATAACTTTAGTAGTAATTGTATTGTGTTTTGTCTTTTGCTTGTGCTAGCAAGTAATCAAGATATATTCACTTGATTCTCTTAATCTTTTTAAATTGTTGTGGCCATAGTATTTATAGGTGACGTTTACCCTAGTTCTAGTCCTACTAAAATTCTGTGTTATAGTCTTATTAGAACTTTGTTAGCCATCAACTAACGGACCCAATTAATTAATCTAATTAATTAATTTGGTCCAATAAGTAATTAAATTCGACCCAACTAATTGGATAAATGACATTAATTCTTACAATCTTCCGCTTGGACAAGGTTCAACTCCAAATTCTCAATTCTTGTTTTTTGTGTCTGACCCACTAGGCTATCATTCACGATGGAAAATGCAGTGATATTCTCATCTATTCAACTATTTCGATCAATTCAAGTCGCCGTCCAAGATTGACATCTAGCAATGTATTAAGGCAATCCATGTGAAGGGAAATGTCGTGGTATGATAGAACTAATATATGTGCGGTTACCATGGAAATATAATCTCTTCATAAATATAACCCAATTGGTTAAGAGATATGGATCAGCATCAATCTCATTTCAACCAATTATATTATTCACCCCAACTCTTCTTTGATCTAATCTAGTTATGATTGAAACACTTTCAACTCATAACTCCACCCCGTCCGAGGAAATTTATATCAACTTAAGTAGAAAAAATTCAGGTTATAATCTCCTACTTTCTCGGAGTGACGAATCCTTATATTAGACATTGACAACCTTTACATGATTCTCACTATACTTATAATCTTAGAGCCCCATCAAGTGCTTGCCAAAGCATATTAGTCTTCACATAAGATTCTATGATGTCCTCAAGTCAAAAGACCAAATCCACTACCACACATTAGAGATTTACCACTGACGCTTAGATAGTTATCCATGCGGAATCTCTAGGCTGGTCATCCAATGTCATATTCTCATAACAATTAATTTATGTGTTCATTCAGATGTCCCTCTACATGCTCGTGAGATCAGCTACTTTCTTCAAATGAAATACAACACATGCTAGTCTATCCGTAATAATCATATCCGTATCTCATTCTTATTATGACTAGGGATATTTCAAGAATAAGTTATTTATAACTTGTATCTCACAATCACAACACCTTGTGATTAACAATTTACTATGAACTTTTCTTCGGACTCTATTATTTTAAATAATAAAATTTAAAAATAATCGATCTACCATTAGTATGTAGACAAGAATTTAATTAATTAGTTTGTTCATATACATCAATGTCTAACAAAGAGTATATCATAAAATATCTCATACAAACTAGATCCAATCACTCATATATCTTAATACCATCAGATTTAGCATGCCCATCATGCTTGTGTTGGGATAACAACTTTGTCAAAAGATCTATTATATTATCGTATGTTAGGGCCCGTTCTATCTTCATGTCATTTCTTAATATTATCTCTCATTTCTTAAGATTATCTCACTGATGAAATTATACTGCCTTAATATATATCTGGATAATTGATGAGACCTGGGTTCCTTCGCTTGTGCGATAACTCCATTGTTATCACAATACAAGGTATTGGATCAACAATGCTAGGAACTATTCCAAATTTAGTAATGAACTTCTTTATCCAAATCGCTTCCTTTGCTTCTTCTAAAACAGCTATATATTTAGATTTTGTAGCTGAATCAACTGATGTTTCTTGTTTGGAACTTTTTCAACTGACTGTACCACCATTTAGAGTAAATACATATCTGGATTGGGATTTGATATCGTCTTTATTAAACTGAAAGTTGGCATTAGCATATCCTTGAAATCTGAGTTCTTTTTCTCCATACACCAAGAACATGTATTTGATCCTTCTTAAGTACTTAAGAATGTTCTTGACCGTAATCTAATATTTCTCACCAGGATTCGCTTGGAACCTGCATGTGACACTCAAAGCATATGAAACATCCAGTCGAGTACATAACATATCATACATAATAGATCTTACTACTAATGGATAAGGAGTCCTATATACGCGATCTCTCACAAATCTGTGTTTTCGAATACTTTTTTGAGAGATAGATCCCATGCCCGATGGGATAGAGTCCTCTATTGGACTCTGATAAGTGTATTTTGTGCACTTATTTGGGTCTTTAAACTAAACTTTTATTTCGTTATTTTATTGAATTTATACTTAATTTTGTGTTTTATTCTTCATATTTCAATTTTGGACCTGTTTAATTGTAATTGGAGAAGAATTGATGAAAAGAGCAATAAATTGAAAATATTTTGAAAGTAAGAGGATCAAATTGCACTCAATTGAAAGTTGAAGGACCATATTGGAGATTATGGAAAGTTGAAGGACCAAATGGGATTATGGAAAGTTGAAAGACCAAAAGAGATGTTATGAAAAGATGGAGGACTAAATCAGTCAGAATAAACTAAGCTTTTATTTCGTCATTTTATTGAATTTATACTTAATTTTGTGTTTTATTCTTCATATTTCAGTTTTGTACATGTTTAATTGTAATTGGAGAAGAATGGATGAAAAGAGCAATAAATTGGAAGATATTTCAAAAGTATGAGGATCAAATTGCACTCAATTGAAAGTTGAAGGAACATATTGGAGATTATGGAAAGTTAAGGACCAAATGGGAGATTATGGAAAGTTGAAGGACCAAATGGAATGTTATGAAAAGATGGAGGACTAAATCAGACAAAATGAAATGTTGGAGGACCAAAACATCGCAATTGAAAATTATAAGCTGGGCTAGTGCCCAGCATTGTCAACCAAAACCAGTGAGCAAAATCGGTCTCCTGGGCGATCGCCCAGGCTATTTTCTACTGCGGGAGATTTTTTTCCTTTTTCAGTTCGACTCCGATTAGGTAACTTTTGGCCCACAATTTTTAGGTCTTTTTGGTATCTTTTGGGACACCATTTGGGTAATATATATATGAGTTACTAACTCATAATAGGTTGTTGAGTTTTTGGGAGAAAAACATAGACGAAAACATCAAACGAAAAATCAAGATTGCTCTTTTGAAGAATTCAACGAAAATCAAGATTAAGCAATTATTCTTTCAAGTTTTCTTCTTCTCCGGGTGATGAATTCCATATTTTCTTCTTTTTCTTATTTTCTTATTATTAGTATGCTATGGTAGTTTAATTAGTGCTTGGATTACGATGAAGCTTGTCGTTTAAATTCTTTCATCTTGAAACTTGGTTTTTGACGAGTTATTTCAATATAGTTTTGAATAATTAATTTTGATTTATTTGCATATACAATTATATACGTAGTAATTGTATGATTGTTGTGGTTTGTTTTACTATCGAAAGATCGAAAGCATGCTAGACAGTATTTTAATTATCCAAAAGTCCAATAGTGGATAGAAATATACCCCTATACTTTAGGTGATCTTTAATTATCTATAGAGACTTAATGTATTTTTTTGTATTCGCATTCGTCATAGAAATATAGTCGAATCATACATATGAATTGGTTTAACTTTATTCGAGAGAAATTGTTGAATAATCTAGGAATATTGATCTTCATAACTGATGTAATTTGTCAAGACCAAGAATCAAGATAGAAGAATTAACAACTATAAGTGGATTTGGAATTCTAGTACTTTTCCTTTTTAAAGTTAAATCAATTTTTCACCAATTTTAATCTTTCAATTATTTGAGCCATAGTTATTTAACTGTTTTTAGTTTATTATTTTAATTAGTTCTTAAACACCAAACTTCAAAAGTTCATTAGATTCAGTTAAGGTTATTGTGATTGAACTGAATTATCTAAATATTCGTGGGAACGATACTTGGACTTAAAATCCATTTTACTACTTGAGCGATCTGTGCACTTGCAGAATTATTTAATACATAAAATCGCTGACAGACTCTTCCATACTAAATATTCTCAAGATTTTGTCTATGTACGTAGATTGAGATAGGCCAAGTATTCTTTTAGATCTATCTCTATAGATCTTTATCCCAAGAATGTATGTGGCCTCTCCCATGTCCTTTATGGAGAAATTTTTGAATAACCACAATTTATCGATTTTAGCATGGCGATATAGTTTCCTAATAATAGTATGTCATCCACATACAGAATTAGAAGTACAACTTTACTCCCACTAGTCTTCTTATATACACATGGTTCATATTCATTCTTAATAAAATCAAACACCTTGATTGTCTCATCAAAATGAAGATTCCAGCTTGGAGAGACTAGCTTTAACCCATATATGAATCTCTATAGTTTGCATACCTTGTTTAGTTCTATGGATTCAAAACCTTCGAGTTGTGTCATGTACACATACTCGTTAAAATTCTCGTTAAGGATTGTGGTTTTAACATCCATTTGCAGATCTTATAGTTATGGTATGCTATTATCACAAGTAGAGTTTGAATTGACTTAGACATGGCTACTGGTGAGAAAGTTTCGTCAAATTCAATTAATTATCTTTGCTTTTAATCCTTCGCAACCAATCTTGTCTTGTAAGTATGAACATTACCATCCATGTTGACCTTTTTCTTGTAAACCAATTTACAGCCTATAGGTTTTACCTCTTTAGTCGGGTCAACAAAGGTCCAAACCTTGTTTTCGTACATGGAGTTCATCTCAGATTCTATGGCTTCCTGCCATCTCTTTGATTAGTAATATATTACTAGTAATCAGGATTTTGTATTTCAGAGGAGAACGAATGACCCTGCTCAACTTACGTAGAGCTGGCATGTCCTTGGTAACTGACGGTTTTCCTTTCCCAATATGTGCCTCATCATATGCAAGCTCAGCCATTGGATTATCTAAATAGTCAATTTCATTTATGGTTTCTTGAACATTTTCAAGATCTACTTTACTCTCACTTTCTTCTATAAGAAATGCAGTATGTTTCGATATGATGATCTTCATCTCGATGAGATTGTAGAAATAGTATCATGTGGTTTCCTTTGGATACTCTATAAATAAACATTTATCGGATTTAGCTTATAGCTTGTCCGATTCAACTTTCATCACATAAGTGTCGCAGCCCCAATGTAACGCCCCAAAATTTCTAGGATTTTGGAGAGTTACTAAAATTCATAGAGAAATAATATTGCGGAAAAGTTAATTTTAATAAAATACCAATTGTCAAACAATTGAATAATTCGTAAATATTCATTATTGATTTTCCAAATGTTAAATAATTAATAAATAAAAGACTAATGCTAATATCCAAAATTTGACACTGATTGTCTTATTAATTAAAACACCCTAGAAGAAAATCTAAATTTATTAGGCGACCATTGACACAACAGTTTCACTAATCCGCCACGCATCTAACACGTTAATCATTACCTGAAAAATTGTTAATGAAGAGTGATGAGTATAATTAATTATACTCAATGAGATACTTGCTATTCCACAATTAGTCCAAATATCATAATTACACATAAATTCATTTTACCAAACTGAACATAGAATTATCACACCACGACAATGATAAATCAAGCAAAAGCTGCAAGTAACTTGAAGGCTAAATCGAAACTCGAAGGTTTAATTGAATCCAAAAGTTTAACTGAACTGATTCATGATTTCTTTCGAATGAGCACTGAACTGGAGTAATTAAATTTCATATATAAATACAACATGTAAAAAGATATGGAAAAACAACTTATAGCACGTAGCACCTCACCTTAATCTTAAGATGTAACTTCTTGAGAAATAATTCTCAGATTCGTGAGACTCCTTTTGCGGCCTGAAGTATTTAGAATTTTCTGCCTTTTTGTTTCTTGAGCCAATAATTTATTTTTGTGCGTGATCTTTCGCCTTTCTCTAACTATTATTTCTCCATGAAAGTATGGACGGTGGGAAGGATATATAAGTATGCAATATAAATATGCTGGAGTATGTTTAAGGTTTGATGTCTTTTATGTAGTCAGCTAGGATTTGGATTCTAAATGGCCACGCACTTATCCCAAACTTGGATTGGGATCCTATTTGGCTTCGACACCTTACATCTCCCTAAATTATGATTGCATAACTTGTATATAAGTGAAAATAAGATAGATCCAAGACTATTTTATTCTAATACAAACTAATCACTTAATTAATAAATAATCTAATTTTAGTATTTAAAGAGGTTTAGTGGGATTGGGATGTAAAATAAGAAAGCTCTTATTTTTTGTTTCTGGAAGAAAGAAAAATCCCCAATTAATAAATAGATAATCATAGATTACTTTGGTCTATTTTATCTTGTGTTTGGCTTATTTAAAATTACTTTTTTTCGAGCTTAAAGTACAAGATTAAATACGAGCTATCAAACGAGCCTAATATTGATATGCTAAAACTCATTCCTTCATTAATTAATTATTTAACTCAGTTAATTAATCGATTATAAAACTTATTTTTACTTAGGTCCTTTAACATCTCAAAACTTTCGGGGTTCTATACCCAAACCTTCATGTATGAAAGACCAGGTCTTTTTCCCTTTCTATAACTCGTATGGAATTTTATTGACCGATTTAGATGGTACACGGTTTAGTGTGTGACATGCTGTGTTAAGTGCATATCTCCAAAACAATTTTGGAAGGACTGCGCAGCTCATTATTGGTCGTACCATATCAAGTAAGGTACGATCTCTCTTTTCAGATACACAATTGTGTTGTGGTGTATCGATAGAGTCCACTGCAAGAGAATCTCATTCTTTCTTAGATAATCTAAAAACTCATCCCTTAAATATTCGTCACCTCGATCAGATCTACGTGTCAGAATATTTTTCTTAGTTTGCATTTCTACTTCTTGCTTGAATTCTTTGAACTTTTCAAGGGCTTTACGCTTGAATTTCATCAAGTAGATGAAACCATATCTAGAATAGCTATCTGTAAATATGATGAAGTAAGAAAAGCCACATCTAATATCTGTAGACATTTTTCCATATACATCAATATGTACAAGACCCAAAATGTTTGCAACTCTAACTCATATTCTAGAAAAGGTAGTCTTGGCCATTTTGCCCAACGAGCATGATCCATACTTATCAAATAATTCATAATCATTTGAATCAAAGTATCAATCTTTATGTTACTTGGCGGTGCGTTATATGACTGAGTATGCATTACCAAAGACATAAGTTGTTAGTTTTTATCTCTTTTGTTGCTTACATTTCCTCTTCTAATGCCATTTGTTTCCACATTGAAAACATAGATCATCATACTTGGATTTGTCTTTATCTGTTTTAACTGTTTTCTAATATATTTGGCCTTCTTGGATCATTTCTGAAAGGTCACTTATAGATTTCTTCTTAGTACCCTTAGAGGTGTCAATGGCAAAATTTTACCAATTTCTTTGGGTTCAACAGTTTTCAGCATGTTTAGTAGCTCGGGTAGGTACACTGAATCTTATTTATGTTGAAGTTCATAATGAACTGCGAAAAGCTATTAAGTAGGGACTGCATAACTAAGTCAACACTCAGCTCGTGGTCCATGGTAAAAATCATCTGGTTTAATTTTTGGGTTAATTACATTAATGGTCCCCATTCTTTCAGGTTTGTAACGATTTCATCCCCATTTTTTTTAGCAGATATCATCCTCATTCTTCTATTTATTCTCACAGAGGGTCTCCAAATCACTATTTTTCACTATTCTAATAATTCTATGACAATTTTACCCATTGACTTAAATAAATTAAAATAATAAGAAAAAAAATACAATGAAAACATTGCAATTAGGCCATTAATCTTTTCAAAAGTAAAAATAAATCCTAAACTATTTTATTTTATACAGATTGGTGTTATTCTAAAAAAAAAAAAAGAATATATATTTTCATCCCACCCCCAGATTTCCTCATTGAAAATTCATGTCCAAACAACAATCTGAAAAAAACACCATGGCCGGAGTCCCAACACCCTACCAAGTCAACGGAAAACGGAAGTAGTACGTTGTTGAAGACCCATGCATAGCGTCTGATCTGTGCGAGCAGATCCATCGTGCGCAGATCGGGCGCACGCGCACCAGATCTCTATACAGATCCGACGAGCGCCTGATCTGTGTGTGACTGGTCATCTGGTGCATCTCTGACGTGCGTAAATCTCTGCGCGCGTGACTGGTCATCTGGTGCATCTCCGACGAGCGCAAATCTCTGCGCGCGTGACTGGTCACCTGGTGCATCTCCGACGGGCGCGACTGATCATCATCTCTCTTGCAGATCATCTGGTAGCACAGATTCGATATCTGTGCTTGCGCCCAGCCGCGGCCATGTGATGATCTGAGATCTTCCCTGCGCTCAACCGCCGACCACGTGCAGATTCAAGATCTGTGCTGGCATCCGGCTACGCAGATCTTCAATCTGATGTGGCCATGCTGGTGAGATGATGATCTATACTCGCCACTGTCGATTGAGATTGAACTGCATTTGACAGAAATAGGGATAGAAATATTCCCAACTGAAATAGCGTATCCCCAATGTTCCGGTGAGCCCACCGAATATGGTTGTTGGGTCGAGGGCTGTGTACGTTTCTATTGGATTCGTTAATGGGGCTACTCTTGTTGTAGAGGTCGCGGGTGTCCAACTGCAGAAGTGACAAAGGAGTTGCAGAAGTGACAAATGAGTTAGTATTGTCACATTTGATTCTTGTCCAGCTGCAGAAGTTGGTAGTGACTAACTAGTCAGAGGGTGTGGGGAAGAGGGAGGAGAGGAGCTTAGACATGACGGGGGAGCTATCTGCATAGGAGAAGGAGAAGGAGAATGTGGTGGAGTGGGGTGAGGTGGGGTGGGAAAGATGATTTCTTTTGAATTTGGGAAGAACATTTATTTGAATAAAATAAAATTATTTAAGATTTATTTGTACTTTTAAAAAGGTTAAGGGCTCAATTGCAATACTTTTATTGTATTTTTTATTCCTATTATTTTAATTTATTTAAGTCAAGGGGTAAAATTGTCATAGAATTGTCAAAATAGTGAAAAATAGTGATTTGGGGACCCTCTGTGAGAATAAATGGAAGAATGAGGATGATATCTGCTAAAAAAAAGAATGGGGATGAAATCGTTACAAACCTGAAAGAATGGGGACTATTTGTGTAATTAACCCTTAATTTTTCAATATAACCAATTATCTTCAGCATATGAGCACTGACTGGAGATTCTTTTACCATTATACCTTTATATTACCTTTTTTGATGTCTCATACTGTTCAGACCGTGACTGTTCATCATTCAACTCCTTGAAATGATATATATTGGTATAAGCATATATACCCTCGTGGTGCTTTCCAAACCCATGTAACATACTACGAGTATCATATGTTACAGTGCTACTATCATCACTGTGTTTTTTTGTAAGCTTGCACGTTCTTCAACAAGCCTCTTCAGTAGGAGCTTTCGGCATTGGCTGTTCAATGATATATCCAATTTTTTTCATACTTGATACTCATGATTCAACAATTGAATAACAAGATATAACAATTTAATTAAATAAAAAAATTAATTTAACATACACTTATAATAAATTAATTATACTCCCACTATTTAAATTGAATTAATGATCCTCAAACATTAATCAATGCAACCAATTAAATTCCAGTGGGTTAGGATCCCTTTTATTTTAATAGAACCTTGAGCGACTCAACAAGTCCTAATAAAATATCTCGATAGATACTGCTATCAATCACATCTCTATGTGACTCATAGATCGTCAAGTAGAAAACTTATTGTCACACACATTTTATGTGTTTATTTGATTGTGCCCCTAAAATTTTATTTGCTTGAACGACTCAATAAAAAATAAAATTCTTGTTAAATTTGACCAATTGTTCAAAAACATTGAATGTTTCATACTAATAAATATATCTATGAGAGAGCAGCCTTGAGCGACTAAACAAACTGATATCGATTATAGACTCTGATTTTTCACTATAACAATGGAAGACACATTGTATTAATTATTTAATACGAATTTAATATTTTTATAAAGATAGGTTTGTCTCATCATATTTATGTATCTTAACTAACATCTAACATGAAATCAATCATACATAATGATAAATGTAGATGATTATGGACTTTATCTATCTAATCTTCTTGAGCCAAAAGGAAGACTAGTCAGTCAATTCATAGGGGACATTACATTCGTTCATCTCCATCTTATGCTACAACCTGTATCCTACTAGTTGCTACCTTGTGTCCCAACCGCAACCTGTATCATATACTAGTTGGCACATATGGCCAAATAAATGGACATGCAGACCCATAATAAAGAAGTTCTAAAATCTAATTAAATAAATAATCAGCTCACAGGCCCATTTAATTAAATAATAGACTCACATATCCAACCAACAATCACATATCCAACCAACAATCAACAGGAATAAATTAACCATACAACCAATCAAATGGGTCGAGTCCATAATAATCCACTGAACATCTATTTTAATATCTAATATTAAAAATACATTAATTTCTAAATTTGCAATGAAAGTATAAGTCTAAACCATTTAGTCAATTAATTTTATTAATAAATGGGATTTTTCAAAAATTATTTTATTTCCCAATTAAAGTCAAACCCTAAATTGAGGATAAAAATAATATATGATCAAAATTACAATTTTATAAAGTAAAAGTAAAAGTTTAATTCAGTTAAAAATTCCAAATATGGTTTAAAACCGATTTTTTTTTTTTTGTTAATTTTGAAGATTTGACCAACATTTAAAAAATTTAATAATTACAATTTTTCCAAAAAAGTAAAATTGCATTTAAGATTCTGTTTTCGTTTTAAAATTTGAGGACTTACTGTGGAATTTTTAAAATTACACAGATAGTCCCTTAATTTTAAAATTACCAGCCTTCTTGTGCAATTTCTAAAATTGCACAGAAGGTCATTTTTTAATTTAAAAGTGGGCCTTCTTATGCAATTTCTGAAATTGCATAGAAGGCCCATTTGAATCTTTTAAAATTAGAAGGGCTTCCCTTGTAATTTCTAAAATTGCATGGGAGACCATGTCCTAGAAAATCTTTAGGTCGAAAGGCGGCATCAGATGTCAGATATTTGGCGGTGGTCGCACAATGTCTAACACTGGCGGTCACCGCCTTTAAACGACGAACAGCGCACGAACAACTATTATTCGCAGTGACTGTGTGTCCCTACATTCTCTAGCAGCGGCGTGGGATGGGTTGCTTCTATTGGTGTTTTCTTCCTCCGGCGGTGGCGACTTCAAAAGCGCAGTGCCAGTCACCAACATATCCCTCAACCTTTTCCCAACTAGTTATCCAATAAATCCAAACCAATTTCAGATTTTAGTTTCAAAAATTGACAATTTTATTTTACTATCAAAACTTAAATTAAATTAATATATCAATAACAATTATTGTTCAATTCATCAAAGTAGTCTAACAAATTCTAATAAATAACAAAGTAGTCTCTGATACCACTGTAAGGAATTGACGTACACATGCACATGAAAAATTAAATCTGCAATTTCTATAAGCTGGATGAAACTTGTACTTAGATATAATTCGTATTGAAGTTTACCTTGATAAACACCGTGGAATCTGATTATTTGATTAGCTGGAAGTATAATCTTCAATACCATAGTTATCCAATTGTTCAGCCTCCAATGGTAATCCACATAGCAAGAACAGATCTAGACTTCCACGATCAAGAATAGATAAAAATGGAACTTTGGGAGTAATTGTATTGGATTTTATCTCTTGTTTGTGCTAGCAAGTAAGGAAGACATATTCACTTGATTCTCTTAATCTTTAATATTGTTGTGGCCGTATTTATAGGCGGTGCTAACCCAAGTTCTAGTCCTATCAGAATTCTGTATTCTAGTCTTACTAGAACTTTGTTAGCTAACGGACCCAATCAATTAATCTAATTAATTAATTTGGTCCAATAAGTAATTAAGTCCGACCCAACTAATTGGACCTTGGACATTAATTCTTACAAGACCTTCTATCAAATTGGATACATAGGTTTCTAACAAAGTATTAATGTATTACATGAATAAAAAAAGTTCAAGAGAAGTTGATTGAACAACAAATACTTGTGTAGAAATTTGATTGTGTATATATGTCTTGTATAAATTACAGCACACTCATATGTATATATACAGAAGGAGAAGAGACAGAGGTAGTGAAGACAGACTTTTAATCACCCTTAAATCACTCCTAAACTTTTGATAATAACAAGAAAGACTTTACCTTAATTTAGGGAAAAAAGCACAGCTGCTCTGCTTTTGTATCTACTGCTGTATCTACTGATGTATAATAGCTATAATAGCTATGGACAATGCACTTCCAATACTCCCCCTCAAGCTGGATCAAGGGAGTTCATTCATTGAGCCAAGCTTGAACAAGATGCGTTGAAACTGAGTAGTTGAAAGAGATTTAGTGAATATATCAGCCAACTGATCATGACTTCGAGTATAATGAGTGTCAATGACCTTAGATTGGACTTGTGCTCGAATATAATGGCAATCAACTTCAATATGTTTTGTTCGCTCATGAAAAACTGGATTGGAAGCAATGTGCATGGCAGCTTGATTATCACAGAAAAGAGACATAGGATGACTGCTGGGAAATCCTAAATCTGAAAGAAGACCTTTTAGCCAAATAAGTTCACACGCAGCGGAGGCCATTGCTTGATACTCAGCCTCTGCACTAGATCGAGCTATGACATTCTGTCTTTTGCTTTTCCATGTAACTAAATTGCCGCCTACAAATGTGCAAAAACCAGTGGTGGACTTACGATCAAGTGAGTTGCCGGCCTAATTAGCGTCTGTGTAACCCATGATTTGAGTGTTACCGTTGTTTCTCATCAGAATACCTCGACCAACTGATCCTTTGAGATAACGAAGGATACGTTTAACCAATTTCAGGTGAGCAATGGTGGGGGCATGCATGAATTGACTAACAATGCTTACGGCATAAGAGATGTCGGGACGTGTAATAGTGAGATAAATGAGCTTCCCAACCAACTTTTGATAATAACACAGATTCGTGAGAAACTCACTTTGTACATTCAGCTGAAGCTTACTATCAAGAGGAGTTTGGGCCGGTTTACAATTCATCATATCACTATCTTGTAGAAGATCAAGGACATATTTCCGTTGGTTTAGAAAGAGACCTTTGTGAGATGTGGCCATTTCTATACCAAGAAAATATTTGAGAATGCCCAGATCTTTGAGGGCAAATCTGATCCGAAGAGCTTGTTTGAGGGAATTAATTTCTTCAACATTATCACCTGTCACTATTAGATCATCAACATAGATAAGGACCACAAGCTTTCCTGTTGTACCAATTCGAACGAAAAGTGAAGAATCAGCATTGCTTCTGTGAAAACCAACTTCCTCAAGGACTGAACTAAGTTTGGCATACCATGCACGTGGAGATTGTTTTAACCCGTAAATGGATTTATGAAGCTTGCACACCTTGTCTGGATCATTAGATTGGGGATGACCTGGGGGTAGCTTCATGTAAACTTCATCTTCAAGATCTCCATGTAAAAAGGCATTTTTAACATCCATTTGATATAGAGGCCATGCATGATTGATAGCAACAGATAACAACACCCTCACTGTGTTCATTTTTGCAACAGGAGCAAAGGTTTTCTTGTAATCTACTCCATATGTTTGAGTAAAACCACGAGCCACTAACCGAGCCTTATGTCTCTCAACTGTCCCATCTGAATGAAACTTGGTTTTATACACCCAACGACTGCCCACTGCCTTTTTTCCTTTGGGAAGCTTGACAATACTCCATGTTTTATTGTCATAAAGAGCCTGAAGTTCTGCAGCCATGGCTTCCTTCCATATCTCAAGAAGGCTTGCCTCTTGATAACTTTGTGGTTCATGAATAATATCAAGATTGCTAAGAAAAGTAACATGAGAAGGTGAGAATTTTGTATAATTGTTGAAGTTGTTCAAAGGGTACCTGGCAGTGTAAGTAACATAGTCAAGTAACCTTGATGGAGGATGACGTTCACGTCCAGGATTTCTTCGAAGTGAAGCCTGGGGAGTATGCACTAACTCATGGGTTGAATGAGGAGGTGTTGAGGACTCAAGTTGTGCTTCTAGATCAATTATCACATCCTGTGTTTCTTGAGTATGGGGGATGGCTACAGACTGATCGCATTCAACACCAAGTGCAGGACTAGGCCTAGGAAACAAATCATGAACAAACTCCCCCTGGCTATCACTATCTAATTTTCTTGAGAAATAAGGAGTTGTTTCATCAAACCTCACATCCCTTGATACTATGATTTTTCTATTAGTAGGATTGTAGCATCGATACCCCTTTTGTGTAGATGAATAACCCAAAAACACACACTTAGCAGCTCTAGGATCGAGTTTGTCACGATGAGAAGATTGGGTGTGAACAAAGCATGAGTAGCCGAAGACTCTTAAGTGTGATAAATTTATTTTGCGTTTCTTCAACACTTCATAGGGTGATTTGAATCCCAACACACTACTAGGCAGTCTATTAATGAGATATGTGGCAGTGAGTACGCCTTGAGACCAAAATTTCTTAGGAACATGCATTTGAAACATGAGAGCTCTTGTTTTCTCAAGTAGGTCACGGTTTTTTCTCTCGGCTATTCCATTTTGTTGCGGTGTACCAACACAAGTTGTTTGGTGAAGAATGCCGTGTGTGCTCAAGTATTGTGACATATTATGGGACATATATTCAGCGCCATTATCGGATCTTAAAATATGAATATGAGATGAGAATTGATTGATAACAAGTCTATGAAAATCTTTAAATACATCTGCAACTTCATGTTTAAATTTCAGAAGATACAACCAAGTGATCCTTGTAAAATCATCCACAAAGGTTACAAAATACCTATATCCATCGAATGACTCAAGAACAGGACCCTAGATGTCTGAATGGACGATTTCAAAAGGATTACTAGTCCTAGATATGGAAGAAACAAAAGGTAACCTGGTAAATTTAGACAAATGGTAGACATCACATGTGTTTTTGGTTTTACAAAAATCTGGAAACAAAAAAGACAGCACTTTTTCGGATGGATGAGCCAGTCGTTGGTGCCAAATTTGTTGGTCCTGTGCTAAACTCGAACTAACTTGAAAACCTTTAGGAACTTTGGGATCCTTGGATAGATAATAGAGTCCATTCAAAAAGAAACCTTCACCAATCGTCTTCTTGGTGGTGAGATCCTGAAAAATGACATTGTGAGGAGAAAAGATGGCTATGCACTTTAAAGAATTTGTAATTCTTCCAATAGATAAGAGTTGAAAAGGAAATGAGGGGACATACAAAGCTACTGACTGGATATGATTTGAAATCAAATTTATTTTTCCTTTCCCAAGCACTGAAGCACCCTTTCCATTTGCTACAGACACTTGAGAAGGAATGGATATTTTTTCAAAATCATGTAAATTTTTAAGTTGATTTTTCATGTGATCCGTGGCTCCTGAATCTATAATCCAATAATCATGCATAAAACCAACATTAAGAGCAGTTGAGAAAGAATTTAAGATACCAGGGACATCTCCTTGTGGTACACAGTCAGTTTCTGCAAGAAAACCAGCAAACTTGCCAAGAAGAGCTGTATGATTTTTGCTTCCAGGGATGATCGTTTCCTCACACTCACCAGGCATCTGTTTCTTATGAAGATAGGCTGGAAATTCACTGATCAATGCAGCTGGATTGACAGTGGAATTCTGCATTCTCTCAGTAGAAGATGCAGTTGTATGGTTTACTTTGTGTGAAGAATTGTTCCCATTCCTATGAGGACCTTTGCTTTCATTCAGGAATTTTGGCTTTAATTCTGGATGGAGAATCCAACATCTATCTCTAATATGTCCAACCCCATCACAATAGTTGCATTTAGGTCGTTTACCCTTGTAGACTCTCTCTTCAATACGCTTGTGATTCGAAAAATAGGCCATAGTCTCAGACATATTAGTCTTGGCATGTATATTCATCACCTTTTTTCTGACCTCTTCTCTTTGAATGGTAGCACAGACACTAGTGAATGAAGGAAGCTCAGAATTCATTAGGATGTGACTTCTCAGGTCTTCAAATTCTGAACTAATACTCGACAAAAGTTGAAAGATCTTATCTTCCTCGTCTCTTTTCAACAATACAGTAGCATCTGTGGTATGGGGTCGGTAAACATCTAACTCATTCCACATGCTTGTCAAGTTGCCAAGATGTTGAACAAAAGTCTTGTCCTCTTGTTGTAAGCAAGTGATATCTCTCTTTAGCTGAAAAACACGAACAAAGTTGTTTTGATTTCCATACATTTCTTTGACATGCTTCTAGAGATGCATAGAAGATTCTGAATAACTGAAAATCTCAGCAATCTTGCGTTCCATGGAATTGAGCAGCCAAGACATGACCAATTGATCCTTGCATAGCCAAGACTCGTATGTAGGAGAAGTGGCTTCAGGCATTTGTATGACTCCATTGACATAACCAAGCTTAGATCTTCCTCCAAGGGCAAGTGTGACAGCTCTAGCCCAAGGAAGATAGTTGAACTCATTCAACAAAACGGAACTAAGACGTTGATTTGGATTAACCTCAACATCATAAAGATTTGAAGTAGCAGGCAAGCTCCCAATTTCAGAATTAGAAGAATTTTCTTCCTCCATCATAGAGTGAAGAACGTAAACAGGAAAAGAAGCAGGTTTAGGCCTTAGAGTTCTTGCTCTGATACCATGTAGAAATTTGATTGTGTATATATGTCTTGTATAAATTACAGCACACTCATATGTATATATACAGAAGGAGAAGAGACAGAGGTAGTGAAGACAGACTTTTAATCATCCTTAAATCACTCCTAAACTTTTGATAATAACAAGAAAGAATTTTCCTTAATTTAGGAGAAAAAGCACAGCTGCTCTGCTGCTGTATCTACTGCTGTATAATAGCTATAATAGCTATGGACAATGCACTTCCAATAACTTGTGACCTAAATTGACAAAATCGGGGAACCATTTATGTTTTGTAATTGATAATGGACCTAGTAAAAAATGAGAGTATAAAAAATTTATAAATAACCCAAGGAGAAAGATAGAAGTATGATCTCAACTACAGAAAAACATGGCAAAATAAAGACTTCATATTTCTAGATAGCGTATAACAAACTAGCAAAGGTACTTCAAAAGTGAAAGCATTTATTATGAATCTAAGCATGTATGCAGCCAAGCATCTTTACAAAAGTACACACAAGTGAACCACCATCATATATAGCAGCTTTTTGAGAGAATGTACTGCACCATGTTTATGAGAACAAATGCACAATAAAAAGATCACTAAGTCACTTACCGCAGCTAAAGCCCTCCTAGTTATCCTGCGTTTCATAGGTACTACTGGAACAACATTAGTCTCCCAAGTTTTTGAATGTTCGAAAGGAAGTTTTTGATTTCTTCTCCTTTCTAATACACCCAAGGATCCTCTAATTAATAGCATAAATAATGCAATTGTTCGCAACTTACATACAGATAGACACGATAATGGGTGAATGTAGAACAAAATGTAAATTGAAAAGTAATGCTCACCATGCAACACTTCTCAACATGATAATTGTAGCAACCAATGACAGCTTCTCATGCACATGAATGGATGTTCTTCCTCAGTGTAGAAATGTCACCTACAGGATTCACACCAAAAAGGGTTCAAAGTAACATGAGAAACACGCAATAATAGTATACAGCAACCAACGATAGCTCTCCATGCACGTGAACATATGTTTTTCCTTAGTATAGAAATGTCACCTACAGGCTTCAAAAACTCGAAAATAGAATACAGCATAAGGAAACATAAACCAAATGGTTCTACCTTCCAACATATGGAAAAAGTTGTTGATAAGTGTATTTTACACACTTATTTATGCTTGTAAACTTAGTATATATTCATTATATGAACAGATTTCTATTTAAATGGGTTCAATTATTTTGTACTTAGGTACAAAACCCAATTTGAATGAGTTTGGAGTGAAAAAAAAAAGAGTTTGATGCTTAATTGATGCTTAATCAGATGGCACAAACATAAGATGAAGCTATTAAAAAGCAATTGTAGTGAATTCAAAAGTTTCGAGAGTAAAAATTAGATTTCAAAAAGTTTGGGGACTAATTTTCACATTTTTGAATATTTGGAAGACTTTAGAAGGGCAAGAACTAATTAGAATGCAATTAGAATTTTTTGGATTGAATCAAGAAGATTTAAAGAAGAAAGGAACACAATCGTACATAAAAAGTCAAATTTGAGTCCAAATTGTAAGTTTTGGAAAAATGTCACACCTAGGTAACACAAAGCATTGTGCAACCTAGGTGCGGTTGCATCAAACTTATTGGAGGTCACACCTAGGTAGCATGAAGTATTGTATGACCTAGATGCAGTTGCATCAAATTTACTGGAGGTCATATAGAGGTAGCACAATGCATTGTGCGACTTAGGTACTGTTGTGAAAAAATTAATGGAGGTCCCATCTAGGTAGCAGAGTGCATTATGTGGCCTAGGTGCGAACTATGCTAAAAGAATGTCATAAGTGTGGTTTTTTAAAGTCGGATTAGGACTCTTTTAAGACACAATATTTTGGAGAATGTAAAAGATGAAGAGGAGGATCACTCCTTTAAAACATATCCTCAGGGTGTGTGGGTTCGATTTAGCCCCATGGAAATCTAAATATATTACGAGGTGGAGATTGGGACAAATACATTGGATATCGAGGATTGGAATGATGTGGCACGATTTTGTTTTATATCAGACATGCCACAACAATAGCCAGATAGCAACACGGTAAATCATAGTGAGTTGAACACTAGGCTTAAACTATTCCACTACATCCTCATCCACAAAATTCTCCCATCATCTCACATGATGCAAATTCACCATCTGCAGTTGTAGTTGCTCTATTTGCTCACCAAATGGCATGACTTGAACTTTGGGGCACTGATTTTTGATGCAATCATTGATAATGCATGAACAACATGAGACAAGAAGAATATCTATTTATTGTGCCTTATTTTGGCACTTTTCAAAAAAGAGAAGGTCCTGATGGTGCCATTAGATATTGAGAAAATCAAGTCCTCGACCATTAGCCTTACTACCATATGGTAGTTCCATACTCAAATTACATATCATCGGAATGTTGCTAGACTGGCACATGTAGAGGACGAGGTAGATGACGAATAAGAGATGATAGCATAGGAAGAACACCCAGTGGTAAAACCTCTGTCTAGAGGAACATCGGGAGAGGTCAATTTTGGACCGATTTTAGAGTCCATTCAGGCTTAGTTGCAGTAGGACCGAGAAGAAAATGCCCGACAATTTAGATTATTGCGGGAGGGCAGGATGAAATACAAGCTCCATTGCAGGCCCAAAATGAGACCAGCACCTGTGAGCATGAGGCGATGATGGCAATGTTTACCCACCTCTAGTAGTCCCGAGCTCTATCGCCTCTAGATGATATATGAGTGAAAAACTGCCAAATTTCATCACTCCTCCATGGGAAGTATACTAAACTCTTCTCATTTGTTTCTTTTCTTTACATTGAGACATTGTAATGTCTAAGTTGTGGGGTGTTCTCTATTTCTATGTGTTGCTTTTGCTTTGAATGATTGTGAGCAATGTGATGTTATCTACTTATCGAGTCTGTTAAGTTTAATCTATTTGGAGTCTGTTGTTTGATTTAAAAAAATAGTGCTTGTGTGATATTGGATTACCTTGCTGGCATATGATAATGAAATTTATATTAGAAAGTATAATCAATTCATGACGGGTGACTAGGTTATGCTACATATGGTATATTGTTTAATTACTTATCCATGTGAGAGCTAGATGTCTTTGAGCACTATAGTCACTACCATTGTTATGCGAGCTGACCGTATTTGTGTAATTGTGAGAGTCAGGTTTCCGAGTTATAAATATAACCTATACCACATAAATAAAAAATATGAAATGACCGTGTGTGAGACTATTTGGAAATGGTAAAACTGGTGAGAGTAACTATTTGGAGATATGTTGATTACATGCATGTTGAATATTGGTGTGGGGTGTTGTGGCTAACAAAATGAAGCTAGATGATGATCGGATATTAGAATTCTAGCCCTCACATATAAACTCTTGCACGCTAAGAACTTGGCACTAGCTCTATCTTATACCCCTATTCGCAGCCTTTTTGACCCGAGTGATAAAACTTATAGGGATATCAAAGCTCGTTATGAGGGTCATCTAAAAATCTTAAGGATTGAAGTTTAGACATAGGATCGTAAAAAAAAAAAAAAAAGAGATAAAGCCAGCAAGAAGGGTCCTTTGCAGAGCTAACATGGAGATTTAGACAGCTAGCAGGTTTGAATTTCCTAGAGGAAGCTTGAAGGTCGGAGCATTTAAATATAAGGAGAATCATCATAGATCTAAGTAATTACTTTTATTGGTTAGAACCAATCAAAGTTGAGAAGAAAAATAATAAGTGATTTGAGAACAACCTTAGAATAAACACTCGGGTGTGAGATTCGAAAAAAAAAATCAAAATTTGAGGTATGCATCTCATGAGAGGTAGAGAAAAAAAAGCTTGACTATTGAGGATTGGGAAAGAACCAACTTAGAGCCAATGACGTTGGTGTAACTATACACACACATCGGCTAAACATCATATAATCCAAAAATTAGTTTTGGTAGCATTATTTATAAGCTTTTCACAAATTAGTTGAATAGTTTCAAGTCCTGAGGCGAATACAACAAGCTATTTGACGAATCTAGTTTTTTCTGCTTCATTTTCTTTTGTGTGTTTTGAGTAGATAATCTTGGTCGAGACGAACAAGAGTTTAAGTTTGGAGGTGTTTGATAAAGTGTGTCTTACACCCTTATTTATGCTTGTAAACATATTATATATTCACCATATGAGCAATTTACTATTTAAATGAATTCAATTATTGTGTACGTAGGTGTAGGTACAAAACCTAATTTGAATCAGTTTGGAGTGAAAAAGAAGAGTTTGAGGCTTAATTGATGCTTAATCGGATGTCACACATATAAGCTGAAGCTATTAACAAGCAACCGTGATGAATTCAAAAGTTTCAGGAGCAAGAATCAGATTTTGAAAAGTTTGAGGACTAATTTGCACATTGTCGAATATTTGGTAGATCACTTTGGAAGAATTTAGAAGGATGAAGACCAATTAGAATGCAATTATATGTTTTTGAATTGAATCGAGAAGATTTAAGGAAGAAATGACCAAAAATGTACATAAAAAGTCAAATCGGGAACCAAATTGTACGTTTCAAAAAAGGTCACACCTTGGTAGCGCAAAACATTGTGCGACCTAGGTGCGGTTGCATCAAACTTACTAAAGGTCACACTTACCTAGGTGCGGTTGTGCAAAAGTTACTGGAGGTCACATCTAGGTAACATAATGCATTTTGCGACATACGTTGAAAGAATGTCATAAGTGCAGTTTTCTAAAGTTAAGTTGGATTAGGACTCTTTTAAGACATACATTTCAAGGCATCTCAAGGACATAAAGAAACTTCTTCTAGGTCTTTTGAAGGGTTACACGATTGACGAGATATAGATATCAAGAGAAAGGAAAAAAAGAATTATTGGACAACATTCATCACAGTACAATCGGAGATTTTGGATTAATTCAAGATTTAGGCTTGTATCTATTATTCTTCTTTTTTCTTCTGGATTATGAATTCTTTCATTAATATCGCTCTATTCATAAGAATCATGTTCGGCTAGAACTTTTATACCTCAGATGAACGATGAAACCTAACTTTTTTGATTAATTATAAGTATTTGTTCTTGTAAATTTATTGATTTCGTCTTGATTATTGATTATTTATGTTTTGATGTTTGATCGCCATTAAAACTTTTTTTTTGGTTTAGATTGCTTTCGAGAGATTCAATTTAGATGAGCACATGGTAATAAATAACATAGGGTCCAATAATAGATAGAGATTACTATTATGCTTAATAAAATCTTTCTAGATGATCGTTGTGATTAAATGCATGCCTTTGTGTTTAAAATTTAACTAGCTAGAGATAGTTAGGTTCATATAGAGGTATAGAATTGATTGACCATTGAAAGAGGCTTTTGATTATATTAGGATCATAGATTTTTGACATAGGGCAATATTTGAAAAAACGAGTAATTGATAATTAATTATTGAAACATACGGTGGATTTGTACATCCTAGTACCAGTAAAACTTGAATTTGATAATTACGCTATTTTTGTTTGCGTTATAATTTAGACTTAATTAATTTAGAATAGGATAATCATAGAAATATAAATAAACTGTGTAAATTTTCTTAAAGTAAAATTACAATTAATTTGGTAATTAATTGCCAGTATTCGTGAGTTCGACACTTTTCTCATTATTATATTACTTGTTAATGATCCGTCTACTTGTGGGATTAAAATCGACAATAGTTGCCCATACAAGTTCACGTAATATGATACGTGCATATAAATTGATAGATGATGAACTGGTTACAAACTGAGGATGCAGCAATTACATGACAGAAAATAAAATGGACATTTATACATATATATAGACACAGTTGTGTGCATGTTCTGTACAAGAAATCAATTTTATCAAGCACAAATCATGAAAAAAATGTAGAGTGTGCCAAGGGGGTAAAAGCATAATAATGCAAAATTATAAGTTTCCAACTTCTTTAAACTATGAACTTCAACATGAATAAGATTCAATGTACCCTGCCAGAGTTGTTGAATATGCTGAAAATTGTTGACCCCAATATAAACAAAAGGAAGGGGCAAATTTTGGTCATTGACACCTCTAAGGGCACTAAGAGGAAATAAAAAATGACCTTTTAGAAAGGATCCAATAAGGCCAAATCTACTAGAAAATCAATCAAAGCAGACAAGGACAAATCCAAGTATGATGATATGTATTACTGTGGAAACAAAGGACATTGGAAGAGGAACTGCAAGGCATACCTCAACACCTTGAAGGGAAAGAAGTCTACTGAGGCTTCCACTTCAGGTATCTTTTTCATTGAAATAAACTTGTGTAGTTTAGCTTCTTAGGTATTAGATACTAGATGTGGGTCTCATATTTGCATAAATATGCAAGGGCTAAAGAAGAGTAGATTACTACAAAACGAATAAGTAGACCTACGTGTTAGGAATCGAGCAATAGTTGCTGCTTAGCTGTAGGGACATACTTTTTACCGTTGCCTTCGGGCCTTGTTTTAGAATTAAAAGGATGTTACTACATTACTGCTATTACTAAAAACATCATTTCCATTTCATGTTTGGACATGGATGAGTTTTTCATTAAGATTAAGGATAAACGTTGTTCTTTTTATCTTGATGATGTGTTTTATGGATGTGACAATTTTTTTAATGGCATAATATTCTAACACCTTGATTTGATCATGGTGGAGAATATTTGAAAGGTGAGTTTTAGACTATATACAAGAGAATAAGATTCTCTCACAGTGGACTCCACCTTATACACCACGACACTATGGTGTATCCGAAAAAAGAAACCGCACCTCAATTGATATAGTGCGATCAATGATGAGTCGAACATTTCTCCCAAAATCTTTTGGAATATACACTTAACACTGCATGTCACATACTAAATCGTGTCCCATCTAAATCAGTCGAAATGAAAAAACCCGATCTTTTATACATAAAGATTTGGGGCTATGACGCTTATGTGAAGCGCTTACAATTGGACAAGCTAGGAGCTAAATTTGATAAAAGTTCATTTCTGGGATATCCAAAGAAACTGTTGGATACTATTTCTACAATCCCATCGAGATAAATATCATCGTATCAAAACATGTTGTATTCTTAGAGAAAGAATTCATTCCAAGAGAGGACACTGGGAACAAAATAGATCTTGAAGAGGTTCAAGAAACTAAAAATAAAATTGACCAATTAGATGAGCCAATGGCTTGCATCTGATGAGGCATAAATTATCAAAAGAGAACTGCCAGTCTCCCGAGGACATACCAGCTCTCCGTAAGTCAAATAGGGTCATTCGTCCTTCTCAGATATACGATCTCTTGATTACCAATGATGCATTGCTAATCGAGGAAGATAAACCCACTACTTATGCAGAATCAAGGTCAAATACTGACTCAAAGGGATGGCAAGAGGCCATGGAATCTGAAATGAACTCCATGTATGAAAACAAGATTTGGACATTGGTTGACCCACCTTAAAGGGTAAAACCTAGAGGCTGTAAATGAGTTTACAAGAAAAAGGTCGACATGGATGGTATATTCATACTTACAAGGCAAGATTTGTTGCGAAGGGTTACAAGCAAAGATAAGGAATTGACTTTGATGAAACTCTCTCACCAGTAGCCATGTCTAAATCAATTCGGATTCTATTTGTAATAGCAGCATACCATGACTATGAGATCTGGAAAATGGACGTCAAAACTGTATTTCTTAAAGGAAAACTAAGTGAGGATGTATACATGACACAACCCGAAGGTTTTGAATCCACAGAGCCAAGCAAGGTATGCAAACTACTGAAATCCATATATAGATTAAAGCAAGCCTCTCGGAGCTGGAATCATTGTTTTGATGAGACAATCAAAATGTTTGATTTTATCAACAATGAAGATGAACCATGTGTGTATAAGAAGGTTAGTAGGTGTAAAGTCGTGTTTCTCGGTGCTAAAATCAGTAAAATCAGTAAAATTGTGGTTAACCAAAAATTTCTCCATGAAGGATATGGGAGAGGCATCGTAAATTCTTGGTATAAAAATCTATAGAGATAGATCTAGAAGAATGATTGGCCTATCTCAATCTACTTGCATAAATAAAATTTTGAAAAGATTTGGTATGGAAAAGTCCAAAAGAGGACTTTGTCCCATCGGTCATGGGATCTATCTTTCAAAAGAAATGTATCCAAAAACACAAATTGAAAGAGATCGTATGGATAGAATTCCTTATGCATCAGCAATAGGATCTATCATGTATGCAATGCTATGTACTCGACTGGATGTTTCATATGCTTTGAGTGTCACTAGCAGTTTCCTAGTGAAGCCTAGTGAGAAATATTGGATCATAGTCAAGAACATCCTTAAGTACTTTAGAAAGACTAAAGACATGTTCTTAGTGTATGGAGTAAATGAACTTATAGTTCAAGGTTATGTCGATGCCAACTTTCAATTTGATAAAGACGATAGCAAATCCCAATCTAGATATGTATACTCTAAATGGTGGTGTGGTTAGTTGGAAAATGTCCAAACAAAAAACGACAGCTGATTCAACTATAGAAGCCGAATACATAGCTGCTTCAGAAGCTGTAGATGAAGTGGTCTGGATCAAGAACTTCATTACAGAACTTGGAGTAGTTTCTAACATTGTTGATCCAATATCTCTGTATTGTGATAACAATAGAGCTATTGCACAAGAGAAAGAACCCATGTTTTATCAATGATTCAAGCATATAGTGAGGCAATATCATCTCATTAGGGAGATAATCCTGAGAAATGACATAAAGATAGAACGAGTACCGACTGACGATAATCTAGCAGATTCTTTGACAAATTCGTTGTCCTAGCACAAGCATGATAGTCATGCCAAATCTATTGGTATTAGATGCATGAGTAATTGGATCTCGTTTGTATGATACGTTTTATGATATACTTTTTGTTGGACAACGAAGTGTATGAACAATTGTATTAATTAAATGTTTTGTCTATATTTTATTGGCAAATCAATTTTTATTTAAATTTTATTATTTCAAATAATAGAGTCCTAAGAAAATTTCATAATAACTTGTTATTCACAAGGTGTTGTGAATGTGAGATACAAGTTATAAATAACTTATTCTTAAAATATCCTAGTCATAGTGATAACGAGATACAAATATCATTATTGCGGATACGGATATCATTATTGCGGATAGTCTAGCATGTGTTGCATTTTTAAAAAAAAAAGTAGCTGATTTCACTAGCGAAGATGTAGAGGGACATCTGAATGAACACATGAAAGCATTGTTATGAGAACATGACATTGGATAACCCGCCTAGAGATTCTACATGGATAACTATCCAAGCTTTAGTGGTAAATCTCTAATGCGCGGAGTGGATTTAGTCTTTTGACTTGAAGACATCATAGAATCTTATGTAATGATCTCTATACTTTGGAGAGCACTTAATGGTGATCTACGATTATGAGTCACCAAGATGATGTCATACGGGTGTAGTGAAAATCATATGAAGATTGTTAATGTCCAATATGAGGATTCGTCACTCCATGAAACTAGGAGATTATGACCTGTATTTTTCCCACTTAAGTTGATATAAATTCCTCTGCCGTAGTGGTGTTATGAGTTGAAAATGTTTCAATCATAACTAGATTAGATCAATGATAAATTGAGGTGAATAATATAATTGGTTGAAATGAGATTGACGTTGAGCCATATCTCTTAACCAATTGGGTTATATTGATAAAGAGATTATATGTTCACGGTAACCGCCCATATATTGGTTATGTCATACCACATGACATTTTCTTTCACACGGATTTCTTTGACACATTGCTAGATAGATGTCAATCATAGATGACAACGTGAATTGTTCGATATAGGTGAATCTATGAGAATATTACTGCATTTTTCCATCGTGCATGGGAAACTAATGGGCCACACACAAAAGGCAAGAATTGAGCATCTAGAGTTGAACCTTGTCCAAGTGTGAGATTGTAATAATTAATATCCAAGGTCCAATTAGTTGGGTCGGACTTAATTACTTATTTGACCAAACTAATTAATTAGATTAATTAATTGGGTCTGTTAGTTGTGAGCTAACAAATTTCTAGAAAGACTACAACACACAATTTTAGCAGGACTAGAACTAGGATTAGTGCAGCCTGTAAATACTAGGGCCACAACATTTTATGTAATCAAGTGAACCTGTCTTCATTACTTGCTAGTACAAGCAAAAGACAACCTAATACAATTACTCTCAGAGTTTTTCTTTCATCTGTTCTTGGACGGAGAACTCCATATATGTTCTTGCTGTATGGATTACCATTGGAGGCTGGATAATTGGACAACTGTGGTATTGAAAATTGTACCTCTAGCTAATCAGATAATCAGATTCCACAGCATTCATCGAGGTAAATTTTTATCACGAATTCTATTTAAGTACAAGTTTGATCTGACTTATAGGAATTGCAGATTTAATTTTTACTGTGCAGGTATATGTCAATTTCTTACAATTAAAGACATTCAAAAATTTAAGATTCAATTATTGCCTTGAACATTAACAAATGAAGTTCACTAAGGATGATCTTCAATATTCGACTTTAGGTTCTAGATGTCTACGGGAACTTTATCTCTAACTTGGATACAAGCTTGTTCTTCAATTCTTCGGTTCGGATATGGGATGTCTACTATCATATTTTGTTAGTTCATTTCTCCACCAACTTAGACTATTTCATCGTTTTACAATATTTGAGCTCCTTTATCCATATCAAATGTACTTATATCATGTTTCAAATATCTGTTTGAAGATGTCTAAATGTTTGTTGTGGATGTCTCTTGTTCCTCATAATAATTGTTTCTTTACTTAAAACATTTTCCCTATCATCGCAGTACTACTCGTATATATTATTAATACAAAAATTATTTTTTGAATCATCGAGTTTTGAGGAATTGAATGGCTTTAAACCACCAAACAAAGGACCAATATATGATATTTGTAATAAGTAACTTCAATCTGATTATAAAGAGTAAAAGTTCGTTGGGAAAATAGTTCACCGAATTTTTGGATTAATAATGTCCAACTCCATAAAGGTTAACTCCAAAAAATTGAAGGACAAAGATGACAATTGATTTCAATAAGAAATAAAGAAATGGGAGGTTGTATTTCACTGAGAAAATGGTGGCTCAAGGTTCTGCTGTTTTAGGTTGCTGCTTATAATTGGTTTCTACCAATTTCAATTGGAATGGGGATGATTTCGTGTGGTGTATTAAGATGCAGCCAGCCAATGCCTTTATATATATATATATATATATATATATATATATATATATATATATATATATGTAACTTAAACCTGACTGTCACACTTTAAAACCGAATCAAACACACTGGGTCACTGAGCAACGATCCAACTATACATTAAAACCTCCAAGTGGCTTGTTAAGTTCTTCAATACATTTTGCGCTGACACATTGTAGAGTGGACTAACAATTGTATTCAATTCTCAACTCAAAAGGGTTCGATTAATCATCATAATCCCGAGTTTATTTGAGATCAAAAAAATCTCAACAAACCTCCACCTTGATCCAAATATACATGCAAACCCTTAAAAATAAAAATAACTTAGTAGTTACTAAAAAAAGATTCCAAACAAATTGGAAATTCATGTATCTTTACCAATATTTAGAAGTGTAAGCCAACTTCTAAACTTTACCAATGTGAGCACCTTAGTACCCATATCTACAAGGTTATAAACCTTTAAATACCTAAACACTTTAAAGCTTCCCAATATTTGGGACATGATCAAACATGTACCTGTTTAAGATACTAATGGTAAAGGTCAAGATTGGAATAGTGCAAACTATCAGGTACAAAATGGAGCCAATAACATTAGAGTAGGAGATTTTACTCACACACTCTTTTTATCTTCATTAGTAGGTAATTGTTTTTTAGACAAGATAATTTGGTTACCAAGAGGCACATAAGTGGGTTTCCAATTAACCATGCCAAATTTCTTCAAAATTTTAAGCACTTAAGGAGTTTGATACACAAATAAACATGAATTTGACCTATTTCTATAAATTTCCATACCAATGATCCTTCTAGCATCCCCTAGGTATTTCATGTCAAATTGTTTACTTAATTCAATCTTTATCTTGTTTACCACTTTCATGTTAGGTCAATCCAATAACATGTCATCTACATGAAATATCAAATATACACAATCAATATTTGTGATGTGGTGAAGTAATACAAGCAATGATTAAACTCATTCCTCTTGAAACTAATATAAAAGAACATATGAATCAAACTTCTTGTACTAATGTACCTTGCGTACTAGCCTAGCCTTGTATCTCACAGGCTCACTTTTAGTGGTTCCCTATTATAAACTCATTTGCATCCCACTATGGATTTATCATAGGTTTATGAACTATGTTCTAAGTTTGATTCTTAACAAAAGAACTCATCTCTTCTTTCGTGGTGAATTTGAATTGTCTTTGGGTTCCCTACATGGTCTCCTTTCTCTATCTCTAGCCAATTGATAATCAGCCTAAGATTTTGGTAAACATGATTTTTCTCTATCACATCCTCATTTCCTTCTACATGTATGCTCTGCTGATTTTATTGTGTGTCACTCTCCACGTCACTCGAGAGTGATGGAGATGTGGGTACTTACTTTTTCCACCTCAACTAGGGACTTCTCCCTAATAGTTTATTGCTGTTTTTCACTCTCTATACAATGCATCTCTAACTCATTAAAATTGACATCACGACTAATGATGATTTTCACACCATTTTGGCTCCTATCCCAAAGCTTATACTCCTTGATACCTTCTAGGTATCCTAAGAAAACACATTTTTTCTTCTTGGGATATATTTTTTTCTCACTCTGATGAGAGAAAGCAGCACATCCAAAAGTCTTTAGTATGGAATAATCAGCACATTTACCATACCATTTTTCATACGGTGTATCACCATTTAAAATAATAGAATGAGTCATATTAGTCAGATAGCAAGCAATCATAACAGTTTCACCCCAAAAAGATTTAGGCACACCACTCAATATCATGCATCTAACTTTATCAAGTAAAGTACGATTCATTCTTTCATCAACCCCATCCTGCTGTGGAGTATAATGCATAGTGTTGTATCTAGTAATACCACAATCATTACAAAAATTATCAAAATTAGCATTGCAGAACATGAGACTATTATTGTTTCTCAAATATTTTACTTTCCTACCATCTGATTCTCTACCCTCACTTTCCAATTTTTGAATTTTATGGAAGTCTTAGATTTATCTTTTTAGCAAATAAACCCACACACGTTTGGAGAAACCGTCAATAATAGAAAGGAAATATTTGTTAATACCAAAAGTAGGATTGCTCTCGAGACTCTACAAATCAGTATGAATGTATTCTAATATTCTAGATGTCTTGTGTGTGCTAGATGAGAATGACATTCTACGATGTTTGCCAAGCACAAAATGATCATAAAATGGCATGTCAAACACATGTTCCTTACCAAACACACCCTAGTCGTTAAGAAACTTAAGTCCCTTAACACCAACGTGGGCTAACCTATTGTGCTACTTTTGTGTGTGATCAGTGTCAATGGAAGACATAACGAAATTTAGACCACTCATCACTTCAACATGTGTAATGTATATGTCATTTCTTCTAGTAGCTTTAAAAGTTCTAAGAGCACCCTTACACATTCTAATCATGTCATCACCAAGCCTACTAGTGAAACATGTACTCTCTAACTCTCCAATAAAAATCAAATTTCTACCCATATGTGGAATGTATCTGACATCCCTTAATGTATGCAAAAAGCCACTGTCAAATTTAAGAGTTACATTACCAACATCAGTGATTTTATAAGCAACTCCATCTTATGCAACTACATGTCCATGATCAGACTCATGCAAATAATCAAACTAGTGTTTATTAGATGTGACATGAAAATATGCATCGGAGTCAAGAATCAACTCATGTATATGGGAGTTCATAGACATGTTAATTTCAGCTAATTCAAAATTTTAAAGTTTGTAAACCTCACTATATTCATCACTAGAGGTCACTACATTTGTCTTTCTTTGATCTCTTCTTTGGTCTCTCAGGTTTTTTTTTTTTTTTTTTTTTTATAACAATCACTTATTAAATGTTATATTTTCTCACACCCGTAACATTCCCTTTTGCCTTCTTCTGTGGCCCATCTCTATCCTTCTTCTTGCCATTACCATTTTGCTCCTCTTCACCCTTATTTTGAGACCTACCCACTCATTAGGCAAATCTCTCCATTTTTTCTCATGTTTCTTTCAGCTTTCATCTTCCTCTCCTTAATCTTTAAGGAATCATTAACATTATCAGGTGTAAGAGTCTCTCTCCTATATTTGATTGCATTATTGACCTTCTTATACATATGAGGAATAACATTCAAAAAGATTATTACTTTGTAGTATTTGGAAACCTTTTCACACAATTTATAATATCTTGAACAAGTTTATTGAAAATATCAAGATTGTCATCCAAATCCTTTGAGGGATCAATTTTGAAACTAAAGAAACTTTCAAGTAAGAAAAGTTTATTAGGAGTGAACTATGACCAATAATGTTATTCCAATTTTTTCCAAAGTTTTTCATGTTTACCAACTTTATGCATAACATAATCAGATAGATGTAAGATATAGACGCAAGTTCATCAATTCTTTTTTCTATTCCTCACTTAAGATAATAGAAAACGAATTATCAATGACTTTTGAAATTTTTTGTTGGACTAAAATACCTTTCATTTTTTGTTGCCAAATAGAAAAACCACCCATTCCATTAAAGACACCTTGAAAATGATACATGTCCATTTTAACAAATAAGATACACAACAAAATAAAAAAATCCTCAAGAAATAATCACACAGAAGAAGTCCTAAGGCCACAATATACATTGTTCTAGATTCCCATGGTTTCATGAGAATCATGATCCCAAATCAAGAGAATGATAGAATTGAGTAAAGTCTAGGTGATAATTCTAACATAATTAAAATGCAACAAAAATAGGATCACAAATAGTCAAAAAACCAAGCAACGATGATAACATAGTTAATAAGAAAATAATTCCTAGATTCTAGCAACACGCGATGGTTACCACACGGTAACCCCAAAACCTAACGGCAACCCCACAATTTTGGTCAAAATTGTACAACATCAAGCATAAAAACCCAATGTTGAATGTCCGAAACGATATTTTAATTTGATTTCAAAACTTTTTTCTAAATCAAAATACACATACAAATCCAGATGTACCAGCATGAAATCAATAAATGAGTTTTGAACAACTAGGTTCAATGTCGAAAAATTTTGGTCAAATTTTGACAAAATTCAAGATTATAATCCACTGTTGAATGTTCAAAAAATATTTTCAACTTGATTTTATTATATATTAATTATCAAAACACTTTTATAAAACAATATATACCAATTTAGAGCCATAAAAACACATTTTGAATGATCATATTGAAATTTCAATGCCGAATCGCCACCGTTTTTATTAAAATTGTACAACATTCAAGCGTAAAACCCACTGTTGAATGACCAAAACATTATTTTAATTCGATTTCTAAACTTTCTGCATCATAATACACATACAAATCCATATATACTAGTTTGAAATCACAAAAAAAAATTTTTTTTTTTGAACAACCATATAGGTAGTTCAATGTCGAACAATTTTGGTCAAAGTTTGACAAAATTCACTATTATAATCTACTATTGGATGTTCAAAATGCATTTTAAATTTAATTGCATTATGTATTAATCATCACAACACATTTATGAAGCTACATATACCAATTTGGAGTAACGAAAATACATTATGAACGATCATATTGGAAGTTCAATGCAGAATCTCCACAATTTTTTGTCAAAATTGTACAACAATAAAGCGAGAAACCGATGTTGAATGTCCGAAATGATATTTTAATTTGATTTCAAAACTTTTTCTATATCATAATACACATACGAATCCAAATGTTCTAGTTTGAAAACACAAAATAAGTTTTGAACAACCATATATGCGGTTCAATATCGAACAATTTTTGTCAAACTTTACCATAATTCACTAGCATAACCTACCGTTGGATGTTCAAAATGCATTTTTAATTTGATTTCATTATGTAGTAATCATCAAAGTACATTTATAAAACTATATAAATAAATTGGAGTAACGAAAACACATGGGAATTTCAATGCCGGATCTCCATAATTGTTTCAAAATTGTAAAACATTCAAGCGTAAAACCACTGTTGAATGTCTAAAGCGTTATTTTAATTTGATTTCAGAACTTTTTCTACATCATAATACACATACAAATCCAAATGTACTAGTTTGAAATCAATAAATATGTTTTAAACAACTATACAAGTGGTTCAATGTCGAAACATTTTGGTCAAAGTTTGACAAAATTCACGAGTATAACCCACCGTAGGATGTTTTAAACGTTTATTTATTTTGATTTCATTATGTATTAATCATCAAAACACTTTTATGAAACTATATAAACCAATTTGGAGTCACAAAAATATGTTTTGAATGATCATAATGGAATTTCAGTGCCGAATCACCACCGATTTTGTCAACATTGTAAAACATTCAAGATTGAAACCCAATGTTGAATGTCGTTATATTAATTCGATTTCAAAACTTTTCTACATGATAACACAAATAAGGGTCTAGATGTCTAGTTCGAAATCACAAAATAAGTTTTGAACAACCTTATAGGTGGTTAAATATCGAACAATTTAGGCTAAAATTTGTTAAAAATTCACTAGTATAAGGCACAATTAGATGGTCAATACGTATTTTCAATTTATTCTATAATGTATTAATCATCAAAACACTTTATAAAACTATATATACCAATTTGGAGGCACAAAAACACATTTTGAACGATCGTATTAGAAGTTCAATGCCAAATCTCCACAATTTTGGTCAAAATTGTACAATATTCAAGTGTACAAGCAACTATTGAATGTCGGAAACGATATTTTAATTTGATTTCCAAAATTTTTCTACATCATAATACACATACGAATCTAAATGTTCCAGTTCAAAATCACAAAATAAGTTTTGAACAACCATATAGTTGGTTCAATGTCGAACAATTTTGGACAAAATTTGACAAAATTCACGAGTATAACCTATCATTGGATGTTGAAAATGTATTTTAATTTGATTTCATTATGTATTAATCATCATAGTACATTTATAGAAATTTATAAACCAATTTGGAGTCATGAAATAACAATTTGCACGATTGTATTGAAAGTTCAATACTGAAACTCCACAATTTTTGTCAAAATTGTACAACATTCAAGTGTGAAACCATTATTGAATGTCAAAAGTGATATTTTAGTTTCATTTCAAATACATAATAATACACATACAAATCTAAATGTTCTAGTTCGAAATCACAATTTAAGTTTTGAACAGCCATATAGGTGGTTCAACGTCGAATAATTTTGATCAAAATTTAACAAAATTCATGAGTATAACTCATCGTTGGATGTTCAAAATGTATTTTTAATTTGATTTTATTATGTATTTGATGCGATCCAGGCAAGCCATGGACCGTTGTTACATTGGACTCAGGATGAGGACCATATTGGAGGTATATCAGAGTCTGATGTAAGATTGGAAGACCAAAAAGAGCGTGAAACAAAGTTGGAGGACCAAAATACAGATTGTACAGAAATCCACGCTGAGGGTCAGGATAAAATAACCATGCGATCGCATGGTTATAGAGGGCTGCGATCGCGAGAGTGGCTTTTCAAAAGCAGAACGCTATGGAGATAAACCATGTGATCGTAGGGTTAATGCCTATGCGATTGCAAGGCACGTTTTCGGAGAAATCCGGATTTTGACAAGTTTTAGTTTCCTTTTTCGTTTAGGACTCTTAATTTTTAATTAGTTAATTAATTTCGAATTAGATTAGGTTTCTTTCAATGTTTACTATATAAACACCTTTCATTGTAAACATTAAAGGGTCAGTATTTTGAGAGATTAATTAAAGTGAGGATTCACTTTCTTCCATGTTCTTAATTGAACAAACCCTAAAACTTATCAAAGATTTCGCAAACCTTTGTGGCGTTTTCATAACTATGGTTCTTTAATTCAAGAAATCATCGAGTCAAGTTCTTGCGGCCAGATTTTAGCTTTCTTGGGGTTCAGATCAAATCTTTTGTGGGTTCTGGGATTTAATCCTTCGCGGATTCGCATCAGTTGGTATCAGAGCTTTAGCTCTAAAATCAGGTTTATCTTTTACTTTCCTTTTATCAGATTCATCTTGAATCATATAAAAAAAAAATCTCTTTCATCATTCATCCTCTTCAAGAATTGTCGTGCATGATCTATACATGCACCAAAGTTAATTAATTCTAATTCTTGCTTTGTGATCCTTTTTTTTTTTTCGTCCTTGCGTTGAATTGAAAAAAATATATAAAAAAATAAAATAAAAAAAATGAAAATTCATGAAAAATTCAAGAAACGAGTTCTTTGAAATTCTAGTCATAAATTATCATCCGATGTTTATTTCTTATTCTTGATTGCTTTTAATCCTTATTCTTTCCGTTGTTATTCTTGTTCTTGTTCTTGTTCTTGAATGCCGCGGGAGTCAAAATTCTTGATTGAGTTTAGATAGTTCTTTAGAGAACTTGGTGAGAAATACAAGAGTGGAAAAAGACAAGAGTGGTGAGATAATTATCGGAAAAAAAAGCCATATAGAGTGAAATACGAGTGTAAACACGTGAGGCAAATATTATTTTCTTTCATAATTTCTATTTTTTTATTATCCTAAAATGTCTGGAAAAGTGAAGCACCAATATTTATTGTTAAGAGCCATGCAACAACAATTTGAGAGGATGAACAGGGTGTTTGGTGAGGTGAGGGATAACAATAAAGAGATGATGGGTATGATCAATAGGCAGAATACTGTGCTTACAAACTTACTAGGAAAGAGACAACTCAGGATCCCTAATGTTAGGAGACAAGATAGGCGTGAATATAATCTTATGGATGACTTTGAGGATAAAGATGCTATAATTATAAGGCTGAGATGGGTAGGATGAAGCGTAGAGGAGATAGGCGTGAAAGGGCACCTAGAAGAGAAGACTGTAGAGACCACGATGGAGTAAATAGAAACTTTGGGAATATGAAAATGAAAGTACCTTCTTTCCAAGGTAGGAAGAACCTTGAAGTCTATTTCAAGTGGGATAACAATAATGTGAGTGACAGAGCTGTTTCAAATGAGACAACCGAACCACCTAAGGGAAGAGATGAGGTGACTAGCAACAACATAGTGGGGTTATTGCGTGATAATGGGGTCGTGGTATCCAAGGATGAGTGCGATAGTGATCTCGTGGAATCTAAGGACGAGTGTGATAGCGATGTGCTTCCTAAGCTGAAAGTTGATGGTGTAGAACACCCTGTAGATGATAAAGTTCTAATAGCGATGCCTACTCTTCAGACCCAAATTAAAACAGAGACTTTTGATCAGCAGTTTGAATTAGATGTACAAGAAACGACGATGAGGGAGGAAAAAAGTCAACAAATGATTTTGCTAGTACAAAAAAAATTCCACCTTGTACTACGAAAAACTAATCAATCTCTCCCCAGTTTGGGTATTTCTTTATTGCAGGAATTGGAGAACGTATCTTCAGAGAAAATGTCTAGTAGGTTACCACCTATCTGAGACATTGCACATCAACTTCACTTTGTACTTGGAGCTGTTCTTACAAAACGACCAACTTATAGAAGCAGTCCAGATGAGATGAATGAGCTTCAAATACATCAAATTAAAGCAAATAAAGGCTGCAGATTCATCTTTGAGCCTGTTGATTGGTTTTGGAAGCATGCAAATGATCTTTATCCCTGAGATGCCTGTAGTGATTCGAGGTCGAATCCTTTTGAAGAAGGAGGAGATGATGCGATCCAGGCAAGCCATGGACCGTTGTTACATTGGACTCAAGCTAAGGACCATATTGGAGGTATATCGGAGTCTGATGTAAGATTGGAAGACCAAAAAGAGCGTGAAACAAAGTTAGAGGACCAAAATACAGATAGTACAGAAATCCACGCTGAGGGTCAGGATAAAATAACCATGCGATCGCATGGTTATAGAGGGCTGCGATCGCGAGAGTGGCTTTTCAAAAACAGAACGCTATGGAGATAAACCATGTGATCGCAGGATTAATGCCTATGCGATTGCAAGGCACGTTTTCGGAGAAATCCGGATTTTGGCAAGTTTTAGTTTCCTTTTTCGTTTAGGACTCTTAATTTTTAATTAGTTAATTAATTCCGAATTAGATTAGGTTTCTTTCAATGTTTACAATATAAACACCTTTCATTGTAAACATTAAAGGGTCAATATTTTGAGAGATTAATTAAAGTGAGGATTCACTTTCTTCCATGTTCTTAATTGAACAAACCCTAAAACTTATCAAAGATTTCGCAAACCTTTGTAGCGTTTTCATAACTATGGTTCTTTGATTCAAGAAATCATCGGGTCAAGTTCTTACGGCCAGATTTTAGCTTTCTTGGGGTTCAGATCAAATCTTTTGTGGGTTCCGGGATTTAATCCTTCGCGGGTTCGCATCAGTATTAATCATCAAAGTACATTTATACAACTTTATAAACCAATTTAGAGTCACGAAAACATATTTTAAACGGTCATATTGGAAGTTCAATGCAGAATCTCTACAATTTTTGTCAAAATTGTACGACATTCAAGCGTGAAACCACTTTTGAATGTTTGAAATGATATTTTAATTTGATTTCAAATCATTTTCTACATCATAATATACATACGAATCCAGATGTTCTAATTCAAAATCACAAAATAAGTTTTGAACAACCTTATAGCTGGTTCAATGTCGAACAATTTTTGTCAAAATTTATCAAAATTCATGAGTATAACCCACCGTTAGATGTTCAAAATGCTTTTTAAATTTGATTTCATTATGTATTAATCATCGAAGTGTATTTATAAAACCATATAAACCAATTGTAGTCACGAAAACATATGTTGAACAATCATATTAGAAGTTTAATGCCGAATCTCCACAATTTTTTTCAAAATTGTTCAAGCGTAAAACCAATTGTTGAATGTCCGAAATGTTATTTTAATTTGATTTCAAAACTTTTTCTACATCATAATACACATACAAATCCAGATGTACTAGTTTAAAATCAATAAATATGTTTTGAACAACCATTCAAAATTTTTTGGTAAAGGTTTGGTAAAATTCATGAGTATTACCCACTGTTGGATGTTCTAAACGTGTATTTAATTTGAATTTATAATGTATTAATCATTAAAATGCTTTTATGAAACTAATTATACCAATTTAGAGTCACGAACATATATTTTGAACGATCATATTAGAATTTTAATGCCGAATCGCCACCGATTTTGTGAAAATTGTTCAACATTCAAGGTTTCTGTTCAACATTCAAGATTTAAACCTACTGCTGAATGTCGTTATTTTAATTCTATTTCAAAACTTTTTCTGCATCATAATACATATACGAATCTAAATTTTCTAGTTCAAAAACACAAAATAAGTTTTGAACAACCATATATGTGGTTCAATGTCGAACAATTTTGGTCAAACTTTGACCAAATTTACAAGTATAACCTACTGTTGGATGTTCAAAACGCATTTTAACTTTGATTTCATTAGGTAGTAATCATCAAAATACCTCTATAAAACTATATAAACAAATTGGAGTCCCAAAAACACAAGTAAAACAATCATATTGGAAGTCAATACCGAATCTCCATAATTGTTTCAAAATTGTACAACATTCAAGCGTAAAACCAAAGTCGAATATTCAAATCGTTATTTTAATTCAATTTCAGAACTTTTCCTACATCATAATACACATACAAATTTAGATGTATTAGTTTGAAATCAATAAATATGTTTGAACAACTATACAAGTGGTTCAATGTCGAAACATTTTGGTCAAAGTTTGACAAAATTCACGAGTATAACCCACCGTAGGATGTTTTAAACGTATATTTATTTTGATTTCATTATTTATTAATCATCAAAACACTTTTATGAAAGTATATAAACCAATTTGGAGTTACAAAAACACGTTTTGAATGATCCTAATGGAACTTCAGTGCCAAATCGCCACCGATTTTGTCAACATTGTACAACATTCAAGATTGAAACCTAACGTTGAATGTCGTTATTTTAATTTGATTTCAAAAATTTTTCTACATCATAACACAAATAAGGATCTAGATGTTCTAGTTCGAAATCACAGATAAGTTTTGAAGAACCTTATAGGTGGTTAAATATCGAACAATTTAGGTTAAATTTTGTTAAAAATTCACTAGTATATGGCACCGTTAGATGTTCAATACATATTTTCTATTTGATTCTATAATGAATTTATCATCAAAACACTTTTATGAAACTATATTTACCAATTTGGAGGCATGAAAACACATTTTGAACGATCGTATTAGAAGCTCAATGCCAAATCTTGACAATTTTGGTCAAAATTGTACAATTATCAAGCATACAAGAAACTATTGAATGTCCGAAACGGTATTTTAATTTGATTTCAAAACTTCTTCTACATCATAATACACATATGAAGCCAAATGTTTGAGTTCGAAATAACTAAATAAGTTTTGAACAGCCATATACTTGGTTCAATGTCGAACAATCTTGGACAAAATTTGACAAAATTCACGAGTACAACCCACAATTGGATGTTCAAAATGTATTTTAATTTGATTTCATTATTTATTAATCATCAAAATACATTTATAAAAAATTATGAACCAATTTGGAGTGATGAAATAACATTTTGCACGATTATATATGAAGTTCAATGCCGAATCTCCACGATTTTTGTCAAAATTGTACAACGTTCAAGCGTGAAACCGCTGTTGAATGTCAAAAACGATACTTTAATTTGATTTCAAAACTTTTTCTACATCATAATACACTTACGAATCCAAATGTTCTAGTTCAAAATCACAAAATAAGTATTGAACAACCATATAGGTGGTTCAATGTCGAACAATTTTTGTCAAAAAATTGACAAAATTCACGAGTATAACCCACTGTTGGATGTTTCGAGGCATTTCTAATTTGATTTCAAAATGTATTAATCATCAAAGTACATTTATAAAACTATATAAACCAATTGGAGTCACGGAAACACATGTTGAACAATCATATTGAAATTCAATGCCGAATCTCAACAAATTTGTTTTCAAAATTGTACAACATTCAAAAGTAAAATCCACTGATGAATGTCCAAAATGTTATTTTAATTCGATTTTAGAACTTTTTCTACATCATAATACACATTCGAATCTAGATGTACTAGTTTGAAATCAATCAATATGTTTTGAACAGCCATACAAGTGGTACAATTTCGAAACATTTTGGACAAAGTTTGACGAATATCACAAGTATAACCCATTATGGGATGTTCTAAACGTATATTTGAATTGATTTCATTATGCATTAATCATTAATACACTTTTATGAATCTATATATACAAATTTGGAGTCCTGATAATACATTTTGAATGATCATCATAGAATTTCAATACTAAAACTCCACCAATTTAGTCAAAATTGTAACATTCAAGATTGAAACCCACAATTGAATGTCGTTATTTTAATTCGATTTCAAAAATTTTTATACATCATAACACAAATACGAAACCAGATGTTCTAGTTCGAAATCACAAAATAAGTTTTGAAACAATTATATAGGTGGTTCAATATTGAACAATTTAGGTCAAAATTTCACAAAATTCACTAGTATAAGCCACCGTATGATGTTCAAAATGTTTATTCAATTTGATTATATTATGTATTAATCATCAAAATACTTTTATGAAACTATATATACCAATTTGGAGTCACGAAAATACATTTTGAATTATCATATTTTCAATGCGAATCTTCAAAATTTTGGTCACAAATGTACAACATTCAAGCGTAAAAGCAACTATTGAATGTCCGAAAATATTTTAGTTTGATTTCAAAAAATTTTCTACATAATAA
This sequence comes from Forsythia viridissima, assembly GCA_030279155.1. NCBI lineage: Eukaryota > Viridiplantae > Streptophyta > Magnoliopsida > Lamiales > Oleaceae > Forsythia > Forsythia viridissima. Next base: position 19,034,375 of record CM059038.1, read on the forward strand.
TACATGTACGATCCAAATGTTCTAGTTCAAAATCACAAAATAAGTTTTGAAAAACCACTACGTTGAACAATTTTGATCAAAATTTGACAAATTTCACGAGTATAACCCACCGTTGGATGTTCAAAATGTAATTTTAATTTGATTTCATTATGTATTAATCATAAAAGTACATTTATAAAACTTTATAAACCATAGTCACGAAAACATATTTTAAATGATCATATTGGAAGTTAAATGCAGAATCTCCACGATTTTTGTCAAAATTGTACAACATTCATGCGTGAAACCACTTTTGAATGTCCAAAACGATATTTTAATTTGATTTCAAAACTTTTTCTACATCAAAATATACATACGAATCCATATGTTCTAGTTCGAAATCACAAAATAAGTTTTGAACAACCACATCGGTGGTTCAATGTCGAACAATTTTTGTCGAAATTTAATAATTTTCATGAGTATAACCCACCGTTAGATATTCAAAACACTTTTTAAATTTGATTTCATTATGTATTAATCGTCAAAGTACATTTGTAAAACCATATAAACCAATTGGAGTCATGAAAACACATGTTGAACAATCATATTATAAGTTCAATGCCGAATGTCCACAATTTTCTTAAAAATTGTTCAAGCGTAAAACTCATTGTTGAATGGCCAAAACGTTATTTTAATTTTATTTTAGAACTTTTTCGACATCATAATACACATACAAATCCATATGTACTAGTTTGAAATCAATAAATAAGTTTTGAACAACCATACAGGTGGTTCAATGTCAAAAAATTTTGGTCAAAGTTTTTCAAAATTCACGAGTATAACCCATCGTTGGATGTTCTAAACGTATATTTGCTTTGAATTTATAATGTATTAATCATCAAAATGCTTTTATCAAACTATATATATATATACCAAATTGGAGTCAAGAAATTATATTTTGAATGATCATTTTGGAATTTCAATGCCGAGTCGCCATCGATTTTGTGAAAATTGTACAACATTCAAGATTGATACCCACTGTTGAATGTTGTTATTTTAATTCTATTTCAAAACCTTTTCTACATCATAACACAAATACGAAGTCAGATGTTCTAGTTCAGAAACACAAAATAAGTTTTGAATGACCATATATGTGGTTCAATGTCGAACAATTTTAGTCAAACTTTCACAAAATTCATGAGTACAAACCACCATTGGATGTTCAAAACGTATTTTTAATTTGATTTCATTATGTAGTAATCATCAAAGTATATTTATAAAAATATATAAACAAATTGAATACACAAAATCACACATTAAACGATCATATTGGACTCCATAATTGTTTCAAAATTGTACAACATTCAAGCGTAAAACCAATGTTGAATGTCCAAAGCGATATTTTATTTCGATTCCAGAACTTTTTCTACATAATAATATACATACAAATCCAGATGTACTAGTTTGAAATAAATATGTTTTGAACAACTATACAAGTGGTTCAATGTCGAAACATTTTGGTCAAAGTTTGACAAAATTCACAAATATAACCCACCGTAGGATGTTCTAAACGTATATTTATTTTGATTTGATTATGTATTAATCATCAAAACACTTTTATGAAACTATATATACCAATTTGGAGTCACAAAAACACATTTTGAATGATCATAATGGATTTTTATTGCCGAATCGCCACCGATCTTGTCAACATTGTACAACATTCAAGATTGAAACCTAATGTTGAATATCGTTATTTCAATTCGATTTCAAAACTTTTTCTACATCATTACACAAATAAGGATCTAGATGTTCTAGTTCGAAATCTAAAAATAAGTTTTGAACAACCATATAGGTGGTCAAATATCAAACAATTTAGGTTAAAATTTGTTAACAATTCACTAGTATAAGGCACGGTTAGATGTTCAAAACGATAATTTAATTTGATTTCAAAACTTTTTTTACATCATAATACACATATGAATCCAAATGTTATAGTTCGAAATCACAAAATAAGTTTTGAACAACCATATAGTTGGTTCAATGTCGAACAATTTTGGACAAAATTTGACAAAATTCACGAGTACCACAATTGGATGTTTAAAATGTATTTTAATTTGATTTCATTATGTATTAGTCATCAAAGTACATTTATACAAATTTATAAACCAATTTGTAGTCACGAAATAACATTTTGCACGATCGTATTGGAAGTTCAATGCCGAATCTCCACTATTTTTGTCAAAATTGTACAGCATTCAAGCGTAAAACCATTGTTGAATGTAAATAACGATACTTTAATTTGATTTCAAAAATTTTTCTACATCATAATACACATGCGAATCTAGATGTAATAGTTTGAAATCATAAAATAAGTTTTGAACAACCATATAGTTGGTTTAATGTCGAACAATTTTGGTCAAAGTTGACAAAATTCACTAGTATAACCCACCGTTGGATGTTCAAAATGTATTTTTAATGTGATTTCATTAAGTATTATTCATCAAAGTACATTTATAAAAATATATAAACCAATTTGGAGTCGCAAAAACATATTTTGAACGACCATATTATATTTTTAATGCCGAATCTCCACAATTTTTGTCAAAATTGTACAATATTTAAGGATGAAACCACTATTCAAAGTCCGGAAAGATATTTTAATTCGATTTCAAAAAAATTTCTACATCATAATATACATATCAATCCAGATGTACTAGTTTGAAATCAATAAATAAGATTATTTTTAATTTGATTTCATTATGTATTAATCATAAAATCACATTTATAGAATTATATAAATCAATTTAGAGTCACGAAAACTAATTTTGAACAATCATATTGGAAGTTCAATGCACTTTCATGCCGAATCTCCAAAATTTTATTCAAAATTGTACAACATTCAAGTGTAAAACAATTTATTGAATGTCCAAAACAATATTTTATTTCAATTTCAAAACTTTTTCTACATCATAATACACATGTGAATCTAGATTTACTAGTTTAAAGTCATAAAATAAGTTTTGAACAACCATATAAGTGGTTCCATGTCGAACAATTTTGGTTGAAGTTTGACAAAATTCACTACTATAAACCACCGATGGATGTTCAAAACGTATTTTCAATTTGATTTTATTATGTATTAATCATCAAAATACTTATATGAAACTATATATACCAATTTGAATTCACGAAAATATATTTTTAATGATCACATTGGAATTTCAATGCCGAATCCCTACTATTTTTGTCAGAATTGTACAACATTCAAGCGTAAAACCCACAATTGATTGTCTGAACCATTATTTGAATTTCATTTCAAAACTTTTCTACATCATAATACACATGTGAATCCACATGTACTAGTTTGAAATCACCAAATACGTTTAGAAAAACCATATAGGTGGTTCAATGTCGAATAATTTTGGCCAAAGTTTCACAAAATTCACGAGTATTACCCACGGTTAGATGATCAAAATGTATTTTCAATTTAATTTCATTATGTATTAATCATCAAAGTACATTTATAAAACTATATAAACCAATTTGGAGTCAAGAAAATACATTTTGAATGATCATATTGGAATTTTAACGCTGAATCTCCGCAATTTTTGTCAAAATTGTACAATATTCAAGCGTGAAACCACTGTTGAATGTCCAAAACGATAATTAATTTCATTTCAATATGCATCGTAATACACATAAGAATCCAAATGTACTAGTTCAAAATCACAAAATAAGTTTTGAACAACTATATAGGTGGTTCAATGTCTAACAATTTTGGTCAAAATTTGACAAAATTCACGAGTATATCCCAGTGTTGGAAGTTCAAAACTTAATTTTAATTTGATTTCATTATGTATTAATCATGAAAGCACATTTACAAAACTATATAAACCAATTTGGAGTCACGAAAATACATTTTGAACAATCATATTAGATGTTCAATTCCGAAGTCAAAATTGTACAACATTCAAGCGTAAAACCAACTATTAATTTTTCGAAATATTACTATGTTCGATTTCAAAAAAAATTCTACATCATAATATGCATGCGAATCCCGATGTACCAGTTTGAAATCACAAAATAAGTTTTCGACAACCATTTAAGTGGTTCAATGTTAAACAATTTTGGTCAAAGCTTGACAAAATTCAATAGTACAATCCATCATTGGATGTTCAAAATATATTTCTAATTTAAATTTTTTGTGTATTAATAATCAAATTACTTTTATGACACTATATATATACCAAGTTGGAGTCACAAAAATAAATTTTGAACGACCATATTGGAATTCCAATGCTGAATCGCGACTGTTTTTGTCACAATTGTACAATATTCAAGCTTAAAATCCACTATTGAATGTCTGAAACATTATTTTAATTCAATTGTAAAACTTTTCTACAACATAATACACATGCAAATCCAGATGTACTAGTTTGAAATCACAAAAAAAAATTTAACAAAACTATATAGATGGTTTAATGTCGAACAATTTTTGTCAAAGTTTGACAAAATTCACGAGTATAACCCATGGTTAGATGTTCAAAAAGTATTTTAAATTCGAGTCATTTATGTATTAATCATCAAAGTACATTTATAAACTAGATAAACCAATTTCGAGTCACAAAAACACATTTTGACCGATCATATTGGAATTTTAATGCTGAATCTCCACAATATTTGTCAAAATTGTCCAATATTCAAGCGTGAAACCACTGTTGAATGTCCAAAATGATATTTTAATTTGATTTCAAAACTTTTTCTGTATCATTACGAATCCAAATGTACTAGTTTGAAATCACAAATTAAGTTTTGAACAACTATATAGGTGGTCCAATGTCTAATAGTTCCAAAATTTGACAAAATTCATGAGTATAAAACTATATACTTGTGAATTTGATTTCATTATATATTAATCATCAAAGTACATTTATAAAACTATATAAACCAATTTGAGTCACGAAAACACATGTTCAACGATCATATTGGAAGTTAAATGATGAATCTCCATAATTTTTGTCAAAATTGTACAACATTCAAGCGTAACCCACTGTTGAATATCTAAAACGTTATTTTAATTCGATTTCATAAATTTTTCTACATCATCATACACATATGAATCCATATGTAATAGTTTAAAATCAATAAATATGTTTTGAACTACCATAGAGGTGGTTCAATGTCGAAAATATTTTGTCAAAGTTTGATAAAATTTACGAGTATAACCCACTGTTGGATATTCTAAAAGTATTTTTAATTTGATTTTATTGTGTATTAATCATTAAAATACTTTTCTGAAAAAATATATACCAATTTGGAGTCACGAAAATATATTTTGAATGATTATATTGGAATTTCAATGCCAAATTGCCACTATTTTTGTCAGAATTGTACATCTTCAAGCATAAAACCCACTATTGAATATCCGAAATATTATTTTAGTTCGATTTCAAAAACTTTCTACTTCATAATACACATACAAATCCAAATGTGATAGTTTGAAATCAAAAAATTAGTTTTGAAAAATCATATAGGCGGTTTAATGTCAAACAATTTTGGTCAAAGTTTGACAAAATTCACTACTATAACCTACCTTTAGATGTTCAAAATGTATTTTTAATTTGATTTCATTAAGTATTGATCATCAAATTAAATTTATAAAAATATATAAACCAATTTGGATTCACGAAAGCATATTTTGAACAATCATATAGAAATTTTAATGTCGAATCTCCACAAGTTTAGGCAAAATTGTACAATATTCAAGCGTGAAAACACTATTGAATGTCGGGAAAGAATTGTAATTTTATTACTTTTCTACATCGTAACACACATACAAATCCAAATGTTGCAGTTCGAAATCACAAAATAATTTTTGAACAATTATATAGGTGGTTCAATGTCTAACAACTTTAGTCAAAATTTGACAAAATTCATGAGTATAACCTACAGTTAGAAGTTCAAAACGTATTTTTAATTTGATTTCATTATGAATTAATCATCAAAGTACATTTATAAAACTATATAACCAATTGGAGACACGAAAACACGTGTTCAACGATCGTATTGGAAATTCAATGCCGAATCTCCCCAATTTTTGTCAAAATTGTACAACATTCAAGCGTAAAACCCACTGTTGAATGTCCAAAACATTATTTTAAGTCAATTTCATAACTTTTTATACATCATCATACACATACGAATCCAGATGTACTAGTTTGAAATCAATAAATATGTTTTGAGCAACCATACATGTGGTTCAATGTCAATTTTTTTTTGTCAAACCCACTATTGAATGTTCTAAACGTATGTTTAATTTTATTTTATTTTGTATTAATCATCAAAATATTTTTATGAAACTATATTACCATTTTGGAGTCACGAGAACACATTTTGAAAGATCATATTGGAATTTCAATGTCGAATAGCTACCGTTTTTATCACAATTGTACAGCATTCAAGCGTAAAACCCATTGTTGAATGTCCGAAACATTATTTTGATTCGATTTCAAATTTTTCTACATCATAATTCACATACGTATCCGGATGTACTAGTTTGAAATCAGTTAATAAGTTTTGAACAACCATATAGGTGGTTCAATGTCGAAATGTTTTGGTCAAAATTTGATGAAATTCATGAGTATGACACATAGTTGGATGTTCAAAACGTATTTTTAATTTGATTTTATTATGTATTAATTATCAAAACACTTTTATGTAACTATATATACCAATTTGGAGTCATGAAAACACATTTTGAATGATCATATTAATAGTTCAATGACGAATCTCCACAATTTTTGTCAAAATTGTACAATATTCAAACGTAAAACCCACTGTTGAATTACCGAAATGTTGTTTTAATTCAATTTCAAAACATTTTCTACATCATAATACATATACGAATCTAGATGTACTAGTTTTAAATCAATAAACAAGTTTTGAACTACCATATAGGTGGTTCAATGTTTAAAAATTTTGGTCAAAGTTTGACAAATTCACGAGTATAATCCACTCACATTGATTTGCTTCTTGATATGAGAGGAAAGAAGTGTATTCCCATATGTGACTAGAGAATAGCCAAAAGAAGCATGTCACCATCAGCTGAGGAAGGGTTGGCTTGGGTGGGGAAGATACCAAAAGCAAGAATGTAGTTTTTCCAAGCTTTTGAAGTCGAAAGATTTGAGAGCGTGATTCGCATAGACTAGGGAAAACTTTTCACCAGAGCACTCAAAGAAAGAAGCATTGAAAGAAGAAAACAACGAGTGGGAGTGACCCAGAAGAGGCATTCCTTCTTCTTGTTGCTGAGCTTGCTGGGTCCAATGCCTGATGCTACGGCCCAGGTTCTGTTCTACCTTAAATTACCTGGCGTTGGATATTTTAAACCTAGTTTTGATTTGATTGTATTATGTGTTAATCATCAAAACAATTTTATGAAACTACACATACCAATTTAGAGATATGAAAATAGATTTTAAATGATGATATTGGAATTACAATGCCGAATTGCCACCATTTTTCCAGAATCGTACAATATTCATGCATAAAACCCACGGTTGAATGTCCGAAACGTTATTTTAATTTGATTTCAAAAGTTTTTATACATGATAATAAACATACAAATCCAGATGTTCTAGTTCTAAATCAAAAAATAAGTTTTGAACAACCATATAGGTGGTTCAATGTCGAATAGTGTTGGTCAAATTTGACAAAATTTATGAGTATAACCCACGGTTCGATGTTCAAAATATATTTTTAATTTGATTTCATTATGTATTAATCATCAAAGTACATTTGTAAAACTATATAACACATTTGGAGTCGCGTAAAAAAGTTTTGAACGATCATTTTAGAAGTTCAATGCCGAATCTTCACAATTTTGTTCAAGATTAAAAATATTCTAAATATAAAACCCACTGTTGAATGTCCAAAACATTAATTTAATTCGATTTCAAAGTTTTTCTATATCATAATACACATACGAATCTAGATCTAAACTTAGAATTGATTTGATTGTATTATGTGTTAATCATCAAAACAATTTCATGAAACTACACATACCAATTTAGAGTTATGAAAACATATTTTAAACAATCTTATTGGAATTACAATACCGAATCGCCACCATTTTTCCAGAATTGTACGATATTCATGCGTAAAACCCACGGTTGAATGTTCGAAACATTATTTTAATTCGATTTCAAAAGTTTTTATACATGATAATAAACATACAAATCCAGATGTTCTAGTTCTAAATCACAAAATAAGTTTTGAACAACCATATAGGTGGTTCAACGTCGAATAGTGTTGGTCAAAATTTGACAAAATTTATGAGTATAACCCACGGTTCGATGATCAAAATGTATTTTCAATTTGATTTCATTATGTTTTTGTCATCAAAGTACATTTATAAAACTATATAAACAAATTTGGAGTCACGTAAAAAATTTTTGAAAGATCATTTTAGAAGTTCAATGCCGAATCTTCACAATTTTGTTCAAGATTAAAAAACATTCTAAATATAAAACCCAGTGTTGAATGTCCGAAAAATTAATTTAATTCAATTTCAACATTTTTCTACATCATAATACACATACGAATCTAGATCTACTAATTTCAAATCAATAAGTTTTGAAGAACTGTACAAGTGGTTCAATGTCAAAAAATTTTGGTCAAAGATTAACAAAATTCACGAATACAACCCACCGTTGGATATTATAAATGTATTTTTCTTTTTCTTTTATTATTTATAATCATCGAAACACTTTTATGAAACTATATATACCTATTTGGCGTCATGAAAACACATTTTGAATGCTGATTTTGGAAGTTCAGTGTCGAATCTCCACATTTTTTTTTCAAAATTGTACAACATTTAAGTGTAAAACCCATAGTTGAATATTCGAAACGTTATTTTAATTCGATTTCAATTTTTTTCTATTTCATAATACACATACGAATCTGGATGAACTAGTTTGAAATTAATAAATAAGTTTTGAACAACCATATATGTGGTTTAATGTCAAAAACTTTTGGTCAAAATTTGACAAAATCCATAAGTATAACCCACCGTTGGATGTTCAAAACGTATTTTTAATTTGATTTTATTATGCATTAATCATCAAAACAATTTTATGAAACTATACATACCAATTTGGAGTCTTGAAAACACATTTAGAATGATCATATTGGAATTTTAATGCCAAATTGCCACCATTTTTATCATAATCGTATAGCATTCAAGCAAAACACCCATTGTTCAATGTCTTAAACATTATATTAATTCGATTTCAAAATTTTTTCTACATCATAATACACATACTAATCCAGATGTTATGTTTGAAATCACAACATAAGTTTTGAACAACCATATACGTGGTTCAATGTAGAATAATTTTGGTCAAAGTTTGACAATATTCACAAGTGTAACCCACCGTTGGATGTTCAAAATGTATTTTCAATTTTATTTTATCATGTATTAGCTTTTGTTTTCCAGTCCATAATTCGATGTGCCGTAGTAGATTCTTCTGACTGAGTCCTAGTGGCATAGTCTTGAGGTACGAATCTAATGCCAAGAGAATCAGCGGCTGATTGCAATTCTGCCAGCAGCTATCCATTTTAGTTTTCGAGTCAATGAATGATCGGTATTTCAAGCTGGAATGGAGGCATCGACGTGCATGACCCATTTGCAATAAAGCACTTAATGTTTAAAGATATGAACTACGAGAATAACTGACTAAGCCGTGCCATAAGGGGTCATTTAATCATTAGACTACATTTATAAAACTATATAAATCAATTTAGAGTCACGAAAACACATTTTGAACTATCATATTAGAAGTTCAATGCCGAATTGACACCGTTTTTGTCAAAATAGTATAGCATTCAACCGTAAAACCCACTTAACATTGTTTGAAATGTTTTTTATTCAATTTCATACCTCTTTCTACACCAGAATACACATAGGAATCTTGATGTACTAGTTTGAAATCACAATATTAGTTTTGAACAACCATATAGATGGTTCAATGTCGAACAATTTTGGTTAAAATTTGACAAAGTTCACGAGTAAAACCCACTTTTGGATGTTCAAAACATATTTTTAATTTGATTTTATTATCTTTTAACCATCAAAACACTTCGATGAAACTATTTGTACCAATTTGGAGACAGTAGAGTCAAACGTAAGATATAGCGCTCTTTGAAGGGACTCAAGGACAAGGTCTGGAGCTTCACAGTATAGAGGCTGATCATATCAAAACAAGAAAGAAGAATTCACATCTATCGGCTTGCTTCCTATCGTAAAACACTTTGATGGCTAAATCTTTCTTCTTAGGAAGAGACATTTTCTCTAGGTTTGCTTAGCCAAAGACAAGAAGGTGAAGGAATTGTCATCCATAGACAAATCAATAGTGGATTCATTTACCTAAGTCTTTTGAGAAGTTAGGAGACCACCACAAAAAATCCTTCAACTGGCTTTCTCGAATATATCTTTAGATTGAAACTTCTGATCCTCTTAAATATAGTTCATTATCCCTAATAAGGTAAGGTGGAATAAACACTTTCGGAACCTGCCAAAAAGAGTTGTAAGGAGATCAAATAGCCTGTCTTCAAGAATGTTGTTTGCTACTCTCCCATTCATCAACATATAGGGAACACTTTCCTGATGGAAAAGTTATGGATTGAAAAAGGGTAAAGAAACTTCAACTCAAAAGCAAACTTCAGAGAAAGGACTAGCAATGGCTTAAATAGAATTCCTAGAAAGAAAGAAAGAGATTACAAAACTTTGAATGGAAAGAATTAGATTATGACTAGCCTCATCCTCTTTATTGGATCTTTGATACTCTATTTGATGATATCTGCAAGTATGTCTCCTCGACTAACATAAAGGTAGGATTGATTATTCATCAACGGGCACAGGCCAATTAAAAGTGGCTTAGAAGCATCAAGGAAAAAACAGGGTGAAAATCTCTTAAGGAGGAGTGTACCAAGACAAACGGTCTTGCTAACGGACGAGAAAAGAATGTTGGCCCTCCCATTTAAAAGGAGGAAAGGAACCCCACTATCTGTCCAACTAGGATCAAACCACTACAAAAATCTACAGTCCTTGGATAAAGCACATCAGGTAGGCATCTCTCTTCTTTTTTTGGAGGAAGAGATAAGGAAAAAGCTTCATTCATCCAGCCTCAAGAATTTCTTATTAGGAAAGGTTGGATTTATCAGATAAGTCAAAGATCCCAAGTGGTTAGCCAGTTTATGGCTCAGCCTCGAGTTGAACACTGGAAAGCTGTTATGCATGCGATATTTGACGTAGACGCTGGGCCTGGGCCTTTTATACAAGGCTAATAATCATCTCAGTATATTCTTAAATGAAATCTCTTCTTTCAGGCTCGAGTTTGTGTGGCCAATTTCAGTCTAGATGGCTTGGAATTTTTCAGGCATATTGTTGGGTAAAACCCAATTCACCCATTTTTTGAGAAAAAAAATTTACAAAAAAACAAAGCTTCCACAACTTCTATTGATAATGCAGATTGGGGATTGAACTTCAACGGGCATTAGCCTACCAATTGATACTAGTGTAACTAGAAAAAAGAAGACGCAAAAGCCTCCTTTCGAAGGATAGGGCTTCACATTCCAAATCTGGAAGGGCCAGACGTCTTTGTTTTTCCCAAATTAGCAAATCACATCTCCGCACAATGACATTGTTTATGCTCTCCTTACCATTCTCGCTTAGTGTTGCAATAGCTTGGAAGGCATTTGTAGAAGCAAAGTCTATCACCACGTCGACCATTAGTCAGTAGAACCTATAAAAAATGATATGGTTGTGGCGCAAAGTATTCTTGTGCGCCTACATCAATGGACTCGCGTGCAAGCCCGTACAGTTATCTTGTGGAAGAATTGAGCTTATTGCTAGGTTGGTTATTTAGAGCTAGCAATAAGCTGTCAAATTTTATCCTACAACTATAAGAAGATGGCTTCAGAGGTCACTGTATATGGTTGGCATATAATTGAATAAAAATGTCGTGTCGTCCAGTGGCACCTAGAAGAAGGTGACTTACGCAGACAGCTGACTCATTTTCAATAGAAAAGAATAACCAAACCAACCTAGCTAGCTGGTCAATCTTAGAGATCTTATCGATTGGCAAACTAGAGACAGATGACCACGGTCTCGACCTTACAAGCACTGGAGATGTACTGATCAATGAACTCCCAAAACCTACTTTCTATTCTGATGTTGGTTATTTTTTGGTTTCAATCTGACAAGCGCCATTATTTTTACAATGAAAAGGCGCTGGAGCAGTGAGATGAACCCCAAGATCAGATAGAAGCCTGTGTAACCAAACTACTTCACTAGTGGCTGTAGACATATCCTAGTATTCTGCCTCACCACTTAATTTTGACCATATTAAGTATTGTAAAATAAAGGGCTTGCTTTTTTTCTTTTTTGGTATTTAACAGAGGAATGTGATTCTTTATCACCTTTATCCTTACCCATACGATGATGTTGTCTAGTTCATTTTACATTCCTACTATTAGTATATCTCTTCTAATTGATCATTGAAAAAACAAACTTTCTCCATAGTCTAATTCATGCCCACTGTCCTGTGCTATTAGATGAAGAAAGGTATGATTGTAGGGACCATTTTATGACCCCCCACCCTAGCCCATCTTTTCCAATCTCTTGGCCTAGCCTACCAGATCAATGGACCACCAGATCCCACAAAACCCTTGATCTTTCTCCTGATCCCACTCCTTTAGATCTGGTTGTTTCCACGTTGAAAAACTCTTCTTTTACATCAGGGTGTAGGAAAATAGGCTGTTAGATCGCCACTATATCCCATCTGCAAATCGAGCTACTTAATAGATTAGATTCATTCCTTCGCTTAGAAGATTCAGATGTTGAACTTGCTCCTCAGACTAAGCTGCATTGCGAGATTGGATTGCCTTTCATAACTCAACTCCAAGACGTATTTTCTTTGTTGAGCTAGGAACCTACTTTCCAACGGCTTTACTTATTACCCCGGGTTCACTCCACAACAAAACTTAAGAGCTAGTTTTCCACTTGACTGTGATGAAGACGTTGCAAAACGTCCATGAGGTTGATCTATGATCAGCAATCCCATCAGTGTAGTAAGCTTTACTAATGGTCGTAGATCAATCGATAGTAGGCATGACCTAGATGTCGAATTTTTATTCCTAGTTGATCTTGATTTGTACAAAAAAAGATCAGCAATAAACAAAAATCTATCTTCAAAGAGAAGGCAATTGACTCTATTGTTCAACATTTAGGCCATAACATTTAGCAACAAATGGGACTAGACCTCACATTGACCCCTACACTTGTGAAATTGAAAGGTGCTCCCAGGTGAAGTAAAATTTTTCTAAATCTTAATCTAGAGAGTTCCTTTTTGTTAAGCACATCGAGCTAGGAATGGACATTATCATCATCTGTAGACAAGTCTAGATTCTCTTTCATCATTAGCTAAAGTGGAATAGTATGACTGGATTTTTGGAAAATAAGACGAAAGTTGATTTATCAATATGATAAACATACACTCGATATGGAGACAGTTCTAATAAATAATGTTAATGTGCGTTACGCATCGGGTTTCTTAGTGGTCTATCTAATGGCTCCTAACCTATAGTGAGACTTCTAATTTTTCCATTTCACTACTTCTCCAGTCAAGCCCTATTCTGTGCTACAATCTACACATACCATACACAGAAATCCCTATTCCACCAACTACTCACATCTTGTATAGAGTTTTTTTACTATCCTTTCCGCATAAACTCGCACCTGTGTCCAAAGCCTATTTACTCAAGAATGATAGGCATTTTGCAAGCTTGAATCGCTTACAACTTTAGCTTTCACTAAGTCAAATCTAGGGGTTGTTCACAAACGTCCTCTTTTATAAGAGTAAGGGGCTTTCGATGAAGGGCCCATAAAATTGTTTTAGCTCATCCTATGGGAAAACAAATAAACCATTTTTATCCTAATAGCAGGTGAAATGATCTATTAAGTCTGATCTCATTATATCTATTAGTGAAACCCATTCAATGGCCATTTACCATCACAATCTCACCCTAGAAATCGGTCTTCTTTCTGATAAAAATATGCTCTGATTTCATCTTGCTTTGCCTTGGACTTTTGGGACTTGTTATCTTTTGGTGTCGAAGTAGCAACAGATTGTGTATCTTTTACAACATTAACTTGTAAGTAGAACTTAGCATTGGCAAAAAGAGCTTTAGTTTCAGTGAAAGGCTTGTCGTCTGCGACCACCTTCTTAGTAAGACCATTTTAACTACACTGGAAGCATTGATGTAGGGTGGATAAAACTAGGCTATTCTCATGGAGCTTTATCAGATGAATATTCAAGTTCGACTTTTTCAACCGGGCAGAGCTGCAAAAGTGGCTCCACCCTCGCCCTTACGTGCTAATTTCATCTTACTCTTCTTACTTATGTTAGGATTCAAATGATTCACTACCTTTCGAACCACTTCTATAAATCCCTTTTGTACGAGATGAAACATTATCTTAGTTGAGTTAGGTGTTAGAAGAGTTAAAACTTGAACTTATTCTCCAAAGAAGCTCTCGCCTCTTAATGCAGCAGAGAACGACCACATGAATCAGAATCCACTTATTAAGACAAAAGACCGAGAAAGAAATGCTATGTATTCTCTAAGTGGTTGATCCTAGCTTAGCGTGCTAGCCGGTGCTTTATTTCATATAGTGATAACGCTTTCTCTTATAGGTTTCTATTTTGTTTGACTTGACTGAGCTTGACCAACTTGACTCAATGGTTAGAGTATCACTTTCATATGATGAGTCATCCATCGATACCAAATTATCGATCTATTTACACCAGAAGAAGAGAGCTAATCTAATTAAGCGTATATACCATGAGTGGCTTAGCTAGTTCAACCAATGATAACAGTTGCAGTTAGGAGATGTAAGCCAGTTCTTCTATCTGTTCCATATATCTATCTCTCTGGCTGATCAATTGCAAGGTATGGCAGTTACTGTTCGTTCGCGATGGGTCAATGAAGTGTGAACAGGTGCGAAGAAGGAAAGGCCAAACACTTTGGCCTAATGGGAATGAGCAAAAATGAAATGACAAGATGAGGTGCACCGAAAGAATGGTCAAAGCTTTTTGACCTATAGCTTTTCCCATCCCCTATTCGTCGAGCACTAATGATGCAGACAGACCAATGGGACTTGGTCAGACCCGATAAGTATGCATTGTTGATAGCCTCGAATGGCCTGCCTAGATTAAGCTGAGATTGGTCGGCTTTGATTCTCCTCTTCTCGGAGAGCTAGAAAGGCACGGGAGGTTTGGAAACTGGAATACTCAGTCTTCAGTATGAGTGACTCACCAGCTTCAGTAACATCTCGATACTGGGACTAGTAAATGCATACCAATATGAATAGTTAGGGCGATCCAACGGGAATGCTATATCTTACATTTGACTCTATTGTTTCCACCTATGCTTGCTCTGATACGGGCAAGTAGCAAGATGCCATATCAAGCACTAGATCATTCAAATTTCTCTAGAGATGCAGCCTCAGTTCCATCAAAAACACATGTAAGGAAAAATGCCAGAAAAACTCATATTAGCTCAAAGATAGAGCCTATTTATATAAAAAGGGAAAAGCATAATCTCAGCACCTTAAAAGGAAGAAGTCCGCTCTACTATTCGATCCAAGCGACTTAGACATGTCAGTACAAACTGCTCCATAACATAAGCAGTATGCTTTCAAAGTTTAGTGACCAAGGCATCCCCTCTTTCAAAGCTCTATTTCTCACAGATTGGATCAAAGGACACTACAATGGCTCATGCATCTAGCTAGATAGGGGCCATCCCACCTCTAAGGGATCCTTGGGGAAAGCTAAGAACATGGGCATGCAATAGTATTTAAATAGAGGTGAGTAATCCAAATGTGAAAAAGAAAAATGCCACTGCCATTTAGAAAATAACTCCTGGATTTGAGAAACCTTTAGGCAGGGCATAAAGGCAAGATCTTCTTCCATTGAAGAGAGAGTTATCGACCTGATTCTCTTGAATGGTGTTTTAGGTCTTCTTGTCCAGCATGAAACTTTCATCATGCTTTAGAGGCCCGAATGCTCATCATACTTGCCTTATAAACTTCTTTATATCGAGGGACGATGTGGATTATCCTACTATTCTTAAACCTATTTGAGCTCCTGGTGTAGTTGGCGTGTTGAAGTTAGGACCATACATTGCGAGTTTTCTCCTCATCGCTAGCCAGTTTCCAAGAAGGAGAAGAGAAAGTCTTCTGGCAATATCAGGCATTAACGAGGCTTTTGGAGAGGCTAGAAGCCCTTATAAATAGCAGCAGAGTCGTAGACCATTTCTCTAATGCAAGACGGGATGGGTTCCTTCTAATCATAAACTATGAACTCATAGTCAAATTTTGATGTGGGCTTTCTTTTCTCTATGTACATTATACAAATCTCTTTGTTTCATATAGGTTATCCCATATCGGCTGGCCAATAAACAAAGACATGAAGAATGACAACTTTTTGAGCCTACGAAAGGAAATTTCATTAGAACATATAAGCTATTCCTAAAGAAGGAGCTGTGGCAAATAAGTAAGTTATAGACAACACTCTTATTAAGGATAGAAAGAAGGAACAGAGCTGACGGAGGAAAAATAACTAATGTTCTCAGATGAGGTTTTTGAACAGAACTTCGACATGTGAGAGGTGTAGCTTTGGTTCCGTACTGATGCTCTATTCCAAGCGCTGAATTCTTATGTCTTCCATGAATTCTCTATAGAGCGTATGAATTTCCTGGGTGGATGCCCGTGAGAAGAACTACTGCCACTACTACTACTCATATGATCTTGCTCTAGGCTGTCCTACTTGACTTTATTATCAAACCTCACCCAAGGCAAATATCGCCCCATCAAGAATTTTCACTCAAGCGGAAACAACTGACCAAGAGACAAGACTCGCCAGACTCCATTGCTGCTAAAGATGCGTAGGGTTAGGAGAATCCCATGTACCGTGGGTACCCTCTTACTAGTCTACGGAACTCACTAGGTGAAAGGTATGGTAAGAGCAGAATAATTGGAGAAAATAGAGATAAAAGAGAGTAAATACGAGCTACATATGTTGAGTTCGATCTTTGTATACCAAGTCTTCCATTTGCTGCGAGTGCTCAATTCCCGCTATGGGGTTTACATGCTAACCGACACATCTGCTTATACACTAAAGTAATGAATTTTTTTTCTTTTGACTCATTAACGAAAATTGGTTTATAGTCAGTGTGCCGCTAATTGGTATATCTCTTTGTTGTCGATTAGAGACCTTACTTACCCTGCTTAGGGCTATGTGACATAAGAAATTTGCAGGAAGTAAATGAAGTCTTTCCTTTAATACCAACTATAAATAACTTTAGCATCTTTTGAGTTGAAAATATACTTCACTATTTTACTAAAAATGGAATGAAATGATCCTTTTTTGGTCCTCTGTTGAAAAGAGATGTCTTGAGCAATCGAAGAAGCACTTTGATAAACAGATTCAATCTTGACCGATTTAATTTAGCTCGCTCGATGCGCAAATTGGTCCGACTCGTAATTCACGAGAAGGTGAGGTAGTCTCTCTTTCTAGCCGCCATACGGTTAACCTTAAAGCCTTAAACATGGAGAACAAGAGGTTTAGGAAAACAAATTTTGAACAATCATATTGGAATTTCAATGCCAAATCGCCACTATTTTTGTCCAAATTGAACAACATTCGACTTTAAAACGCATCGATTTCAAAAAAAAAATCTTCATCATAATGAAAATATGAATCCATATGTAATAATTTAAAATTCAATATTAGTTTTGAAGAACCATATAGGTGGTTCAATGTCGAACACTTTTGGTCAAAGTTTGATGAAATTCACGAGTATAACCAACCGTTGGATATTCAAAAAGTATTTTTAATTTAATTTCATTTTGTATTAATCATAAAATTACATTTATGAAACTATATAAATCCATTTAGAGTCACAAAAACACATTTTGCACTATCATATTGGAAGTTCAATGCCAAATTGCCACCGTTTTTGTCAAAATTGTACAACATTCAACTGTGAAATCCACTGTACATTGTTTGAAACGTTATTTTAATTTGATTTCAAAATTTTTTCGACATCATAACACACATACAAATACATATGTACTTGTTTGAAATAACAAATACATCTTGAACAACTATATCGGTTGCTCTATGTCGAACAATTTTGGTCAAATTTTGACAAAATTCATGAATATAACTCACTATTGGATGTTCAGAAAGTATTTTTAATATGATTTCATTACGTATTAATCATCAAAGTACATTTATATAACTATATAAACCAATTAGGAGTTATGAAAGCACATGTTGAAAGATCATATTGGAAGTTCAATGCAGAATCGCCACTATTTTTTTCAAAATTATACAACATTAAACTGTAACATCCATTGTTAAATGTCCGCAACTTTATTTTATTTTGATTTCAAAACTTTTTCTACATCATAATACACATACGAATCCACATGTACTAGTTTGAAATCTCAAAATACATTTTGAACAACCATATAGGAGAATCAATGTTGAACAATTTTGGTCAAAGTTTGACAAAATTCATGTGTATAACCAACTATTGGATATCCAAAAAGTATTGTTAATTGGATTTCATTATGTATTATTCATGAAAGTACATTTGTAAAAGTAAATAAATCTATTTGGAGTCACGAAAAAACATTTTGAACAATCATATTGGAAGTTCAATGCCGAATCTCTACCATTTTTTCAAAATTGTACAATATTCAACCGTAAAACCCATTGTTCGTTGTCTGAAATGTAATTTTAATTTGATTTAAAAAATATTCTACATCATAATATACATAGGAATCCAGAGGTACTAGTTTGAAATCACAAAATACGTTTTTGAACAACTATATATATGGTTCAATGTCGAACAATTTTGGTCAAAGTTTGACAAAATTAACGAGTATAACTCACTGTTGGATATTCTAAAAGTATTTTCAATTTGATTTCATTATGTGTTAATCATCAAAGTACATTTATAAAACTATATAAATCCATTTGGTGTAACAAAAAATTGTTTTGAACGATCATATTGGAAGTTCAATGCCTAATTGCCCCCATTTTTTTCAAAATTTTACAACATTCAATCGTGAAACCCATTGTTCATTGTCCAAAACATTTTTTTGATACGATTTCAAAAATATTTCTACCTCACAATACACATAGGAATCCAGATGTACTAGTTTGAAATTACAAAATAAGTTTGGAACAACCATATAGGTGGTTCAATGTCGAACAATTTTGGTCAAAGTTTTACAAAATTCACAAGTATAACCTTCCGTTGGAATTTCAAAACGTATTTTCAATTTGATTTCATTATGTATCAATCATCAAAGTATAATTATGAAACTATATAAACCAATTTGGAGTCACGAAAACACATTTTGAACAATCACATTGGATGTTCAATGCTGAATCACCACTGTTTTTGTCAAAATTGTACAACATTCAACCATAAAACCTACTGATCATTGTCCAAAAAGTTATTGTAATTCGATTTCAAACCTTTTTCTACATCAAAATACAAATAGAAATCCATATGTACTAGTTTGAAATCACAATATTAGTTTTGAACAACCATTTGATTTTATTATGTTTTAATCATCAAAATTATTTTATGAAACTATATATACCAATTTGGAGTCAAGAAAACATATTTTGAACGATCATATTGGAATTTCAATGCCGAATTACCGCCGTTTTTGTCCAGATTGAACAACATTCGATCTTAGACCAACTGTTCATTGTCCAAAACGTCATTTTAATTCCATTTCAAAACTTTTTCTACACCATAGTACACATTTGAATCAAGATGTAATAGTTTTAAATCACAATATTAGATTTGAAGAACCATATAGGTGGTTCAGTGTCGAACAATTTTGGTCAAAGTTTGATGAAATTCAATTGTATAACCAACCATTTGATATTCAAAAAGTACTTTTAATTTGAATTCATTACGTATTAATCATCAAATTACATTTATAAAACAATATAAATCTATTTGGAGTCATGAAAACACATTTTGCACTATCATATTGGAAATTTATTGCCGAATCGCCACTGTTTTTGTCAAGATTGTGCAATATTCAAGCGTAAAACACAATATTGAATATCTGAAACGTTAATTTCGAAAAAAATTCTACATCATAATACACATACGAATCCAGAAGTACTAGTTTGAAATCACAAAATACATTTTGAACAACCATATAGGTTGTTCATTGTCGAAAAATTTCGGTGAGAGTCTAACAAAATTCACGAGTATAATCCACCGTTGAATTCAAAAAGTATTTTTAATTTGATTTCATTAAGAATTAATCATCAAAGTACATTTATAAAACAATATAAACCAATTTGGAGTCATGAAAAATATTTTGAAAGATCATATTGGAAGTTCAAGATCGAATTGCCACCGTTTTTGTCAGAATTATACAACGTTAAAATGTAAAATCTGATGTTCAATGTCTACAAAGTTAATTTATATCAATTTCAAAAAACTTTCTACATCATAATGCACACATGAATCTACATGTACTAGTTTCAAATCACAAAATATGTTTTGAACAACCATATAGGTGGTTCAATATTGAAAAATTTTGGTTAAAGTGTCAAAAATTCACGAGTACACCATTGGATATTCGAAAATAATTTTTAACTTGATTTCAATATGTATTAATCATCAAAGTACATTTTTAAAACTATATAAACCAATTTGCAGTCACGAAATCACATTTTCAACTATCATATTGTGTGTTTAATGCCGAATGGCCATATTTTTTGTCAAAATTGTACAACATTCACACGTAAAACCCACTTTTTATTGTCTGAAACATAATTTTAATTTGATTTCAAAAAATTTTGTACATCATAATACACATAGCAAACCTGATGCACTAGCTTAAAATTACAACATTAGTTTTGAACAGCCATATAGGTGGTTCAATGTCGAACTATTTTGGTCTAAGTGTGACAAAATTCACGTGTATAACCTACCGTTGGATATTCAAAAAGTATTTTTAATTTGATTTCATTATGTATTAATCATCAAAGTACATTTATAAAACTCTATAAATCCATTTTTAGTTACGAAAACACATTTGTAACGATCATATTGGAAGTTCAATGCCGAATCGCCACCGTTTTTGTCAAAATTATACAATATTAAAGCTTAGAACCCACTAATGAATGTCCACAACATTATTTTTACTCGATTTCATAAAACATTCTACATCATATTATATATAGGAATCCAAATTTACTAGTTTGAAATCACAATATAAGTTTTGAACAATCATAAAGGTGGTTTAATGTTGAACAATTTTGGTCAAAATTTGACAAAATTTACGAGTATAACCCACCGTTGGATGTTCAAAAAATATTTTCAATTTGATTTCATTATGTATTAATCATCAAAGTACATTTATAAAACTATATAAACCAATTTGGAGTAACGAAAATACATTTTCAAAGGTCATATTGGAAGTTCGACGCCAAATCGCCACCGTTTTTGTCAAATTTGTACAACATTAAAGCGTAAAATACACTATTTAATGTCTCAACGTTATTTTATTTCGATTTCAAAACTATTTATACATCATAATACACATAAGAATCCACATGTACTAGTTTAAAATCATAAAATATGTTTTCAACAACTGTATAAGTAGTTCAACGTAGAACAATTTTGGTCAAATTTGACAAAATTCACGTTTATAACCCATCGTTGGATATTCAAAAAGTATTTTTAATTTGATTTCATTATCTATTAATCATCAAAGTACATTTATAAAACTATATAAATCCATTTGGACACATTTGGAAAGATCGTATTGGAGTTCCAATGCCAAATAGTCACAAGTCTTGTCAAAATTATACAGTATCAAAGCGTAAAACCCACTGTTGAATATCTGCAACATTATTTTAATTCAATTTCAAAAAAAATATTCATCATAATATACATAGGAATCCAGATATACTAGTTTGAAATCATAATTAAAGTTTTGAACAACCATATATGTGGTTTAATGTTGAACAATTTTAGTCAAAGTTTGACAAAATCACCCGCTGTTGGATGTTCAAAAAATATTTTTAATTTGATTTCATTATGTTTTAATCATCAAAGTACCTTTATAAAACTATATAAACCAATTTGGAATCAAGAAAACACATTTTGAAAGATCATATTGGATGTTCAATGCCAAATCGCCACCGTTTTTGTCGAAATTGTACAACATTAAAGCTTAAAATACACTGTTGAATGTCTGCAACATTATTTTATTTTGATTTCAAATCTTTTTCTACACCATAATACATTTACGAAACCACATGTACTAGTTTGAATTTACAAAATACATCTTAAACGACCATATATGTGTTCAATGTCGAACAATTTTGGTCAAATTCGACAAAATTCACAGTATAACCCACCATTGAATGTTCAAAACGTATTTTCCATTTGATTTCATTATGTATTAATCATCAAAGTACATTTATAAAACTATATAAATCCATTTGGAGTCAGGAAAACATATTTGGAACGATCATATTTGAAGTTCAATGTCGAATCGCCACTATTTTCGTCAAAATTGTACAATATAAAAGCTTAATACCCACAGTTGAATGTCCCCGATATATTTTTAATTCAATTTCAAAAACATTTCTACATCATAATACACATAGGAATCCAGATATACTAGTTTCAAATCATAATATAAGTTTTGAATAACCATATAGGTGGTTAATGTCAAACAATTTTGGTCAAAGTTTGACAAAATTCACGACTATAACCCACCATTGGATGTTCAAAAAGTATTTTTAGTTTATTTTCATTATTTATTAATCATCAAAGTACATTTATAAGACTATATAAACCAATTTGGAGTCGTAAAAACATATTTTGAAAATCATATTTGAAGTTCAATACTGAATCGCCACCGTTTTTGTCAAAATTGTACAATATTGAGGCGCAAAATCCATTATTGAATGTTCGCAACGTTATTTTATTTCATTTTCAAAATCTTTTCTACATCATGATACACATACAAATCTACATGTACTAGTTTGAAATCACAAATTATATTTTGAACAACCATATAAATGGTTCAATGTCGAACAAATTTGGTCAAAGTTTGACAAAATTCGTAAGAACAACCCACCGTTGGATGTTCAAAACGTATTTTCAATTTGATTTCATTATGTATTAATCAACAAAGTACATTTGTAAAACTATATAATCTATTTGGAGTCACGGAAACACATTTTGAACGATCATATCAGAAGTTTAATCCCGAATCGCCTCCGTTTTTGTCAAAATTATACAACATTTACACGTAAAACCCACTATTCATTGTCCGAAACATTATTATAATTCAATTTCAAATATTTTTCTACATCAAAATACACATTGCACCAGATGTACTAGTTTGAAATTACAATATTAGTTTTGAACAACCATATAGGTGGTTCAATGTTGAACAATTTTGGTCAAAGTTTGACAAAATTCACGAGTATAACTTACCGTTGGATATTCGAAAAGTATTTTTTATTTGATTTCATTATGTATTAATCATGAAAATACTTTTATGAAACTATATATACCAATTTGGTGTTAGGAAAATATATTTTGAACGATCATATTAAAATTTCAATGCCGAAATCTAACCACCCAGTCCTTAACGATCCAAGTGTCACTAAAACTTAAAGTAAACTTAAATGAAAGGACTGAAAAGGAATACATAAGATTTTTCTTTCTTAAATAATGAAAATTAAGCCTTATTCATAACACATATATTTAAATGGATTGGTTCTACAT